>JAWNPB010000166.1:0-463823 GCA_035045355.1 Drosophila lacicola
AACACATACACATACACATACACATACACATACACATACACATACACATACACATACACATACACATACACATACACATACACATACACATACACATACACATACACATACACATACACATACACATACACATACTCAGCCGTGTGGTAAGCGGCCCATAGAATACTACCACAGCTAGTCATTGCTTGTCGTATGAGGCGACTGAAAATGGCACGGGGATGTAAGTGCCCGGAGAGGTGCCTCTTGCAGGCGAAAAGATTCTGAACGCCATTAACCTGGAAATGGCCAGATCGATTCCGTTCCGTGGTAATTAAAGCAACTCGTGACCTCCGGCTGTGGCCAGGTATCCCCTGGGTAGGCGTTGCACACCCGTGACGCGCCTAGCTAACACGAGAAGGCGACTGAGACTGAGACCAGTAATGTCTCAGGCTGTGAACTCTGGACAACCATACACGACTAGACGACCCCTGGGCTGACGGCCGACAGTATTCTAGCATCTCAGTAAGCGGAGTGAAATCTGGCCGAAATGACTGCTAGGCTAATGCTGTTACCGCCCCCGTCCCGTTAAAACATGGCAAATCTCCAAGCACGCTCCTCGTTTCGTCGCCATTTAGTTGGCAGTATAGGTTCAGATGTAATATTCCTGATTAACGCGGATCTGGCTCTGAACACTCGACCCCATGAAGGCGGGTGTCAACCCTCGCATGGCCTCACTGCTTGCAAAGACAACCATGAGATTATAACGCGACTGTACAACGGACAAGGACAACGGCTTAGGAGTTGGGACCCATCAAAATGAGTAATATCCAAACCCCACAAACGAAGGAGAGCTGTGATGCTTTTGCAAAGAGCAGCAGAATGGTGAGATCACCAGTAGATGGAGCAACAGCCGTCCCCGCAGAGACGAACTCAGAGCGGGACCAAACCACGGCAACTCAGAGCAGCTCAGCACTCCGGGAACTCGGGCACGAGATCTCAAAGCTGGTAGACATGCTCGAAGATGGCAAGCGACGCTCCATACACCAGCCCATGCGAGACTCAATAGAGAGCATCAGAGTGCTCTACGAGCTGGCGGCCATCCAGCTACACGACGAAGGAGCCAAGGAGGTAATCAGGACGCACCAGTCGTGTCAAACCTCGCCTCTTTTCAGGACGACGGTAGACGTCAAGCGGAAGCAGGCCACGGTACGGACGCCCCAAACTAAGAGAATCCGAGGGCCAGTCGGTAACCAGGCTACCGTAACAACGGTGCAGGAGACACCGAGCCCCAAAGCGGACGGCGACAAGTGGAAGGAGGTAACCCACAAAAAAAGGAAGGAGGTCACCCGGAAAAAGAGCAAGGGATTGCTCAAGGAAAAGACGCGACCGGATGCTATAGTCATCTCGGCAAAAGGTGAAGCGAGCTACTCAGAGATACTGAGAAAAGTTAAAGCCGATGAGAAACTGGGCGAGCTCGGAAAAGCGGTGTCAAAAATAAGGAGGACACAAAAAGGAGAACTGCTACTTCAGCTTAGGAATTCGGGAGAGAATACCACAGCATTTAGGAGCCTGGTGGGCGAAACGCTAGGCGAAAATGCAGAGGTCCGGACGCTGTCCCACCGAGTCTCTATAGAGTGCAAGGACCTGGACGAAATCACGACCAGAGAGGACATCTGCGAGGCGATGAAGGGTCAAATCCAAATATTAGACATAACCCCAGAGAATATTAGCCTCCGTAAGTCGTATGGCCAAACACAAACGGCGACTATAAGACTACCAGCGGAAAGCGCGAAAAAGGCCCTCTCGGTAGGTTTCCTAAAAGTTGGCTGGGTCAACTCAAGAATCCGCGAGCGGATAAACATCATCAGATGTTTCAGATGCCTCGAGTTTGGACACCTTGCAAGACACTGCAAGAGTGAACTGGACAGATCGAATCTGTGCCGACGATGCGGAGGAAAGGACCATCTGGCTAAGGACTGCAAACAAGAGCCACAGTGCATGCTCTGCAAGGACAGGAAAAAGGACCCCAATCACATTGCCGGTAGCGGCAGATGCCCCGTGTTTAGGAGCGCCCTGGCCAACAGAAAATGAAGTTTACACAGTTAAACCTCAACCACTGCGAGGCTGCTCAGGCCCTGCTGTCGCAAGCAACACGGGAGAGAAACACTGACGTCGCAATAATCTGCGAGCCATACAAGCCTATCGCAGGAAGCGGCTGGGTGGCAAGCAAATGCGGAAAAGCGGCCATCTGGTCCCTCAACTCATCGCTCCAGGAAGTCAGAGCATCACACGAAGGATTCGTCAGAGCGAAAATTAATGGAATCACCGTTTACAGTTGCTACGCACCCCCAAGCTGGGAACTGCGGCGGTTCCAAAACATGCTGGAGGAAATATCAGAAGACGCTCGCAACAGAGCTCCCCTCGTCATAGCAGGAGACTTTAACGCCTGGGCCATGGAATGGGGAAGCAAGGAAACCAACGCGAGAGGGACCACCCTGCTAGAAGAGTTCGCGGCGATCGACCTGGGCCTTGCAAACGACGGGCAGGAGCTCACGTACTGCAAGGCCGGTAGAGGCTCTATTATAGACCTCACCCTGCTCAGCAGCTCACTCTATAGGCTAACCACATGGAAAGTCAGCAATGAATTCACTTTCAGCGACCACCAAGCAGTACATTTCGAGATCCACGGGAGAGGACGGAGAAAACAGCAGCCCAAAACAACAGGCCCCAAATGGAAGGACAACTGCCTAGACAAGGAAACATACACGGATTCCCTACGCCATGCTCAATGGACCGGGGCCACGGAGTCAGCAGAAGACATGGCACGGCAGCTTATGGAAAACATCTCGGACGCGTGCGACTTATCCATGCCCAGGAGGAAGCCAAACAGAAGAGGAGCACCTTGCTACTGGTGGAACGAGGAAATCAGCGACCTAAGGAAGGCCTGCCTACGCGCTAGAAGACGCTCCCAACGAGCCCGAGGCCGCCCAGACTTTGCATCTAGGCTGGATGACCTGCGGGCAGCCAAGCGAGACCTCAAAAGAAGCATCAAACAAAGCAAATCCAGCTGCTTCCGGCAAATATGCGACGAGGCCGATGTAAACCCGTGGGGCACGGCGTATAAGGTAGTCACGAAGAAGATACGCAGCCAGCGAACAACCCGTGTGACCTGTCCTACCGCACTCGCCACTATAGTTGAGGCACTGTTCCCCCATCACCCAAGATTGGAGGTCGTCAGCCGCTCACGCAGCACGGAACTTGTGCAGCAGGTGTCGACAGACGAAGTGGTAGTGGCAAGCAAGAAGCTAGACGACAAAAAGGCTCCAGGACCAGATGGGGTGCCAAACAAGGCGCTAAAGTTAGCCATGCTGACGAAACCCGACGCCTTCGCCGAGACATACAATAGATGTCTGCAGGACGGTGTATTTCCCAAGAGATGGAAGCGGCAGAAATTAATCCTCCTACCGAAAGGGGATAAGCCAATAGAGGAACCCTCGGGATACAGGCCAATCTGCCTACTGGACACGGCGGGAAAGGTTCTGGAGAGGATCGTGTACAACCGACTAGTAAGGGTGGTTGAGGAGAAAGAGGCCCTGTCCAAACAGCAATACGGATTTCGTAAGGCTAGATCTACGGTAGACGCAATTAAGGCGGTGGTAGATATTGCCACTAAAGCAATAGAGGGTACCC
The DNA here is from genome assembly GCA_035045355.1 of Drosophila lacicola. Lineage (NCBI taxonomy): Eukaryota > Metazoa > Arthropoda > Insecta > Diptera > Drosophilidae > Drosophila > Drosophila lacicola. Next base: position 3,670 of record JAWNPB010000166.1, read on the forward strand.
GATGGAGGTGGGGAGAGAAGGAGTACTGCGCGGTGGTTACGTTGGACATCCGCAATGCCTTTAACTCAGCAAGCTGGTCTCGAATACTGGAAGCCTTAGACCGAATAGGGATACCGTCCTCCCTTTTCCGTATAATATCCAACTACCTGTCCGATCGAGTATTAACTTATGATACGGAAGACGGTACTAGGAGTTACATGGTCACAGCAGGGGTCCCACAGGGGTCGGTCTTGGGACCACTCCTGTGGAACATAATGTACGACGAGGTGCTCAGAGTACAATTGCCCCAGGGATGCAGAATCATAGGATTCGCAGATGACCTGGCCCTAGTAGTGGTGGGCAAAGAAATAAAAGAAGTAGAAGCGGCAGCGAATGCAGCCATAAGAATCGTGGCCAGCTGGATGCGTGGCGCTAGCCTGGAGCTGGCAGGCCATAAAACAGAGGCTGTGCTTATCACAAGCCGCAAGATAGTTGAGTTTGCTAGATTTCAGGTAGACAGCGTTAGTATCGAGTCAAAGGCTTCCATCAAGTATCTGGGGGTCATGTTAGACAACAGACTTAGCTTTCGTCCTCACGTAGAGTATGTTAGCCAGAAAGCGGCAAAAATGCAGGCGGCCCTTTCAAGGATGCTACCAAACATAGGAGGACCAAGAGCAGGTAGACGCCTACTCCTCGCGAGAGTTGTAGCCTCCGTGCTGCTCTATGCTGCACCGATATGGGCATCAGCAGTCGCAAGCCAGAAAGGCCTCAGAAGGAAAATGGCAGTCCCCTACCGGCTAAGCGCACTCCGCACTATCTCTGGATTCCGGACGGTGTCGGACGAGGCGGCCACAGTATTGGCAGGCATGCTGCCGGTAGATATATTGGCCAAGGAAATGGAGAATATATTCAAAGCACGAATAGCGACAGGCGAAGCTGTCTCAATAGACGTCATCCGACGGTCGGAGAGAGCAAAATCAATGGCAACTTGGCAGGAGAGATGGAACACGGCGAACAAGGGGAGATGGACACACAAACTAATCCCCAATCTGGAGCAATGGATTAGGAGACGGAACGGAGAAATTAACTTCCACCTAACGCAGTTTTTTACTGGACACGGCGGGTACAGGAAGTACCTCCACAGGTTCAGGCATGAGGACACCCCTGAGTGTCCGACATGCCCAAATTTGGACGAAGACCCGGAACACGTGCTGTACCAATGCTTGAGGTACAGAGACGCAGTAGGCTCTGTACCCCCACCTGAGGGACTAGTAACGTTCATGCTGGAAGGAGAGGAAAACTGGAGGAATATAAGTCAGCTGATAATAGGCATCCAGAGGGATCTGAGACGATGCGAAAAGGAGCGACGAATAATGGAGACTGCTTAAAATAGGCAACCCATCCCCGCGAAGTAATACTTTGCGGTGATCCCGCGGGGAATGTGGTGTGTGAGTGGGGGGTGAGTTTAGTACGTAGGTGTTGACGGAGTCAGCGAATCGTGCATACGGTTGGCCCGGGCCATCAGTATCTTACGAAGATTTTCACCTCCATGCCGTAAGCAAAAAAAAAAAAAAAAAAAAACACATACACATACACATACACATACACATACACATACACATACACATACACATACACATACACATACACATACACATACACATACACATACACAACACATAAAAAAACACAACACACACATACCCCACAAACACAACACATACACATACATACACATACACATAACATACACACACATACACAAAATACACAACAATACCAACCCTCACTCCAACATCACTCAATAAAACTACAACTATACCACTACACTACATAAAAAAAAACTACAAAGCGGTAAGGCCCATAGAATACTACACATAGTCATGCTCGAGAGGCGATAATACACGGGATAGTGCCCAGATGTCACGAAAATGAACGCCAATAATAAATGGCAGATGATTCCGTTCCGGGTCTCCTCCATCCTCCCCACTTCTCATCTCTTACTACTCAAAACTAACTAATACATACACTCACATACACACTACATCACTACTACACAACAAACAATAAACTAACTAAAATACATACTACACTACCTCTATACACTACACTACACTACACACATAAACTACACTACACATAACACTACTCACTAAACCACAACAAAAACACACAAACTAATAACAAACCACAAACTACACACAACACTACACTACCAAATACACAAAAAACCCATACAACTAAATCTACAATAAAAAAAAAAAAAAATACAAAACAAAATAATAAATTAAAGCAACTCGTGACCTCCGGCTGTGGCCAGGTATCCCCTGGGTAGGCGTTGCACACCCGTGACGCGCCTAGCTAACACGAGAAGGCGACTGAGACTGAGACCAGTAATGTCTCAGGCTGTGAACTCTGGACAACCATACACGACTAGACGACCCCTGGGCTGACGGCCGACAGTATTCTAGCATCTCAGTAAGCGGAGTGAAATCTGGCCGAAATGACTGCTAGGCTAATGCTGTTACCGCCCCCGTCCCGTTAAAACATGGCAAATCTCCAAGCACGCTCCTCGTTTCGTCGCCATTTAGTTGGCAGTATAGGTTCAGATGTAATATTCCTGATTAACGCGGATCTGGCTCTGAACACTCGACCCCATGAAGGCGGGTGTCAACCCTCGCATGGCCTCACTGCTTGCAAAGACAACCATGAGATTATAACGCGACTGTACAACGGACAAGGACAACGGCTTAGGAGTTGGGACCCATCAAAATGAGTAATATCCAAACCCCACAAACGAAGGAGAGCTGTGATGCTTTTGCAAAGAGCAGCAGAATGGTGAGATCACCAGTAGATGGAGCAACAGCCGTCCCCGCAGAGACGAACTCAGAGCGGGACCAAACCACGGCAACTCAGAGCAGCTCAGCACTCCGGGAACTCGGGCACGAGATCTCAAAGCTGGTAGACATGCTCGAAGATGGCAAGCGACGCTCCATACACCAGCCCATGCGAGACTCAATAGAGAGCATCAGAGTGCTCTACGAGCTGGCGGCCATCCAGCTACACGACGAAGGAGCCAAGGAGGTAATCAGGACGCACCAGTCGTGTCAAACCTCGCCTCTTTTCAGGACGACGGTAGACGTCAAGCGGAAGCAGGCCACGGTACGGACGCCCCAAACTAAGAGAATCCGAGGGCCAGTCGGTAACCAGGCTACCGTAACAACGGTGCAGGAGACACCGAGCCCCAAAGCGGACGGCGACAAGTGGAAGGAGGTAACCCACAAAAAAAGGAAGGAGGTCACCCGGAAAAAGAGCAAGGGATTGCTTAAGGAAAAGACGCGACCGGATGCTATAGTCATCTCGGCAAAAGGTGAAGCGAGCTACTCAGAGATACTGAGAAAAGTTAAAGCCGATGAGAAACTGGGCGAGCTCGGAAAAGCGGTGTCAAAAATAAGGAGGACACAAAAAGGAGAACTGCTACTTCAGCTTAGGAATTCGGGAGAGAATACCACAGCATTTAGGAGCCTGGTGGGCGAAACGCTAGGCGAAAATGCAGAGGTCCGGACGCTGTCCCACCGAGTCTCTATAGAGTGCAAGGACCTGGACGAGATCACGACCAGAGAGGACATCTGCGAGGCGATGAGGGGTCAAATCCAAATATTGGACATAACCCCAGAGAATATTAGCCTCCGTAAGTCGTATGGCCAAACACAAACGGCGACTATAAGACTACCAGCGGAAAGCGCGAAAAAGGCCCTCTCGGTAGGTTTCCTAAAAGTTGGCTGGGTCAACTCAAGAATCCGCGAGCGGATAAACATCATCAGATGTTTCAGATGCCTCGAGTTTGGACACCTTGCAAGACACTGCAAGAGTGAACTGGACAGATCGAATCTGTGCCGACGATGCGGAGGAAAGGACCATCTGGCTAAGGACTGCAAACAAGAGCCACAGTGCATGCTCTGCAAGGACAGGAAAAAGGACCCCAATCACATTGCCGGTAGCGGCAGATGCCCCGTGTTTAGGAGCGCCCTGGCCAACAGAAAATGAAGTTTACACAGTTAAACCTCAACCACTGCGAGGCTGCTCAGGCCCTGCTGTCGCAAGCAACACGGGAGAGAAACACTGACGTCGCAATAATCTGCGAGCCATACAAGCCTATCGCAGGAAGCGGCTGGGTGGCAAGCAAATGCGGAAAAGCGGTCATCTGGTCCCTCAACTCATCGCTCCAGGAAGTCAGAGCATCACACGAAGGATTCGTCAGAGCGAAAATTAATGGAATCACCGTTTACAGTTGCTACGCACCCCCAAGCTGGGAACTGCGGCGGTTCCAAAACATGCTGGAGGAAATATCAGAAGACGCTCGCAACAGAGCTCCCCTCGTCATAGCAGGAGACTTTAACGCCTGGGCCATGGAATGGGGAAGCAAGGAAACCAACGCGAGAGGGACCACCCTGCTAGAAGAGTTCGCGGCGATCGACCTGGGCCTTGCAAACGACGGGCAGGAGCTCACGTACTGCAAGGCCGGTAGAGGCTCTATTATAGACCTCACCCTGCTCAGCAGCTCACTCTATAGGCTAACCACATGGAAAGTCAGCAATGAATTCACTTTCAGCGACCACCAAGCAGTACATTTCGAGATCCACGGGAGAGGACGGAGAAAACAGCAGCCCAAAACAACAGGCCCCAAATGGAAGGACAACTGCCTAGACAAGGAAACATACACGGACTCCCTACGCCATGCTCAATGGACCGGGGCCACGGAGTCAGCAGAAGACATGGCACGGCAGCTTATGGAAAACATCTCGGACGCGTGCGACTTATCCATGCCCAGGAGGAAGCCAAACAGAAGAGGAGCACCTTGCTACTGGTGGAACGAGGAAATCAGCGACCTAAGGAAGGCCTGCCTACGCGCTAGAAGACGCTCCCAACGAGCCCGAGGCCGCCCAGACTTTGCATCTAGGCTGGATGACCTGCGGGCAGCCAAGCGAGACCTCAAAAGAAGCATCAAACAAAGCAAATCCAGCTGCTTCCGGCAAATATGCGACGAGGCCGATGTAAACCCGTGGGGCACGGCGTATAAGGTAGTCACGAAGAAGATACGCAGCCAGCGAACAACCCGTGTGACCTGTCCTACCGCACTCGCCACTATAGTTGAGGCACTGTTCCCCCATCACCCAAGATTGGAGGTCGTCAGCCGCTCACGCAGCACGGAACTTGTGCAGCAGGTGTCGACAGACGAAGTGGTAGTGGCAAGCAAGAAGCTAGACGACAAAAAGGCTCCAGGACCAGATGGGGTGCCAAACAAGGCGCTAAAGTTAGCCATGCTGACGAAACCCGACGCCTTCGCCGAGACATACAATAGATGTCTGCAGGACGGTGTATTTCCCAAGAGATGGAAGCGGCAGAAATTAATCCTCCTACCGAAAGGGGATAAGCCAATAGAGGAACCCTCGGGATACAGGCCAATCTGCCTACTGGACACGGCGGGAAAGGTTCTGGAGAGGATCGTGTACAACCGACTAGTAAGGGTGGTTGAGGAGAAAGAGGCCCTGTCCAAACAGCAATACGGATTTCGTAAGGCTAGATCTACGGTAGACGCAATTAAGGCGGTGGTAGATATTGCCACTAAAGCAATAGAGGGTACCCGATGGAGGTGGGGAGAGAAGGAGTACTGCGCGGTGGTTACGTTGGACATCCGCAATGCCTTTAACTCAGCAAGCTGGTCTCGAATACTGGAAGCCTTAGACCGAATAGGGATACCGTCCTCCCTTTTCCGTATAATATCCAACTACCTGTCCGATCGAGTATTAACTTATGATACGGAAGACGGTACTAGGAGTTACATGGTCACAGCAGGGGTCCCACAGGGGTCGGTCTTGGGACCTCTCCTGTGGAACATAATGTACGACGAGGTGCTCAGAGTACAATTGCCCCAGGGATGCAGAATCATAGGATTCGCAGATGACCTGGCCCTAGTAGTGGTGGGCAAAGAAATAATAGAAGTAGAAGCGGCAGCGAATGCAGCCATAAGAATCGTGGCCAGCTGGATGCGTGGCGCTAGCCTGGAGCTGGCAGGCCATAAAACAGAGGCTGTGCTTATCACAAGCCGCAAGATAGTTGAGTTTGCTAGATTTCAGGTAGACAGCGTTAGTATCGAGTCAAAGGCTTCCATCAAGTATCTGGGGGTCATGTTAGACAACAGACTTAGCTTTCGTCCTCACGTAGAGTATGTTAGCCAGAAAGCGGCAAAAATGCAGGCGGCCCTTTCAAGGATGCTACCAAACATAGGAGGACCAAGAGCAGGTAGACGCCTACTCCTCGCGAGAGTTGTAGCCTCCGTGCTGCTCTATGCTGCACCGATATGGGCATCAGCAGTCGCAAGCCAGAAAGGCCTCAGAAGAAAAATGGCAGTCCCCTACCGGCTAAGCGCACTCCGCACTATCTCTGGATTCCGGACGGTGTCGGACGAGGCGGCCACAGTATTGGCAGGCATGCTGCCGGTAGATATATTGGCCAAGGAAATGGAGAGTATATTCAAAGCACGATTAGCGACAGGCGAAGCTGTCTCAATAGACGTCATCCGACGGTCGGAGAGAGCAAAATCAATGGCAACTTGGCAGGAGAGATGGAACACGGCGAACAAGGGGAGATGGACACACAAACTAATCCCCAATCTGGAGCAATGGATTAGGAGACGGAACGGAGAAATTAACTTCCACCTAACGCAGTTTTTTACTGGACACGGCGGGTACAGGAAGTACCTCCACAGGTTCAGGCATGAGGACACCCCTGAGTGTCCGACATGCCCAAATCTGGACGAAGACCCGGAACACGTGCTGTACCAATGCTTGAGGTACAGAGACGCAGTAGGCTCTGTACCCCCACCTGAGGGACTAGTAACGTTCATGCTGGAAGGAGAGGAAAACTGGAGGAATATAAGTCAGCTGATAATAGGCATCCAGAGGGATCTGAGACGATGCGAAAAGGAGCGACGAATAATGGAGACTGCTTAAAATAGGCAACCCATCCCCGCGAAGTAATACTTTGCGGTGATCCCGCGGGGAATGTGGTGTGTGAGTGGGGGGTGAGTTTAGTACGTAGGTGTTGACGGAGTCAGCGAATCGTGCATACGGTTGGCCCGGGCCATCAGTATCTTACGAAGATTTTCACCTCCATGCCGTAAGCAAAAAAAAAAAAAAAAAAAAAACACATACACATACACATACACATACACATACACATACACATACACATACACATACACATACACATACACATACACATACACATACACATACACATACACATACACATACACATACACATACACATACACATACACATACACATACACATACACATACACATACACATACACATACACATACACATACACATACACATACACATACACATACACATACACATACACATACACATACACATACACATACACATACACATACACATACACATACACATACACATACACATACACATACACATACACATACACATACACATACACATACACATACACATACACATACACATACACATACACATACACATACACATACACATACACATACACATACACATACACATACACATACACATACACATACACATACACATACACATACACATACACATACACATACACATACACATACACATACACATACACATACACATACACATACACATACACATACACATACACATACACATACACATACACATACACATACACATACACATACACATACACATACACATACACATACACATACACATACACATACACATACACATACACATACACATACACATACACATACACATACACATACACATACACATACACATACACATACACATACACATACACATACACATACACATACACATACACATACACATACACATACACATACACATACACATACACATACACATACACATACACATACACATACACATACACATACACATACACATACACATACACATACACATACACATACACATACACATACACATACACATACACATACACATACACATACACATACACATACACATACACATACACATACACATACACATACACATACACATACACATACACATACACATACACATACACATACACATACACATACACATACACATACATACGGTACTAGGAGTTACATGGTCACAGCAGGGGTCCCACAGGGGTCGGTCTTGGGACCTCTCCTGTGGAACATAATGTACGACGAGGTGCTCAGAGTACAATTGCCCCAGGGATGCAGAATCATAGGATTCGCAGATGACCTGGCCCTAGTAGTGGTGGGCAAAGAAATAATAGAAGTAGAAGCGGCAGCGAATGCAGCCACAAGAATCGTGGTCAGCTGGATGCGTGGCGCTAGCCTGGAGCTGGCAGGCCATAAAACAGAGGCTGTGCTTATCACAAGCCGCAAGATAGTTGAGTTTGCTAGAGTTCAGGTAGACAGCGTTAGTATCGAGTCAAAGGCTTCCATCAAGTATCTGGGGGTCATGTTAGACAACAGACTTAGCTTTCGTCCTCACGTAGAGTATGTTAGCCAGAAAGCGGCAAAAATGCAGGCGTCCCTTTCAAGGATGCTACCAAACATAGGAGGACCAAGAGCAGGTAGACGCCTACTCCTCGCGAGAGTTGTAGCCTCCGTGCTGCTCTATGCTGCACCGATATGGGCATCAGCAGTCGCAAGCCAGAAAGGCCTCAGAAGAAAAATGGCAGTCCCCTACCGGCTAAGCGCACTCCGCACTATCTCTGGATTCCGGACGGTGTCGGACGAGGCGGCCACAGTATTGGCAGGCATGCTGCCGGTAGATATATTGGCCAAGGAAATGGAGAGTATATTCAAAGCACGATTAGCGACAGGCGAAGCTGTCTCAATAGACGTCATCCGACGGTCGGAGAGAGCAAAATCAATGGCAACTTGGCAGGAGAGATGGAACACGGCGAACAAGGGGAGATGGACACACAAACTAATCCCCAATCTGGAGCAATGGATTAGGAGACGGAACGGAGAAATTAACTTCCACCTAACGCAGTTTTTTACTGGACACGGCGGGTACAGGAAGTACCTCCACAGGTTCAGGCATGAGGACACCCCTGAGTGTCCGACATGCCCAAATCTGGACGAAGACCCGGAACACGTGCTGTACCAATGCTTGAGGTACAGAGACGCAGTAGGCTCTGTACCCCCACCTGAGGGACTAGTAACGTTCATGCTGGAAGGAGAGGAAAACTGGAGGAATATAAGTCAGCTGATAATAGGCATCCAGAGGGATCTGAGACGATGCGAAAAGGAGCGACGAATAATGGAGACTGCTTAAAATAGGCAACCCATCCCCGCGAAGTAATACTTTGCGGTGATCCCGCGGGGAATGTGGTGTGTGAGTGGGGGGTGAGTTTAGTACGTAGGTGTTGACGGAGTCAGCGAATCGTGCATACGGTTGGCCCGGGCCATCAGTATCTTACGAAGATTTTCACCTCCATGCCGTAAGCAAAAAAAAAAAAAAAAAAAAAACACATACACATACACATACACATACACATACACATACACATACACATACACATACACATACACATACACATACACATACACATACACATACACATACACATACACATACACATACACATACACATACACATACACATACACATACACATACACATACACATACACATACACATACACATACACATACACATACACATACACATACACATACACATACACATACACATACACATACACATACACATACACATACACATACACATACACATACACATACACATACACATACACATACACATACACATACACATACACATACACATACACATACACATACACATACACATACACATACACATACACATACACATACACATACACATACACATACACATACACATACACATACACATACACATACACATACACATACACATACACATACACATACACATACACATACACATACACATACACATACACATACACATACACATACACATACACATACACATACACATACACATACACATACACATACACATACACATACACATACACATACACATACACATACACATACACATACACATACACATACACATACACATACACATACACATACACATACACATACACATACACATACACATACACATACACATACACATACACATACACATACACATACACATACACATACACATACACATACACATACACATACACATACACATACACATACACATACACATACACATACACATACACATACACATACACATACACATACACATACACATACACATACACATACACATACACATACACATACACATACACATACACATACACATACACATACACATACACATACACATACACATACACATACACATACACATACACATACACATACACATACACATACACATACACATACACATACACATACACATACACATACACATACACATACACATACACATACACATACACATACACATACACATACACATACACATACACATACACATACACATACACATACACATACACATACACATACACATACACATATACATATACATACACATACACATACACATACACATACACATACACATACACATACACATACACATACACATACACATACACATACACATACACATACACATACACATACACATACACATACACATACACATACACATACACATACACATACACATACACATACACATACACATACACATACACATACACATACACATACACATACACATACACATACACATACACATACATATACACATACACATACACATACACATACACATACACATACACATACACATACACATACACATACACATACACATACACATACACATACACATACACATACACATACACATACACATACACATACACATACACATACACATACACATACACATACACATACACATACACATACACATACACATACACATACACATACACATACACATACACATACACATACACATACACATACACATACACATACACATACACATACACATACACATACACATACACATACACATACACATACACATACACATACACATACACATACACATACACATACACATACACATACACATACACATACACATACACATACACATACACATACACATACACATACACATACACATACACATACACATACACATACACATACACATACACATACACATACACATACACATACACATACACATACACATACACATACACATACACATACACATACACATACACATACACATACACATACACATACACATACACATACACATACACATACACATACACATACACATACACATACACATACACATACACATACACATACACATACACATACACATACACATACACATACACATACACATACACATACACATACACATACACATACACATACACATACACATAGACATACACATAGACATACACATACACATACACATAGACATACACATACACATACACATACACATACACATACACATACACATACACATACACATACACATACACATACACATACACATACACATACACATACACATACACATAGACATACACATAGACATACACATAGACATACACATAGACATACACATAGACATACACATAGACATACACATAGACATACACATAGACATACACATAGACATACACATAGACATACACATACACATACACATACACATACACATACACATACACATACACATACACATACACATACACATACACATACACATACACATACACATACACATACACATACACATACACATACACATACACATACACATACACATACACATACACATACACATACACATACACATACACATACACATACACATACACATACACATACACATACACATACACATACACATACACATACACATACACATACACATACACATACACATACACATACACATACACATACACATACACATACACATACACATACACATACACATACACATACACATACACATACACATACACATACACATACACATACACATACACATACACATACACATACACATACACATACACATACACATACACATACACATACACATACACATACACATACACATACACATACACATACACATACACATACACATACACATACACATACACATACACATACACATACACATACACATACACATACACATACACATACACATACACATACACATACACATACACATACACATACACATACACATACACATACACATACACATACACATACACATACACATACACATACACATACACATACACATACACATACACATACACATACACATACACATACACATACACATACACATACACATACACATACACATACACATACACATACACATACACATACACATACACATACACATACACATACACATACATATACACATACACATACATATACACATACACATACACATACGTAAAGCCGTAATGCCGGCGTAAAGCCAAAGCAAAATGCCTTATCAGTAGGTATACTGAAAATAGGGTGGGATAAACATCGCCAGATGTGTTAGATGCGTGGAGCTTGGCCACCTTGCGAGACAGTCCAAAAACAAGCAGGACAGATAAAACCTATGCCGGGGATACGGGGGAGAAGACCACCTGGCTAGGGACTGCCAATAGAAGCCACAGTGCATGTTCTGCGAGGAAAAGAACACCGACTCCAAACTTATTGCTGGTAGCGGAAGATGCCCAGCGTTTAGGAGCGCTCTCACCAAAAGAAAATGAAAGTAAACCATTGCGAAGCAGCTCATGCGCTGCTAGCGCTATCAGTTAGTGAGAAGCAGACCGACGTCGCAATAATCTGCGAGCCATATAAGCCCATCGCTGGGAGTGGCTGAGCTTCAAGTAAATGCGGCATAGCGGCCATTTGGTCCCTTAAATCACCGATCCAGGAAGCCCACGATGGCTTCATGAGCGCAAAAATCAACGAAGTCACTATCTACAGTTGCTACGCCCCGCCATGCTGGGAACTGCGCCGATTTCAGTATACGCTGGAGGACATATCCGAAGATGCCCGCAACAGAGCTCCTCTTGTCATAGCAGGGGACTTTGACGATTGGGCTGTGGATTGGAGAAGCAAGAAAACTATCGGGAGAGGGACCAGTCTGCTGGAAGAGTTCGCAGCGATCAGTGTGGCCCATGCAAATGACGGGCAGCAGCTTACATATTGCAAGGCCGGCAGAGGTTCTATTATAGACTACGTAGAAAGTAAGCGATGAATCAACATTCAGCGACCATCAAGCAGTACACTTCGAGATCCACGGGAGAGGAAGGAAACAACAGCAGCCCAAAACAACAGGCCCTAAATGCAAGGACAAATGCCTGGACGAGGACATCTTTAAGGGCTCTATACGCCATGCTCAGAGGTCATTGACCACACACTCAGCAGGTGCGTGCGACTTATCCATGTCTATGAGGAAGCCAAGGAGAAGAAGAGCACCCATCTACTTGTGTAGCGCGGAGATCAGAGATTCAAGAAGCGCTGCGAGCCCGGGGCCGCCCAGATTTTGTCTCTAGGTTGGAAAACCTGTGGGCAGCCAAACGACCCCTCAAGCGAAGCATAAAACAGAGCAAATCCATCTGCTTCCAACAAATATCTTATCAGGCCGATGTTAATCCATGGGGTACGGCATACAAGGTCGTAACAAAAAAGATCCGCAGCCAAGGGACAGTCCGCGTCTCCAGCCCTACTGCACTCGCCACTATAGTAGAGGCACTGTTTTCCAGACACCCACAACTAGAGACGGTCAAGTGCTCACTAAGTGTCGTTAAGGAGGAAGAAGCGCTCTTCAAACACCAATAGGGATTTCACAAAGCAAGGTTGACCCAATTAAGGAGGTGGTCGATATCGCAGCTAACGTAAAAGAGAGTTCCCGATGGAGGCGGGGAGAAAAGGAGTATTGCGCGGTGATTACGTTGGACATCCATATTGCCTTTAACTCATCTAGCTGGTTACGCATCCCGGGGGCCTTAGCCCAAACAGGGATACCGTCCTCCCTTTGCCGTATAATTTCCAACTACTTGTCCGATCGAGTATTAAGCTATGACACGGAAGACGGAGCTTGTAGTTACAGGGTCTCTCAGGGGTCCCACAGGGGCGGTCTTTGGATAACTCCTGTGGAACATAATGTCCTTAGGGTGTGATTGCCTCAGGGATGCAGAATCATAAGATTCGCAGTTGATCTTTCTGTAGTACTGGTGGGCAAAGAAATAAAAGAAGTAAAAGCGGCAGCGAATGCAGCCATAAGGATCGTGGCCACCTAGATGCGTGGTGCTAGCCTGGAGCTGGCAGGCATAACGCTGTGCTTATTATAAGCCGCAAAATTGTTGAGTTTGCTGCATTTCCGGTAGACAACGCTAGTATTAAGTCAAAGGCTTCCATTGAGTAACATGTTAGACAACAGGTTTAGCTTTCGACGACACGTAGATTACGTTAGTCCGAAAGCATCTAAAATGCAGGCGGCCCTTTCGAGGATGCTACTTAACATAGGCAGCCTAGGGAAGGTAGACGTCGGCTCCTCTCGAGAGTAGTAAGCCTCCGTTCTACTGTATGCCGTACCGATATGGGTATCAGCGGAAGCTACCCAGAAAGGCGTCCGAAGGAAGCTGGCAATCCCGTACAGGCTAAGTGCACTCAGCGCTATTTTTGGATTCCGTACGATGTCGGACGAGCGAGCCACTGTACTGGCGGACATGCCGCCAATGGATATACTTGGAGGGAAATGGCGAACATATACGCAGGCAGGATAGCGATGGACGATTCTTTTTAAATGGACGTCTTCTGAAGGTCGGAAAGATCAGCATCGATGGCGACATGGCAGGAAAGATAAAACGCGGCGAAGAAAAGGAGATGAACACACAAACTAGTCCCCAATCAGGAGCATTGGACTAGGAGACGGAATGGAAAAATTAGCTTCCACCTAGCGCAGTTTTTTACTGGACACACATAGGTTCAGACACGACACGCCGGCGACTTCAATGCGTGGGCTACAGAATGGGGCAGTTACAGAAAGTCACCAAGGGAAACCATCCAAGAAGCACCCTCAGCAAAGCGGGTCGCGAGCCCAGACATTGCTCGAGACAGTAAAACACATGGGTCAGATGCTTACACTCACAGCGACCACTTTGCGGTTATAACGGACATCTCTCTGGGTTACCTGCAAAATGCTCCAACATACTGGATACAAGTTAAACACAATGAACCTGGAAAGACTCCAACCTAGGGTAGAAGCACTTGGCATAAGAGGCGTAGCTAGACACTATCACCTATGCATGTGACCCTCCGCAAAGGTGGAAACCAAAACTTACCGAGATAGGAAAAGTGCGCAAAGAGAGCCCCTTGGACTTGTCTAAAAACTAGTCAGGGGAAGGCAATGTAGGCAACAAATACTAACGAACACGGACTAGCTGAAATGCATAGTCCATGCACTCTTTCCCCGGCAGCCACCTGGAATGACACCATAACATCCTGCAATTGAAATAGATGACTAGATAGATAACCATCGATACGAGGCGGAAGGCCGAAAAATCTCCTGGACATAACGGCATGCTGAATGGCGTCATCAAAACTGTTATCGCTGCACACCCCAAAAGAAACGTAGAGGCTAACAAGCAATGTATCGCTGAATGCAGAGTGCCGTGTAGATGGAAGCTCCAGCGACTTGTGCTTATTCTAAGGCCTGGCAAGGACTGCCCTCTGTGTATGCTGGACACAATGTGGAAAATCGTTGACCAAAAATCTGTAATCGCCTAGAAAGCAAGCTTGAAAGCAAGGAAACAAACAAGTCCCACGGGTATCATCAGGACATTGGCAGATATACCAACAGGTGCAATCGAAGACACAGGTGGCACCAAAAAGTACTGCCTAGTCTGTTCAGTGGATGTCAGGAACTCGATCAAATCAGCCAAATGGATGAAAATCCTAGAAGCCCTAACGAACCAGCTTATAAAGTTAGTTACCAGTTAGTTCCAGGACAGAGTGCTCCTGTATGATACTGAAGATGGCCAGCGACAATACTGGAGGCGTTCCCCAGGGCTCTGTTCATGGACCGCTACTGTGGAACTTCATGTACGACGGAGTATTGCGCCTATCCCAACCGGAGGGCAATATCATCATTGGGTTCACCGATGACATTGCCGTTGTGACGGTGGTGAAGAAACTCGACGCGGTCATCCCTAGGAGCAATTCGGCTATCGACAGGATAATTGAGTGGCTATCCCAGAACGGTCTCACATTGGTGGTAACAGAGTGATAGTCGATATGGCATTGTTGCGAGTTGGTGCTATTTTAGGTTCCACAGCTAATAAGGTTCCCAATGTCCTACCTGTGGCGCTTAAGCCTCTAGTAGGTGTTTCACCGAAAATATATATTTTTGTTTCTAGGCTTGCCCCTCACTTCTCATCAGATGATGTAAAAGCCTTTATACAGGAAAAAATTCAAGCCCCAGTAATAACGGTGGAGAAATTTAATTTAATTTTTTAGAACTACCTTCTCCTCCTCTAGGTATAATAAAAATCAGCCTTATCCTTATCAGTTAGAGTGGTCAGACTGCATCTTAAATCCTATTATTATGGAAAGTTCGCTTCTTAGCGACCTTAACACTATCAAGCCGGTTTACTCACCGGGCCCTGATGGTGTTCCTGCTTGCGTGCTTAGATACTGCGCTGCAGCATTATGTAAACCTGTTTTAAAACTTTTTGAATTGTCCGTAAACACTTCATCTTTTCCGACCATTTGGAAGGAATCATACATTATCCCTCTTAATAAGAAAGGGAGTAAGTCAGATGTCGAAAACTATAGAGGTATTTCCAAATTATCCGCTATACCTAAAGCTTTTCTATCATTTCACCTTCCCAGCATGGGTTCGTGAAGCGCAGATCTACGAACACTAACCTTCTTGAGTTGACTTCGCTTGTAATTGATGGGTTTAAGAAAAGGATGCAGACTGACATCATCTACACTGATTTCAGTAAGGCTTTCGACTCTGTCAACCACTCCTTGCTGCTTCATAAATTATGCCTTCTCGGCTTCCCAGTCAATCTCTTGAACCGGATTTCAGAGTATTTGCGTAACAGAACCCAGAAGGTTATTTTCAGAAATTCGTTCTTTAAACGAATTCAGGTGACTTCCGGCGTTCCTCAAGGTAGTCATCTTGGCCCGGCACTCTTTACTCTTTTCATTAATGACCTTCCCTCGATACTGTCTCACTCTCGAGTACTTATATATGCTGACGATGTGAAGTTATGCCTATAAAGATATGGCATCATGTTATCTCTTACAAAGCTGACATTGATGCGTTTCAAGGTTGGTGTATAGCCAACCTCTTAAACTTAAAACTAAACTTGCTCCAAATGTAAGGTAATGACTTTTTATAGAAGCCCCACTCAATTGGTTTCTTACATCCTTGATAGCTTACCGCTTGAGCGTGTTAACAGTTCTTCTTATCAAGTTAATGATCAAGGTGTCATCCTTGATCATAAACTGAAATTTGACTCTCATGCTAAAACCGTGGTCAATAAGGCCAGAATAGTTTAGGGTTTCATCAAGCGATGGTCGAAGGAGTTTGACGATCCGTACACGACAAAAACCCTTTATATATCCTTGGTACGACCTATACTTGAGTATGCCTCATGTATCTGGTCACCACAGAACTCTATCTATCAAGATAGAATTGAATCTGTTCAGAAACAATTCTTGTTGTTTGCCCTTCGTGGTTTTAATTGGGATCCTCGTGTGCGGTTACCGTCATAGTCAAGCAGACTTCTGATGATTAACCTTCCTTCCTTAACTAATCGTAGAACCATGCTGGGTGTTATATTTATCCATAAATTAATTACTGGTGAAATTGACTCTTCTGTGTTGACTAGCCAATTAAATTTTTCTATCCCTAATAGACTAACACATAATTTTACACCCTTATCGCTTCAATTTTGCTCAACTAAGTATGCCTTGCATGAACCGTTCAGGGTTCTCTGTGATGACTATAACAAGCACTACAGAGTATACTGTTCGGAGTCTTCTCTGCCTCGTATAAAGTCTTCTATTCTAAACTATTTAACTAGTAGATAGTATTATTTTTAGTTGTAATTGTATTTGAACATATACTCGTAGTTTGTATTCGTTTTTTATTATTTTTACTTTGCAACTCGTGTCGTACGTTACACGACTGCGTCCCTCGGTCGGTTGGGCGGGAGGTGGGATGCAGCACATTGCATCGGGAACAATCATTGAGTACAAGTCCATCATTAAATACTTGGGTCATGATAGACCATAGACTGTCATCCAAACAACACCTAGAGTTCATTAATCGCATAGTGGCCATGGTTACAATAGTCATTAGCCGAATGTTAGCAAACACCAAAGGCCCAAAACAGAGGAGCTGAAAACTAATTGCTGGAGAGGTGACTTCTACTTCTCCATACGGATCAAACATCTGCGCCACCGCATTGGATCCGTAAGGGGATGAACATCGCGAGATGTTTTTTACAATGCAAGAATGAACTGGACTCTGTGACGACAGGAGCCATAGTGTATGCTTTGGAATTACAAAAATACAGACTCCAAACACATTGCTGCCAGTGGCAGATCCACCGAGCTTAGGAACGCGACCATTTGGTCTTTTAATCATTCCTCCCGGAAATTTAGGAAAATATCCGAAGCTGCAACGGAGCTCCCCTTATCATAGCGGTGGAGTTTAATGCTTGGATCGTGCCTGGGAAGTAAAGAAACCAACGCGAATGGGACCAGCCTGCTGGGAGAGTTAGCCCCGATAGATGGGCCTTGCGACAAGCAGCATATCACATATTGCAAGGCCGAAAAAGTTTCTACTATAGACCTTACCCTTCTTAGCAACTCATTATTATAGATAAATGACGGGGAATGTCACTACGAGATCCACGGGAGAGGAAGAAAACAACTGGAGCTCAGAGCAACAGGCCCCAAATGGTGGTAAGGGAACTTCAGCGACCTAAGGAATACTTATGTGCGAAAAAGAGCTTTTGACGAGCCCGAAGCCGTCAGGACTTTGAGTTCCATGTGATACGGCGTACAAGGTCGTTACAAAAAAGATTCGGAGCCAAGGAACAGTCCGCGTCACATGTCCAATCGCACTCGCCACCATAGTCCAGGAATTTTTCCCCCGACACTCACAACTGGAGGTGGTCGACTGCAAACAAGGCGCTTAAGCAAGCCTGGTTGACGATGCCCGATGTATTAGTTGAGACATATACCATATACCTACACGACGGAGTATTCCCTAAGCGATTAAAGCGACAGGGATTAATCCTTCTACAGAAAAGGGATAAGCCAATCGAGAAGAAGAGGATCGTGTATAACCGGTTGTTGATATTGCGTTAAGTGTGAAAACAGTTTTTTGATACTCTTGTGATACACGTCCTGCATCCAGTTTTCAGTCTAATATTGATGTGCGATAATAGCAATATGTCATCCACACTCCCTAGGGACGCGTTTTGAACATCATATTATCCAAAAGATGTGCTTTTCGTTTTGGCCAGTCGTTTCATGAGTAATACTTATGGAGAGTCCGATTTATTTTTAATTTTATAAGAACGGTGGGTTTCTGACTTCCATTGTAAATCAAAACAGCCAACGTTCTAGAGGTTTTAATTGGCAGAAGGAAACCTCTTTAATACTATAATGAATATTTATTCATGGCTAGCATCAATAGCCGAGTCGATCCAGCCATGCCCATCTGTCTGTGCTTGCATATGTATGAACGCCTCGATATCAGAAGAGCTAGAAGCTTGTTAATATGTACGTAGGTTCTCGTAGTGCTTGAGCAGTACAAATTTATCCAATCATTGATAACTAGCTCCATTTTCAACAACATAATAGATTTTAAGAGTAAGAGATAAAAAAAATTTTACATGTCAAATCTATTTTAGGTCAAGTCAATTTTATTCTTCGGAATGCGTTTCCCAGTCCCACCCACCACGCAAAATCAAATAAAATCCCTTGTACCCCTTAGTCAATATAATATTTCGCTGGCTCAAGGTCCCGGATTTTAATTCAAGACAAAACGCAGAAAAATCAGCACAAGGCAAGTGGCAGAGATCCAAACAGCTCCAGGGACCGTCGCCCCCAAACAGCGCCTCCTGCCGCAGCTTCATTCCCAGCCAACAATCCTTTGCCAGCGTCCTGCGTGGTAGCCGGCCCGCCAAGCACAGAGCTCGCTCCTCGTCTCGCAGAAGGAATACAGTCGGCATCCCCAATCGTTCCCACCCAGTCGCTGACAACAGCCCCAACTCAGCCCTTAAGATCGGGATGGATCAACTGTTCGCCAGAATAGATAAAATGCTGTCTGTCGTAGAGTCAAACAAATAAAAGTGCCTAAAATGACCTCCCTTAGAATAGCACTGTGGAACGCCAACGGAGTCTTTTCGAAGGCGAATGAGATCTCTGCCTTCATTGAGCTCCACCACATCGATGTGTTTTTTCTCAAGGAGACTCACTTCTGCTCTCGTATCATCCTCAGAGTGCAAGGCTACACTCTCAACACCGCCAACCACCCACACAACAGCCAACATGGAGGAGCAGCAATACTGATCAGAACGTCCTTGTCACACCATCTGCTTGAGTCATCCTACCACTGGCATATGCAAGCCGCTGTTTCCGACCTGGATCCGACAGAGTCGTCTTTAACCTCGCTTCAGTATACTGCCCTGCGGCCTTAAGAGTGACTGAGGCACACTTTTCAGCCCTCTTCGACCAGCTCGGCCCATAATTCTTGGCAGGGGGAGACTGGAATGCCAAACACCGCAGTTGGGAAATTACCGGATGTACCCCCGAGGGAAAACGCTCTTCTCTGCCATCGAAACCGAAGTCATCGAAGTTATAGCCACTGGAGAGGCAACGTGATACCCATATAGAACTACCGCAACACCAAGTGCACTCGTGTTCGGGCTCTGCAAGGGATTCAGACAGGAACAGCTGAGAATAAGAAGCTTTCTGGACCTGCCCTCGGATCACCTTCCACTCCTCTTTGAGCTAGAGGAGACACCAAAGTGGGTCGACCCTAGAGCTCAACGTCGCAATAAATACGGCAAGCGAACTGGAGAGCTACGTCGACCACCTGACAGCGGAAATAACGGAAGCTGCCAGACGTGCAGCGCCCCAAACTCCCTCTCGCCTTCTCACCCAGAAGCCAGGAGTCTCCTCGCCAACAAAAGGAATCTGAGAAGGCTGTACATCTGAAACGGTGATCCCTCGGCTCCAACGACTGCTGGCTAGGACCAAAAGGAATAACCTTGATAGCCTTCTAGAAAAAGCTGGGCATGACGGCAACAGCACTTTTTCAGTGTGGAAGCTCACCAGAAGCATTAAAAGGCAAACAGTTTTTACCTCCCCGATCACAGACTGATCTGGCCGCTGATCTCCCACCTGGAGGCTAGATTCACGCCATTCCATTTCGCAGATGTTGTACAGCGCCGTAAAGTGGCTGAGTCACTTGATGCGCCGTTGCAGATGGCACTCCCAATAAGGAGCATTTCCCCCGAGGAAATCGGGACACAGCTGAAAGCACTCGAGCTGAAGAAGACCCCTGGATGCAACGAAATGGACAACAAAGCAATTTTCAACTTGCTCAGGCTTGGTCACTTCCCGAAGCAATGGAAACATGCGAAAATGATCGCATCTCTTCCCAATGAGAAGTGACTTCTGATATTGGCTCCTCTCTGGTTTTAAGAGACCACACGTTTTCTATAATATTTAATTCTGGACTATGCTGTGGCCAGTCCAGAATTTTAACACCAACATCCTTTAAAAATTTATTAATCATCCGGGCTTTGTGGCACGGGGCATTATCCTGTTGCATGATTAATGATACCCCAATAAACCTATTTCCAGAAGTAAAAGTATTTTCACTAAGGGTGATCAAATATTGGTTTTGGTTCATTGAGCCGGTGACAGGAACCAAGTCACCCAGCCCATTATACGCAATACACCTCCAGAACATGACAAAGCATCCACCGTGTTTTTTGACGAGTTATACTCAAAGGGGCTTTCATCTGTCCATGGAACGCTTCTCCAGAAGTCCTTTGGCTTGTACAGATGTTCCTTTGCGAAGGCCAGTATTTTAAGCTTCTTTGCTTTTGATATATACGGCACGTCCTTAGCTTTACTTGTGTGAAAATCGCGCCTGATCCCGGAGCATCAGTTTGGCTTCAGAAAGTCTCACGTCTGCCCCAAGCAGGTCCACCGAGTAGTCAAACATATACTGGAGGCTTTTGAACAGAAACAATGCTGCATACTGGGTGTTCCTCGACGTCAAACAGGCGTTTACAAGGTCTGGCACGATGGCCTTCTCTCCAAGATCATGGCGCTACTCCCTGTGCCATATTTTAGCATCCAGAGCTCCTTTCTGGGACGCACCTGGAACACCACTTTTAGCACCTTTAGCGTGGCTTTTAAGGACCAAATGTCAGCTAGCAAAAGCATCGAAGCAGGCGTCCCACAAGGCAGCGTCTTCGGTCCAATGCTGTACACGCTGTATACGGCGGACCTTCCCTTACAAGGACAAGGCAGTGCAGCTTTCAGCCCTGCAAGACTGCTGGTGGCAACTTACGCGGATGATACTGCCGTCCCAGCTTCGCACAAATATCTACAAGCTGCAACAAATGCAGTGCAGGACTGGCTGCTGCAGCTCAAAACTTGGACAGCAAACTGGAACGTCACCATAAACTGTGCCTAGTGCTCTTGAGTCACTTTCACGCTGCGCCCAGACAGTTGGGCTACGGTTCGATGGAGGAACCATCCACTCGGACCGAAGGCTCATGTGGGGGCCCCACATCTCAGCAACGAGAGCTAAATACTTCAGAAGACTTCAAAAGCTCGACTGGCTACTAAAGTCCCAAAGCAAGCTGCATGTTTCCACAAGGCATTGCTAGTCAAAACGATGGTAACGCCTATCCAGCTGCGTCGCATAAGAGTGGTCCAAGCCAAGGCAGCACGCAAGGTTGCCGGCCTGCCAGGGGACGTGACAACCGACGCCACCAGACGCGATCTCCGCCTAACAAAGGTTGGAGATCAGCCAAACTTCTTCAGCAGCCGATACGCCGATAAGCTGCTACAGCATCCGAACGCGGCCGCCAGGGTCCTAGCTGACCCCATCAGTGAGAGGCGGCTCCGAAGGATACACCCGACGACCTACCAACGAGGCGTATTACTTAAACATCTCCTTCCCCAATCTTGTAAATTGTAAATAAGTACACTGTAAATATCATATAAGTTAAACAATAGTAACTATACACCCTTCCCGTAGTCAATCGCTTGGTAGAGAACAGAAGGCACTGATCGATGCCAGGGCAAAATAAAACATTTTTAAAAAAAAAAAACATGTGAGAGGTTCTAGTCGGGAGCTCCCGAAGAACATCGAAGCAGGCGTCCCACAAGGCAGCGTCTTCGGTCCAATGCTGTACACGCTGTACACGGCTGACCTCCCCATACAAGGACAAAGCAGTGCAGCCTTCGCCCCGCGAGACTGCTGGGGGCAACTTACGCGGATGATACTGCCTTCCCGGCTTCGCAGAAATATCTACAAGCTGCAACAAATGCAGTGCAGGACTGGCGGCTGCACCTCAAAACTTGGACAGCAAACTGAAACGTCACCATAAACTGTGCCTAGTCCGCTTGCGTCACTTTCACGCTGCGCCCAGACAGTTGGCAGGGCTACGGTTCGATGGAGGAACCATCCACTCGGACCGAAGGCTCATGTGGGGGCCCACATCTCAGCAACGAGAGCTAAATACTTGAGAAGGCTTCAAAAGCTCGACTGGCTACTAAAGTCCCAAAGCAAGCTGCATGTTTCCACAAGGCATTGCTAGTCAAAACGATGGTAACGCCTATCCAGCTGCGGCGCATAAGAGTGGTCCAAGCCAAGGCAGCACGCAAGGTTGCCGGCCTGCCAGGGGACGTGACAACCCACGCCACCGAACGCGATCTCCGCCTAACAAAGGTTGGAGATCAGCCAAACTTCTTCAGCAGCCGATACGCCGATAAGCTGCTACAGCATCCGAACGCGGCCGCCAGGGTCCTAGCTTACCCCATCAGTGAGAGGCGGCTCCGAAGGATACACCCGACGACCTACCAACGAGGCGTATTACTTAAACATCTCCTTCCCCAATCTTGTAAATTGTAAATAAGTACACTGTAAATATCATATAAGTTAAACAATAGTAACTATACACCCTTCCCGTAGTCAATCGCTTGGTAGAGAACAGAAGGCACTGATCGATGCCAGGGCAAAATAAAACATTTTAAAAAAAAAAAAACATGTGAGAGGTTCTAGTCGGGAGCTCCCGAAGAACATCGAAGCAGGCGTCCCACAAGGCAGCGTCTTCGGTCCAATGCTGTACACGCTGTACACGGCTGACCTCCCCATACAAGGACAAAGCAGTGCAGCCTTCGCCCCGCGAGACTGCTGGGGGCAACTTACGCGGATGATACTGCCTTCCCGGCTTCGCAGAAATATCTACAAGCTGCAACAAATGCAGTGCAGGACTGGCTGCTGCACCTCAAAACTTGGACAGCAAACTGAAACGTCACCATAAACTGTGCCTAGTCCGCTTGCGTCACTTCACGCTGCGCCCAGACAGTTGGCAGGGCTACGGTTCGATGGAGGAACCATCCACTCGGACCGAAGGCTCATGTGGGGGCCCACATCTCAGCAACGAGAGCTAAATACTTGAGAAGACTTCAAAAGCTCGACTGGCTACTAAAGTCCCAAAGCAAGCTGCATGTTTTCACAAGGCATTGCTAGTCAAAACGATGGTAACGCCTATCCAGCTGCGGCGCATAAGAGTGGTCCAAGCCAAGGCAGCACGCAAGGTTGCCGGCCTGCCAGGGGACGTGACAACCCACGCCACCGAACGCGATCTCCGCCTAACAAAGGTTGGAGATCAGCCAAACTTCTTCAGCAGCCGATACGCCGATAAGCTGCTACAGCATCCGAACGCGGCCGCCAGGGTCCTAGCTGACCCCATCAGTGAGAGGCGGCTCCGAAGGATACACCCGACGACCTACCATTCTTGTAAATTGTAAATAAGTACACTGTAAATATCATATAAGTTAAACAATAGTAACTATACACCCTTCCCGTAGTCAGTCGCTTGGTAGAGAACAGAAGGCACTGATCGATGCCAGGGCAAAATAAAACATATATTAAAAAAAAAAAACATGTGAGAGGTTCTAGTCGTGAGCTCCCGACTAGAGGATACCCTGCACCCTCTTATTTCAACACCAAATACAGCTCGCGTTACGCGCTCGTTTGCTTTAATAGTAATAAAGATAAATTACAAAAAAAATAAGGTTCCCTTGGCAGGGTTCAAACCAGCAACAAACCGCACTACTTGCTGCCGTCTCTACTCAACAGCCACTACAGCCAAAAAAATAAAAAATTGTTTTCTCGGTAGGGTTAGAACTCGCAACAGACCACACTACTTGCCGCCGCCTCTATCCAACAGCCACACCAATCATTGAGTTTTAATGAGAAAAACTCAAATTAAAATAGCAGCACAGAAAACAATACAATCGCAATTGCAATGCTGTTGATACAATTCAAAGCAGACGTACATGAATGTGTGTGTGTGTACGTGTGTACAGAATTCTTGGAATTTGCGCTAGCTGCTGCTAACAGCACGTGAGCAACCAAAACACATAACTTTTGTGTTTCTTAGCCGATCTCATTGAAATTTTCGACATAAGTCAATTGTATATAAATTGTGGCTTAAATTGATGGGCAATACAAGTTGGATAATTTACTTGATTTATAGCCTTGAAGTGGTAGCGGGGAGGTGGCGATAGGTTTAAAATTATATATACTCGATATATATATACTATTCTAGAAGCTACATGTCAAGTTTGGTGACTCTAGCTCATATTATTTACCAAAATTGCTCAAAAATCAGGATTTCGATATCGATTTCTAACGATTACTTGGAAACGGGGTAAGTTATCGAATATCGGAAACAGGCTCGATCTGCGCAGGCACTAGGAGGACCTACAGCTAAAATCTCTAGTTCTTGTAGGTTCTGAGATCCTTGCGTTCATACATACGGACGGAAACTCGAAACAGACGGACAGCAAGTCTAAATGTAT
Organism: Drosophila lacicola; assembly: GCA_035045355.1. Lineage (NCBI taxonomy): Eukaryota > Metazoa > Arthropoda > Insecta > Diptera > Drosophilidae > Drosophila > Drosophila lacicola. Next base: position 29,956 of record JAWNPB010000166.1, read on the forward strand.
TTAACGTGGCGTTTACCCTGTGGGGGTGTACTACCACGGTTTTCGTTTATGCCACATATGTGACATAAAATACAGCGGGCCGAAACAAAGCGTCCGACTAGCGCCCCTCCGGAACCCTGCTTGCACAGTGAACCTTCGGTGCCAATTGAATGCATGTTTGTCGACCATGACATTCCCCGTTGGTGAGGAGCGAGGCCTATCTAAACCTCTGCTGGTCTATGGGTACTGCACCCAGTTGACACGCAACTCCACGCCGAGTGAAAACTTTCCCCGCATTTGGGTATCAAACACACAGCCACCAAGAGGGCCAACCTCACTGGGCTAGCCTCGGCAACTAGCCCATCCCGTGGTACCAAATTACAGCTTTGGTCGGCTGTTCGTAGCTATTGATACTCCCCAGTTTTGTTGACGAAAAACATGGAATGGGTCGTCCATTGGTCGACTAGTCGGACTTCGTGACACAGTCATGCCACTTCCAGTTTCGGCTAACATCAGCCCGGCACTGGTCGGCCCTGTGTGGCTGCTCTGCACTCCATCCCTCGCCGCCGTCTAGCAAACACCGCTCGTGATAACAACTCTAGAAGTCGCAGCCGCTCTGGTGTCTGCAGGACCCGGGAAAAGTCTCAACGGGTATCTTCTCTTCTGACACCAAGTCCGTCAAGATGTCGCAGATCTGCATAGAGTGGGCAAGCAATTAGCACGTGCTGCCAGTCTTCGTGCTCTGCACCGCAACGACATGCGGGCGTTGCACTCAGACTTCTCTGATTCAGAAATGCATTTGGCGATCAGCGTCAGCAGAAATCCAGCGAGAAGACCGAATCCAAAGTCTCGCCGGCTGTAAACGAAGCATGCGTCCGGGATAAACTGATGAATCGGTCGACCGTGCTCCTCACTATCCCACCTCATTTGCCACTCGGAAACCATGCCTTCGTCCAGCAACGCCTTCATCTGCCTCTGATCTAGATTTGCCACATCTAGATCGAACAGCCAATCACTATCCTCCAGCGCGCTTGACCTTGAATCTGATTGCCAATTGCTTGGCAACCAAATCCAGCGGTGGAGCTCCAGCAAGCACCTGCAGTGCTACGGTGGACACTGTACGGCATACATCCGAAGAGCATGACTCTTTGGCAGGAGATGAGGCGCCTCCTGGCCCCCGACTCTCCCCTGACCGCGGAATACCAATCAAATATATTTTTATAAAAACGTAAAAAGATATAAATTAATTAGTAATTTCATGTGTTGGCATAATTATTTTGACAAGAATGTAATACTAAGAAATCAATGTTTAAACTTAACAAAAGTAAAAAAAATGAAAAAGGGGCTAATAAAACGTATATAAAACTTTTTGAAGGCGTCTTGGTACTGACTCCACGAAATTTTTAAGAATCTCTGGAGATATATCTTCCCAATGAAAAGTGACTTCTGATATTGTCTCCTCTCTGGTTTTATTTAACGAAATTGTTCTGTTGCGTTTCAAAAGAGACCACACGTTTTCTATAATATTTAATTCTGGACTTTGCGGTGGCCAGTCCAGAATTTTAACACCAGCATCCTTTAAAAATTTATTAATCATCCGGGCTTTGTGGCACGGGGCATTATCCTGCTGCATGATTAATGATACCCCAATAAGCCTATTTCCAGAAGTAAAAGTATTTTCACTAAGGGTGATCAAATATTTGTTTTGATTTATTGAGCCGGTGACAGGAACCAAGTCACCCAGCCCATTATACGCAATACGCCTCCAGAACATGACAAAGCATCCACCGTGTTTTTTGACGAGTTATACTCAAAGGAACTTTCATCTGTCCATGGAACGCTTCTCCAGAACTCCTTTGGCTTGTGCAGATGTTTCTTTGCGAAGGCCACTATTTTAAGCTTCTTTGCTTTTGATATATACGGCACGTTCTTAGCTTTACTTGTGTGAAAATCACCTTTCTTTAAACGTCGCCGGACAGTGTCCTCACTGATTGGTGTTTTGGCAGTCAAATTCCATTGATCTTGAGGCTTCAGAAAAATATTTTTTTAAACTCAACTCTGCCGTTTTACCAATGGTTTACCCTTTTTAATCAATTTTTATTTTTTTAACGTTTAACATCTATTAAACTTAAATACAAAAGTTGTTCGGCCTTAACGTTCTCCAACGTTCAAACATATTTACACAAAGATTCCGTCAAAATACCTATGCCACGCCAAAATTTGTTGTCTCAATATATTCTTATCAGCAGAAAGAGACTGCAAAGGAAAACAATATAAAATGTGGCATGCAAAGAGCTAAAAATAGATTCTTTGTTTTGCGCATCATTTTTGTACCGTTAATTAACGATACTAAGCTAAGCTAGGTTCAATAGTAATAACCGAATTGTGTAGTTGATCAGATCACTCTTACTTATTTTATAAATTTACTAGCGAGTATAACCCGGCCTTGCCCGTGGCACGTATGTTATGAAATCTATGATTTCAAAAAGCTTTGAAATTGATTTTGAAACAGATCGGACGGTAAACAAACAACTTTTATGCAAATCGGACAAAACTTAAAATTCACCAAAAAATCTTGGAAATGCATTTTCCATCGAAGGAGTTTAGATTTTGCGAAAAATGTGAAACACGACTCAAATGATTTTGTATGTAGATCCTTGGAATTAATTTTGAGGGCGAAACGTCAACCGCCAAATCTTTGACCCCCATTTCCAGCAAGGAGGGATGAATTTTCCTAAAAGTGTGAAACACCCCTTTAGTGAATTTGAACAAAGATTTTTATACCCTGAACCCATTGAAAATGGGTAAAAAGGGTGTAATGTTTTTGTGCAAATATATGTTACAGGCAGAAGGAAGAATCTCCGACTCCATAAAGTATATATATTCTTGACCATCATAAGCAGCCGGGTCAATCTAGCCACGTCCGTCTGTCTGTCCGTCCGTCCGTCTGTCCGTATGTATGAACGCAAGGATCTCAGAACCTATTAGGGCTAGAGACTTTTTTTTGTTGAAATTTTTGCTGTAGGTCATCGTAGTGCCTGCGCAGATCGAGTTTGTTTCCGATATTCGATAACTTGTCCCGTTTCCAAGTAATCGATAAAAATCGCTATCGAAATCCTGTTTTTTTAGCAATTTGGGTAAATAATAAGAGCTAGAGTCACCAAACTTGGCATGTAGCTTCTAGAATAAAATATATATATTAAGTATCATTCACTTTATAGCAATCACTACCTCCCAGCTACTACCTCATAGCTATAAATCAAGTAAATAACCCAATTTATGCTGCCCACCAATATAAGCCACAATTTAAATGCAACTGTCATTTTGAGAATACAATAAGATCTACTGCTGAAAATTTTATCAAGAGCGGTTCAGAAACACAAAAGAAAACCTGTTTTGGATGCCCACGTGTTTGCGGCAGCTAGCGCAAATTGCAAGAATTTCTGTATACATGTACACACACACATTCATGCGCGTCCGTTTTGAATTTCGTCAACAGTATTGCAATTGCGATTGTATTGCTTTCTGTGCTGCTATTTTAATTAGTTCTTTTTCATTAATACTCAATTATTGGTGTGGCTGTTGAGTAGAGGCGGCGACAAGCAGTGTGGTTTGTTGCGAGTTCGAACCCTGCTAAGGGAACATATTTTTAAATTTTTATTTATCTTTATTACTGCTAAAGCAAACAAGCGCGTAGCGCCAGCTGCATTTGGTGTTGGAATAAGAGGGTTCAGGGTATCCCCTAGTCTGGAGCTCCCGACTAGAACCTCTTACTTGTTTTTGGCTGGTGTGGCTGTTGATTAGAGGCGGCAGCAAGTAATGCGGCCAGTTACGAGTTCGAACCTTGTCACGAGAACTTTTTTTATTTTAAATTTATCTTTACTATTACTAAAGCAAACGAGCGAGTAGCGCGAGCTGCTCCCTAGTCGGGAGCTCCCGACTAGAACCTCTTACTTGTTGAAAATGAGTTTAAGGGCGATCGGATGGTAAACAAAAAAGTTTCATACAAACATTTTTCGCTAATTACCCACTGTTGTGGTTGTAATTACCAAAATCGCTGAAACACGTATTTATTAAGGTCTCATGTTGAGTTCTGAAACTAAGTTTGAAACAAATCGGACAAAACTTAAAACTTCACCAAAAAATCTAAGAGTCGTTCTTTTCCCCGAGGATGCTTTGATTCTGCGAAAAATGTAAAACACGTCTCAAATAATATTTCATATAGATCCACCAAATCTTTGACCCCCATTTCCACCAAGGAGGAATAAATTACACGCGATTTTTCCATACTTGAGGGTGGAATTTTCTGAAACGTCTTAACGTGCACCTTCATCGCATAAGGTAACTACAGTGAAAATTTCAGCTTCCCAGCTCTTACAGTTTGGGCTGTGCGTTGATCACCAATCAGTCAGTCAATAAGTCAGTAAGTCAGTCAGGAAAAACAGTTTTATATATAGAGATTTTGTACACATAATGTAGAAAATAAGCAAATTCTTGGAATATACGCTGTACTTACTTTGCTATTAGCGTCCTGAAGCTCCAATATAAACAGTTGTGATAAACCGCCATTGAAACCATCACTGCAAGTTGCCGTTAAAGATGTCATTGATATATTAAATAATGTACAGTTATGCACCTGGTCAGGTCGACCTATAAGAAAAAATTATAAATGTTTGATTGCACTTAAGAAATAAAAAATATATTACTTTAAATTTTCATATATACCAACAAGGTTGAATGCTCAGCTTTTGCATGTGTAAATGACAAGCAGGAAAAGGTATATTCGTCATTTGAAGGGAATAAATTAAAAATGATTTTCGTTAACAATTAAGTCCATTTAGTAACTTCTGTAAAGCCGAACTTGTTTTCAATTTACTTTTAATAATTTACTAATTTTGAACCCTTAAACCTTTGAAAATGACTACATAAGATATAATAGGCTTGTGGAAGAGTATATAACTTGTAGAAAGAGGGATCTCCGACCCACTAAGCTATATATATTCATAATCACTATCAATAGCCAAGACGATTTAACCGTATCCGCCCGTCTGACCGTATGTGTGAAGGAGTCGATTTATACTGAGGTAGAGACGTTGGCCTGCGTAATATGAGATGGTTTCAAATTATTTATAACATTCACTATTTCCAGTACATTGATATGTAAATCGATATCTAAGTTCTGTTCTTGGAAATATCTTTTGAGCATAAGAGTTAGATACTTTACCTTTTGTAAGAGGAGCATCGTAAAGAATACACATTTTCAGAATATTGCCTTTTTTGGGTACCACGTTACCTCCCACCAGAATTCACCAGAATTAAAAACATATATATTTTATTCTAGAAGCTACATGTCAAGTTTGGTGACTCTAGCTCTTATTATTTACCAAAATTGCTAAAAAAACAGGATTTCAATATCGATTTTTATATATATATATAAATATATATAAATATATATATATATATATATATATATATATACATATATATATATATATATATATATAGTGGCATATTCGCACATATGCACAGTTATAGTGACAAATATAAGAAGGCTGCATAATTGCAGCTGCGAATCTGCAAGCGCTTATCGCTTGCAAAAGCATAAATACAGTTAAGCAAAGCAATAAAGCATTATTCAGATAATTGCAGCTGCATCCATACAGATAAGCAAAGCAATAAACACCTTACTTAGATAATTGCAGCTGCACTTGTACAGTTACACAAAGCAATAGACACCTCACTCAGATAATTGCAGCTGCGAGCCTTACGTAGTAATAAGCTTCTCAACATAAAATAAGTTCTAATGAATTTTAGTCTTAAGCTGATCATCAATTAAACACCACGCACAAAATTTGCTCGCGTTGTTATTTAAAAAATTATTTCGGTGTTGACCTTAGTGATATTATCACGGGTCATTTATTTGACTCAAACAAACGATTTCACTGGCGCAGCCGGTAGGATACTAAAAAGTATCAGACAAAAGGACCACTAGTGGCAAATAAATTAACTTTTATAATCAGTGACTAGTAAACTTACGTGTTTTTTTTTTTTTGGCTTCAACCAGGATTGTAATTCCTTTTCGGTTATCCCATCAAGGTGGAAGAAATAAAAAAAAAATTTTAATGACATACAAAATTGCCCATAAGTTTAATGGCACGGTGCACAATTAAACATTTAAGGGGAAAACAAAAAAAATTAAATAAAAAACATTTTTTTTCACTTCGAATTGATTAAGAAATTGAAAATAAAAAGAAACTAAATTTAAAATTAATTGAAACGCTAGTTGTAATACATCGGCAAATAAAAAAAAATGGCACAACCCATTTTCACTACACCCCAAAGGGCAACATTGAATGACAACAACCTGACCGAAGCTCGGAGGCAGCTTAAAGACATCCCCGCATTTACTAGAGAACCGGCAGCACTCTACACCTTCATCAGCAGAGTTGATTATGTATTATCTCTCTACCAGATGGACGACGCGCGACAGCAGCGCATTCTTCTCGGAGCAATAGAAAGGAATCTGGATGGACATGTGACTAGATCGTTGGGTCTGCCAAACATCGAGGATTGGCGTTCCCTAGCAGAAGTTAGTTGCAGAATACAAGCCACAGACGCCAAACTGTAAATTATTGGAGAATTTTCGTAAAACACCCTGCAAGGGAAATCGGCGAGCATTCTGCGATGAAGCGGAGAAACGACGTCAACTATTAATATCTAAGTTACATGTAGAAGGTAACAATAGTAATCTTAAAATTTATCTGTAGGCAATTAAAGATTCTATTAGAACACTAATTCGAAAATTACCACCTACACCATTCGCAATATTTGTGCATCATGATATTCCAGACTTGAGATCTTTAGTTAACATAGCACAAAATGGCATCTATGAAAAACATGCAAGCTTCGGGGTAAACAAATATAATGAAGATAAAATTAAATGTAAAGCCCAAAACCAAAATCCGAATTCGAGTCAATTTAAGATAAATGAAACTAATCAAGCTAGCTATCAACCAAGATATCCACAATACTCTCAACCATTACAGCTCAATTTTAACCCACAGCAGTACTCACCCAGACCGACTTATGCACCACAAATGAATAACGGACAAAACCAATTTGGTACCGATAGAATTGTGAACTCACAACCTACGTTTAATAGATATACATTTCCTCAAACACCACAACAAGCCCCCATGCCGAACAACCCCAACTTTCAACCAACTAAAAGACTTAGACCATCGAACAGTGAACAAACTAAAATGTCTACTGACGAGGTGAGAAAACAGGATGCTCAAGAATACAACCACAACGAAGAAAACTACGACCAACAGTTGTACGAACAGGAGTACTATGACTACAATCAGGACCAAGACCAGGTTGACCAAAATCAATACGAGGCACCGGCTGAACAAAATCCAACTGACTTAGTATTCTACGAAAATTTTCCGTTAATAGCCTTGGACAATACCAGAACCGAGAAATAGGACACAAAGGTTACAAATACAAATGCCTAATTGATACAGAGTCTACAATTAACATGATGCGGGAAAAAAATTGTTCCCTTCCAATTCAGCATACAAAATGTGATGTTCTTACATCAAATGGTCCCATAACAATAAATAAATCAGTTATCTTACCTAGTAATAACATAATCAAAACCCCTCAACAATTATATTTGCATGATTTCTCTAACGATTACGACATGTTAATTGGCAGAAGATTGCTCAACACTGCACAAACTATTATAAATTACAAAATCGCACAGTTACACTTTTTGAGAGAACATTCCAAATCATGTACAAAAAAAACTAAAATCAAATGAAAAATCAGTTTCCCTACCAAGTAAAAATTTTAATTTTGAACAATTTCGATTGTATCATCTCAACCAAGAGGAAAGCTCTAAACTAAAACAATTATTAAATAAATTCAAGAATCTTCAATATCTTGAAGGAGATCATTTAACATTTACAAACACATTTAAACACGTACTAAATACAACACATAATTTCACTTGGGTTGTACCTAAGAAACGTGATGCTTCGATAAAATAAAATACAGAGTAGTAATTGATTACAGAAAACTAAATGAAGTTACCATACCAGACAGATATCCCATACCCAACATGGATTTCTTCGGTAAATTAGGAAGATGTCATTATTTTACGACAATCGATTTGACGAAAGGCCTTCATCAGATAGAAATGGGTCCGGAATCCAAACCAAAAACTGCATTTTCTACCAAGAATGGTCACTACGAATACGTTAGTATGCCATTTGGTTTGAGAAACGCACCCGCTACATTTCAAAGATGTGTGAACAATATACTTCGACCACTGCTTAATAAACATTGTCTAGTTTACCTAGATGATATAATTATTTTTTCTACATCTCTCGATGAACACTTAAACTCATTACAATTAGTTTTAAAATAATTATCCGAAGCAAATTTAAAATTGCAATTAGAGAAGTGCGAGTTTTTGAAAAGGGAAGCAAACTTCCTTGGTCATATTCTGACTCCCGATGGAATTAAACCAAATCCACTCAAAGTTAAAGCGATAGCTTCATACCCAATTCCAACAAACGTAAAAAAAATAAGAGAATTCCTTTGATTAACAGGTTACTATCGTAAATTCATCCCAAACTACGCTGATGTGGCAAAACCCATGACATGTTATTTGAAAAAAGAAGCTAAATTAGACACAAAAAACTACAATTATGTACAGGCATTGGAGAAGCTTAAAGCTATAATAAAAAGTGAACCAATTTTAAAACTACCTGATTTCGGAAAAAAGTTTGTATTAACCACAGATGCTATTAATTTGGCACTTGGGGCCGTCCTTTCGCAAAATAGTCATCCTGTATTATTCATTAATAGAACACTGACTGATCACGAATTAAATTACAGTGCTATCGAAAAAGAATTACTCGCTATAGTTTGGGCTACTAAAACGTTCCGTCATTGCTTACTTGGAAGACATTTTCAGGTAGCCAGTGCCCATCAACCCCTCAGGTTGCATACTTTAAAAGAACCGAATGCTAAATTACAAAGGTAGAGAATTAAATTGGCCGAATTTGATTTTGAAATTGAATATATTAAAGGCAAACAAAATTCAATTGCTGATGCTTTGTCAAGAATTAAACTGGAAGAAAATCATTTCGGTGGAGCCACCCAACATAGTGCAGACGAAGACAGTAGTGACCGCATTCAATTAACAGAAAAGCCAATAAATTTATCCTAAAATCAAATAATATTCATTAAATCAGGTCAAGACAGGATTGAACAATCGACTATTTTCGGCAATTCAATAACTACAATCCTTTACGAAAAAATGACCCATGAAAAGGCTAAACAGTTTTTGCTTGATTATTTCATTCATAAAAAGATCACCATGTACATCGCGAGTGATGCAGACTTTGAAGTTATCCAAACAGCTCCTAAAGTAATTATTAATACCTCTTACACTAAAGTGACCCGTAGTCTCATCCTTTTAAAAAACGTAAACTCATATGCTAAATTCAAAGAAATTATACTCCAATCTTATAAAAAACTTCTACACCCTGGCATCCAAAAGATGACCAAATTATTTAAAGAAAATCATTATTTTCCAAACAGCCAACTGTCAATCCAAAATATAATAAATGAGTGCAATGTGTGTAACCTAGCTAAAACAGAGCACAGAGACACAAAAATAGCTTTTAAAATTATACCCAAACCTAAACACTGTCGAGATAAATTCGTGTTGGATATTTATTCATCTAAAGGTAAAAACCTTTGAACAAATAAAAACAAAGGACTAGATAGAGTGTAAGAATGCACTTATGCGTATTTTTAATCAGCTTGGTAAGCCCATACTCTTAAAGACAGACAGAGATGGCGCTTTCTCCAGTTTGGCTCTCAAGCAATGGCTTGAGAGTGAAGGAATTGAGTTACAGCTCAATATGGCTAAAATAGGCATAGCAGACATAGAAAGACTACATAAAACAATATATGAAAAAATTCGCATAATCAAATCATCCGAAGATGACGAAATTAAATTAAGCAAGATAGAAACAATTTTTTACATATACAACCACAAATCCATGACACCACTGGACAGACACCTGCACACATATTTCTTTATGATGGACAGCCAACGCTAGATACTTAAACAAATAAAGAGAGGAAAATAGACAAAATAAATAATAACAGACAAGACTACAACATTGACACTAGATACAGAAAGGGTCCCATTCAGAAAGGAAAATTGGAAAACCCGTTTAAAGAAAACAAAAACGTAGAACAGACATATTCTGATCATTATAAAATAACTAATAGAAATAGAGTCACCCACTACTACAAAACACAGTTTAAGAAACGAAATAAATTTAATCAAATCTCAATACCATAGGTCTCTGAAATACAATAGTAATGTTAGATCTCTTGCCGAACGGACGTCTCAACATTAAGTTCCTTTTCTTATCTAAGTAAAAAGAAAAAAAATAAAAAACCTGCTTCTCCACGCGCAAACAAATACAGACGGTTCCACCTATATAATATATAATATAATATGGACCAAGAATAAAGTGCGGAATAAAAGTTCAAGTGGTATTAGCTAGATCGAAGGTACGTTAGATAGTCAGTGGAATGCTTAGTCTAAAATATAGATCCCCATTGCAGGCGGGTACCAGCCATAATAACATAAGAATCAAACACTGCGCTACGCAACAGCTCATTTGTGGAATTCAGCGGTTAAAACAGGAAAGCGACAGCCTGGCCACATGTTGGCTGTCTGGCCATATGGCCCGGAGCCAGCAAACGCCGTAAGCAGAGTTATCCTCTAGCGCACGCGCCACCACTAATTGGCCGCCGGCGCATAGTGCTAACAACGTTGCTCTACGCACACTGCGCGATTAAATAGACCTACAGCCATCCACTCTATGATCGGTAGCGAGACCAGTGCAATCCGTCGCGTATAGCTGACTGTTGGACTTACCGCTGCACCTATCATCACGCTCACACTGAGCGAGATTACCTAGCTGCATCCCCCAGCCCAAATCAGAGGAAATTCCCAGCCACCAAGGGCCACCCCTGAAGGCGCGGCAGCGTGTCTTCGGATGGTGATGACATAAATCGGGTATCAATATAAAAGGGATAGGAATGGTCATTTAATAATTCCAGACGCTAAAAAGTATCAGCTGGCGTCTTTATAAATCGTTGCTTAAAACTAAAACATAACAAAGAGAAAAATGAAAAGAAAGCTATGCTGACGCTAAGGAGCCATGGATGTATATTATTTTTGTTTGTAGAAATACCTTTAAGTAATATAAAATTTGTTTGAACAGCTACAACGCTACGTAAAAAGGTAGTAGTAACATCTTTAAAGAACCCTGGTAATGTCAAATGACACTTACTAAGTACTAGACAATAAGGTATCTCACATATGAAAATGATTCCTCATTGATGGCTCAGCCGCCATCACTTTGGTCATTGCCGATTTAAAGCTCAGCACCAAGCACATTAAGGCCCTTCTGGCTCGGTAAAGTATAAGACCTGAAATTGATTAGTACCTAAGGTAGACGAACGGACTTACATGAAGAAATAATTTTAAGGTAGCTGAATGGACGTCAATTGTGGGATTTACGTTGGATAATACCTACATTAGTAACTTAGTCGTCATGATCTTAGTTGTAAGCTTTTATCAATCAAAGTGAAGATACTGAATTGGAAATGAAACGATAAAAGTTTATTTAATATGGTCTGTCAAGAAGTTTTGTTAGATTGTGAGCAAATGCTTTGAAAGGGTTACGGAACCTTTTGTTTTGGGGCAACGTTGATATTTCAGCGATTGTCATGGTAGGGAGGGTAAAGAGGAGGGATCATTTTCCTTTTAGCTTGCGTGTCGGCGCACTTGATCAGCTTTCCTTTAGATATTTTGATTGTTTTATCGCCGCCTGTACACTACACATTTAAATGGCGCCCAACGTGTGGGGCACGAGCAAGAGTATAAGAGCCATAGTAAAGCGGCTTGAATATCAAGTAAACAACTTTCATAGGAAAAATTTCGAAAGTTTGGCCACAATAGCTCTGTTAATCCATCCATAATTAAATTTCATATTTTTCAAGATATCGTATAGATTCTTATATTAAGATATGAGAGCTACCGTAAAACTGTTTTTGATTTAGCGATTGCAATTCGGAATGAAGGATAGATCTAGGGTGACCTCGCGAATTAAGAGCGTCAATTTCATTATGATAATAATACTTTGATAAGAGTGTTCTCGAAAAGTTAAGGATTAACAAGGTGCTCGAGTACTACGGACCTTGTCCAGCAATATAGTACGCCTTTCACACAATTTTCCAATAGTTCCATTAGTCGAAATAGTCCGGAAATCCATCGTGTTAAGTTCGCTTTATATAAGTGTTTAGGAATAATTTAGCGAAATGAAAGAAAGACCTACGATTTAATGACAATTTGAAATACAACCATTTACAAATAATTTTTGTTTAGAGGACAGATGTTCGTATAAGAAACAAAAATGCCACTCCAGCATAGTACTGAAGATTTAAGTGCCTTGCAAGAGCAGGATCCATTCTGTGGAAGATGCAACGAAGTGTTGTCGGCCACGGACTTAATAGCCAAGACCCCATGCAAACACAAGTTTCATAAGAATTGTATCTTGAAAGTAGTACGAATTACACCCGAGTGCCCAGTTTGCGGAGCCGATTGTACGTCAATAAATTTGACGTACTCAAATAACAACTTGGCAGCCGAATTAAATTCAGCAGCGTCAAACGTAAATGATTCGCTAGGAAAGAATGAGAGGTCACAGGCACCCAGGGGGCAACTAAACATTTAAGAGGGAAAGGTCTAGGAGCCAGCCCTAGAAGAGGCATGTTCACCAGGTCGACCAGCCGAACATATTTAGATCACGCCCTGGACGAACCAAGACAACATAACAACCTTCCTATGATTTCACTAGTTGATATGGCGAACTTCGTTAACTCAGCAATAGCTAGTCAGCAAGCAGAAATGCTTGACAACTTGACCGACTCCTGAGCAAAAACATAGAAGAGTGCATTGAGAAACAGTTAGTTTCGCTTCGCTTAGACCCAACTGAACCTACAACCATAAGAGGAAATAGAAATATACAAGATTTATTGGACTTAGGAGTCGAGCCCAATCAGTCTAGGGGTAGTAATAACCGAAGTGTTTCCAGTTCGCAAATTGCCCGGAAAAAGCATTTAGCATTATACAAAATTGGCGAATCAAATTTGACTGGTCAAAACAAAATATGCTCACGGATGAATTCATTTATCGCGTTCGTGCATTGACCGAACAAAACCTGAACAGGGATTATCAAATCCTGTGTGATCATGTCTATCTTCTTTTGAGCGGAAAAGCGAGTGATTGGTAGTGGAAGTTCCATCGCAGCTCCATTCCATAGGGAATTTCGTGAAAGATTTGACGACGGGGATCTAGGCGGATCTAGATATTTGGGAAAAGATAAGGAAGCGGCGGCAAGGAGAAAACGATCCATTCGATGACTTTCCATTCAACTTGGAGATCCTCCTGATAGGAATATTCAAAGGAATATGTCCGAAGAACAACTAGTAGACACACTTATTAGAAATTCGAAGCCTAGCCTCCACCATGAGTTGCTGCATCTTAAGATTTCGAGGAGATCAATTACGTGAAGTCGCTCGTAAACACGAGCAGTTTTACGCAGAAATTAAACCGTTTAAGTCCCGAACGCTTCGATCGTATGAGTTAACAACGGATAGCGAAATCCAATCACAACCCGGAATGTCAGAGTCCGTAGACGAAGTACTAGCATTACAGAGAAGGTCCGCTAATCCAATATGTTGGAATTGCGACAAGCCAGGACACCGATTCGATGATTGTCTTGAGCCCCGAGTCATATTCTGTTATGGGTATGGTGCAAAAGACATTTTTAAGCCTAGATGTCCAAAATGTAACCCTTTTAAATGCACACATGCCAACGCTTAGGTACCTCGAACTCGAACAAGAACGAGCTAAAATGAAAGAATTTCGGATCGACTTGTCGGCGAACTTTATCAGCTTTCATTTAGATATTTTGAGTGTTTTATATAATTATTTCTGTCCGCGCATTAATATTATTAAGTGTGTCTGCGTACCCGTGCAGTTTGGTAAGAATAAACCCGACCAATCCGACGAGCTAGACCCGAGAATAGCTAGAATGCGCCACTCGAGCCAAATTGTACATATTAACTTCTTGGGTATGGTTGTCCGAATTCTAGGATCGCCGCCTGTACACTACACCCTACACCAAGAAAATAGATAGAAACAAGGACTGTTTAACATAATAGGCTCAGCATAAAAATATCAATTTGGCACACTCGACGAAAATGATCGAGTGGAATTCCAGAAAAGTTTAGATTCCGTTGCACAAAACACGATTAGATTCATGAGCTAAATGACGTAATACGAATGATGAAATGCAAACAATAAAGAAATGTATACCAATTTGTAACTTTATACCAATACAAACAACAGAAATGATTGTAACTAGAAACTTAACTCAAATTGTCAAAAACTAAATGATAGAAATATGTAGATTTCACACCCCTATAAGCACCTCTTGAATTAACAAAAATAAATATCACAACATCATTGTTCAAATAATTTTCCAAAACAACTAATTATATTAAACTTTTACCCACCATATGTAAAATTAAATCCAATTAAACTTTTGTAAAATGATGCAAACCAAGGTGCAAAACCACAAAGTGTAATGTTAGCCAAACAGCACTAGCTGTATTGTACCAATAAGTCCCTGCTTACGCATAGACTTCTCTATAAGGGAAAGGAAGTGGCATATTCGCACATATGCACAGTTATAGTGACAAATATAAGAAGGCTGCATAATTGCAGCTGCGAATCTGCAAGCGCTTATCGCTTGCAAAAGCATAAATACAGTTAAGCAAAGCAATAAAACATTATTCAGATAATTGCAGCTGCATCAATACAGATAAGCAAAGCAATAAACACCTTACTTAGATAATTGCAGCTGCACTTGTACAGTTACACAAAGCAATAGACACCTCACTCAGATAATTGCAGATGCGCGTCTTTACGTAGCAATAAGCTTCTCAACATAAAATAAGTTCTAATGAATTTTTAGTCTTAAGCTGATCATCAATTAAACACCACGCACAAAATTTGCTCGCGTTGTTATTTAAAAAATTATTTCGACGTTGACCTTAGTGATATTATCACGGGTCATTTATTCGACTGAAACAAACGATTTCACTCTATATATATTCGGTGTTCAGAAGAATAAGCTTCAATAAAATCAGCATTTACGAGCCATACAATTCTCTTCATGTTTCGGACGACTACGTCACAAAATATCGATATCTTGGCCCCTTTCCATCACTAACCATACAAAGCATAGACATGTCAAACAGCAGAATAATCGTATCCCGATAAATAGTCAACGAGGGAACCTGCGACCATTTTAGTGTGCCCACTAGATTAAGACTGCTGCCAGTGGCCGATCGCCGGCCTCCAAAGCCGAACGTTCCGTATGAAGCCGCATCTCGCTCAGCGCACGTCGTCGCTGCGGCTGATGCTATTTCTTAATATATGTTTGTTAGTTTTAAATCCTCACAGCCCAAAAACATACATATGTGTGTATGTATGTGCAGAGTTTGCCTCGCTCCCACTCATTGCTTTGCGCGCTTTTGTGTAATTTGTAAATCCTTACTTTGTTTTTAAGCGAAAGATTGTTTTTAGCAGAAAGTAGCCTTGTCATCTTTGTAGTCCAAAATGACTCCGAGGTATTTGTGTGAGGGATCATGCTTTAAAGTGGAGCCGAGCAACATTACCCCTGGACAGGACTCTCTCCTAGTAGCAAATGTGACACTTGCGCATTTTCTACTTGTTGGCGCCGAGAGTCGCGCCGGGCGCGTATTTGGCAGGGATTTCTAGCGTCGAAAAGAAACAACATTCGATTCGATGTACGATACGACACGATTCAATTCGCTACGTACGATTAGGCTGAAATCTTTATTATCTTTCATTATTTAATGATCTACTTATATTTAACAAGTTTATATTTAACAAGTTTCGTGCTCCGCACGCGCTTATCTTCTCTTACACTTCTGCTCAGCTGCAAGCACAAAACGAAAGTGAACCTCGACGAAAAGGCAAATTGTGCAGCTGCGTGATATCGACTTCTGTATGTACAAACTAATTCTAACGGTGCACTTCCAGCGTAAGAAGCGAGCGCCGCTTACAGAAAAATGCGTTGCCCAGTAGGACTTAGTGACAATAGACATTTTCACTTCGCCCCGTAACATTCCCCACCCTGTAATTCACGAACGTCCGTGCAGTGTGTTACCAACTTTAATGTCAAGCTTAGCTAGCTTGACGGCGGGGCGAGTAATAATTCCATCGGCGGTTCGCACCACGGCGCTTCGGACCTGGCCGTCTTTCGAACGGTGCACGTCGACTACCACTCCTCTTGTCCAACAGTTTCGTTTGGCACCTTCGTCCACTATTATGACGATGTCATCGACTGATATTGGTTCGATTGGCGGTTCGTCTGGTGAGTGTGGGCAGATACTCGCTCAACCATCTCTTCCAAAATTGTTCAGCCAATTGGCTGGCGACTCGGAAGCCTCGTGCCAAGCTAGCTCCGTCCCGGTCCCGTGAGCCTCTCTCACGCAATCCGCTTGAGTGACCTATAAGAAAATGGTTCGGGGTCAGGGCTTCGGACTCAGAAGTTTCCAAGGGAACATAAGTGAGCGGTCTTGAGTTGAGCATGCTTTCTACGTCTGCCAATGCTGCTCGTAGCACCTCCTCTCGTAGCCCAGAGTGCGGCAGGATCTCCGACAGTATTGACTTTGTGGAACGCACCATTCGTTCCCACGATCCTCCCATGTGGGGTGATCCTGGTGGAATAAAGGTAAACTCCAGTTCCGGGTATTGTCGCTCGATCAGCGCCGGCGATATACGTTCAATTTCATCTTTTAATATTCTGCTAGCGCCTCTGAAGTTTGTGCCATTGTCCGACAGCATGCGGCGGGGGCAGCCGCGTCTGGCCACGAACGACTTCAAAACGCAAAGGTATGAGTCAGTCGAGAGCGACGTAGCTATATCAAGGTGAACGGCGCGTACCGTGAGGCATGTGAACAGCACACCCCAGCGCTTCTCACGACACAAATCGATTTTTAAATACGGGTTGGTCATTTGGATTTTAGGGAGATGAGATGCTAAACCAGGTCACGAAAAGCTTTGTTAGCTTCCATCGTCTCCTGTATCAATTTCAACATTTGATCTATTCTCAAATTTAAGTCCTGAATTAATTTCTCTAATGAGTGAAACTTTTTACAAAATCCTCGATCATCTATTTCCCTTTAACCCTAAACTTTTACAATGTCAAAATATAAATCAAAATATCACTTGCATTTTTTCCATATCAAAGAGCAAGCGAGCGACAAGTGCGGTTCACCTGACTTTCGTTGACTGTTCACACATTTGTGCCTTTTGCTGCCGCAAGCCCACCGCATGCATGCCAAAAAAAACTAAGACCGTGACCGTCGCCAAATTTACGCATCCACTGATGAAAATATCTCTGTCTCACGACAAACCCTGCTCATTCGCACACATTTGTGTCTACGTGTATGTGTGTGTGTAGAAATTCAGAAATGCCAAAAAATTCAAATCTACAAATTTACATCGAACAGGCAAGCGCATAAATTCTTTCATCCATATAGAAAAGTGTGTCGGTGTGTGTGCTTGACCGGCACAAAAAGGTATATGCACACATACCAACGTTCAGGTACCCTTACAACAAGCATGGAAAATAGGAGTTTTGCACTGCTTTCTCGAAAGCGCGCACAACTAGCAAGTCGCAAAAATTGAACTTTTTCAATTTTTGGTCTTTTCTTAGAATTCTTCGACAAGCCGACGAAATTACCTTTGCAGAAATTCGACTTAGTTTTTATACCCTGAACCCATTGAAAATGGGTAAAAAGGGTATAATGTAGTTGTGCAAATGTATGTAACAGGAAGAAGGAAGCATCTCCGACCCCATAAAGTATATATATTCTTGATCAGCATCAACAGCCGAGTCGATCTACCCATGTCCGTCTGTCTGTCCGTCTGTCCGTCCGTCCGTCCGTCCGTATGTATGATCGCAAGGATATCAGAACCTATATGAGCCAGAGAAATTTTAGCTGTAGGTCATCCTAGTCCATGCGCAGATCGAGTTTGTTTCCGATAATCGATAACTTTCCCCGTCTCCACGTAATCAATAAAAATCGAAATCGATTTCCTGTTTTTTGAGCAAATTGGGTAAATAATAAATAATAAGTCACCTAACTTGATATGTTGGTTCTAGAATGGTATATATATATCAGTATCTTTCATTTTATACCTATCGCCACCTCCCCGCTACCACCGCAAAGCTATAAATCAAGTATCGGGTAAGAAACACGAAAGAAAATGGGTTTCGGCTGCCCACCATACACTTTCTTGCGCGTCTTCTTTGATTTCTACCAACAGCATTGTGATTGCGATTGTATTGTTTTCTGTGCTGCTATTTAAATTCGTTTTTCCCTCATTAAGACTGAATAATTGGTGTGGCTGTTGGGTAGAGGCGGCGGCAAGTAGTGCGGTTAGTTGCGAGTTCGAACCAGGAAACGATTTTTTTTTAATATATCTTTATTACTAAAGCAAACGAGTGCGTAGCGCGAGCTGCATTTGGTGTTGGAAGAAGAAGGTTCAGGGTATCCTCTAGTCGGGAGCTCCTGACTAGAACCTCTTACTTGTTTTTTTTTTTTAAGCAAAATAGTTAGAATATAAACTATAAATATTTCATTTGGGTCATTTAAGTTTTTTATTATGCATACCCACATTTAGTGACATATTCACAACAACAGAATTTTGAACCACTGTTATTCATAAGCTGCATTGCATGGTATAACCCACTGTGTGTTTACAAAGTGAATAATCATAACAATAGCATGCCTTCTGCAGCCGAATTTAAATAATGCTAACAGCAGAAAAAATCATAAGAGCAGAATGCCTTCAGCAGCCATGCTCACATATTGTCAACAAAGGCGCTAGCATAAACAAGCTGCAGCTGCTGTCCCTTTGCAAAATGTCACGTACTCCAATTATAATTTAGCTTTAAATATAGCGTAAGCCAATTTTTGTTCTTCAGTCTTAATCCTCAGATTCAATAAATTAAAGTTCGTGAGTGTTACGATCAACTAAAGAGAGGCTTATCCATACAACTGGTGTCTTCTCTGGTCAACAAGTGTAATTGTGCTCAGTATTACAACAAAATGGAATATATTTCAACTTTAAAATTCGCTATCCGCAAAAGAACTTGACGTATCAAAACAATTCAAGCAACGTATAAATCCAATTCGGTCGTTGCAACACAAAGTGAATTTCGTGACACAAACTAAATAGCTAAAATTATTAAAAAATTGAGCAAACAGAAGCAATGAATAAGTTAAACGACCAAAATTTAAACCAATTGCTTCAACAAATACTGAACGTGCCAGCCTTTGAGGGAGAGCTCCAGATATCCGGAGATGCCCAGAAGGTTCCTAGAATGCTGCAAATCAACAACTGTTCCCAACTCGGGGAAGCCTTAATCTCCGAATACAAGACGCAAACACCCGTGGAAAAACTACTGCGAAGACAATAAATACCAATTATCAAGGTAATTTACTTAAATTTTGTAGTGAGGTAGAGGCTAAGATAATAATTATAACTGACCAGTTAGAATAAGAAGGGAATTTAGATAATTCCAGATTGTATACAAACGCTATGAATAACACTGTAAAAAACTTAACAAATAAAAAATTACCAGGTAGACTCTTTATGTCACTCGCAAGATACGATATATCCACTATTTCAAAATTAAAACATGTAGCACAAATGGAGAGCTACTATGAGGAAAATTTGTATAACAATAATAAATTATCTCTATATATAAAACTGTTTGTCCTGACTGACTGACTGACTGACTGATTGGTGATCAACGCACAGCCCAAACCGTAAGAGCTAGGAAGCTGAAATTTTCACTGTAGTTACCTTATGTGATGTAGGTGCACGTTAAGACGGAGTTTCGAGAAATTCCACTCGCAAGTGTGGAAAAATCGCGAAAAACGTTTGTATGTAACTTTTTTGTTTACCATCCGATCGGCCCCAAACTTATTTTCAAAGATCTTTGTTCAAATTCATTTGAGGGGTGTTTCGCACTTTTCGGAAAACCCATTCCTCCTTGGTGGAAATGGAGGTCAAAGATTTGGTGGGTGACGTTTCGCACTCAAATTCATTTCCAGAGATCTATAGGAAAAATCATTTTAGACGTGTTTCACACTTTTCGCAAAATTCAAACTTCTTCGTGGGGAATGCGATTTAAAGATTTTTTGTGCGAAGTTTCAAGTTGTGTCCGATTTGCTTCAAACTTATTTTCAAAGCTCTCAATAAGAACTTAATGAATACGTATTTCGACGATTTGGAAAATTCCACCCGCAACAGTGGTATATTGGCGGAAAACGGTTGTATGAAAGTTTTTTGTTTACCATCCGATCGGCCCCAAATTCATATTTAGAGATCTATGTTTAAATTCATTTAAGGGGTGTTTCACACTTTTTGAAAAATCCATCCCTCCTTGGTGCAAATGGGGGTCGAAGATTTGGTGGATGACGTTTTGTGTTCAAATTTATTTCCAAAGATCTATAAGATAAATATTTAGAGACGTGTTTCACATTTCTCGCAAAATCTAAACTCCTTCGGTGGAAAATGCATTTTTAAGATTTTTTTGGTGAATTTTAAGAGTTTTCCGATTTGCATAAAGGTTGTTTGATTCCCGTCCGATCAGTTTCAAAATCATTTTCAAAGCTTTTTTGATCTTATAACATACGTGCCACGGCCGGGTTATACCCGCTAGTAAATTATATAATATTCAGGTATATAAATTATTCAGGAAATACTAAACCTCAATTTACCCCAAATTACATAACTAACAATAATCAAAGCCACAATTTTCACATCACCCTCCGAACAACCAAACTTATTTTAGCCAAAATAAGCAACTAGCTCAAGAATGCAAACAGAATTTACAACAAGCACAAATAAATAACCACATAAATCAACATATTTCTCAAGGTAGATATATACCAAATCAATCGTACAAACGTATACGAGAAAATACTAGTGGCTCCCAAAAAATGCAGGTTGATGAAAATTATCAACAATCAGAAAACTATCAGGGTAACTATGTACAAGAAGAGTATGGTTGTCAGAACAACCAATATGAGGAGTTTCAGAATAATAAAATAAAAGACGAACATTTTCCAATTGGAGCCTCGGGACAAGCCAGTACATAGAAATTGAAATTAATAACAGACGCTACATATGTCTCATTGACACTGGGTCGTCAATAAATATGATGAGGGAAAATTTCCTTAATATACCAGTTTATACAAGACCTACTTCGGTTAGAACTATCAAAACTAAACCATTAGGTATCCACAGCACCTTATAAACTCTTTAGGCAAGACCAGATATTTTACATACATGACTTTTCACCTCTTTATGGCGCCATAATTGACTACGCTCATGACAGAATAATAATTAGCGAGAGATCGTTCAGTCAGAAGAAATTAGTTTGGTATCCAAATTCAGAAAAAAACTTCGAAGCATATTTAAAACCAGAAAGTTATACACAAGAAATTAATTCCGCAATAAGTTATGAAATAACATCGGGCCAAGATAAACGATGACGAAAAAAAGCAAAACTATTAAAATTACTGAAAAATTTCAGTGACATACAATATCGAGAAGGTGACAATTTGACCTTCACGAGCATTGTTAAGCACGAAATTAATACACATCATGAAAATCCAATTTAGAAGAAACCATACGGTTACCCTTTCGCTTTCGAACAAGAAGTTGAAAATTAAAGATATGTTAACCCAAGGTATTATTCGGCATAGCCAGTCGCCTTATTGTTGTCCCTTATGGATAGTAGCCAAAAATGCAGACGCCTCAGGAAAGGCAAAATTTAGATAAGTGGTCGATTAAAAAGGATTGAACGACATTACAATCAATGATAAATTTCCCATTCCAAACATGGACAAGACTACAACAATTACAACATTTTCTACCAAATACGGACACTACGAGTATACTCGAATGCCATTTGGACTTAAAAATGCACCAGCAACATTCCAAAGGTGCATGAATCATGTTCTTCGTAACGACATTATTGTCGTTACACG
Organism: Drosophila lacicola; assembly: GCA_035045355.1. NCBI lineage: Eukaryota > Metazoa > Arthropoda > Insecta > Diptera > Drosophilidae > Drosophila > Drosophila lacicola. The sequence continues at coordinate 52,210 of JAWNPB010000166.1, forward strand.
ATGAACATTTAAATTCAATAAATAAAGTTTTTGAAAAATTAAGACAGGCAAATTTGAAACTTCAATCAGATAGGTGCGAATTTTTAAAAAAAGGAAACAGAATTTTTAGACCATATTATAAGTCCAGAAGGCATTCGGCCTAACAAACTGAAAGTAAAAGCAATACAAGAATTTCCTTTGCCAAAAATATTAAAGGAAATTAAATTATTTTTAGGTTTCTAGGACTAGGAGTCTTGATTTTGAAAAATTGCAAAACCCATGACTCTTTACCTAAAGAAAGCGGCAAAAATTGGCATTAAAAATGTTGAATACAATAAAGCCTTTGAAAAATAAAAAATATTAATTATGCACGACCCAATATTAGTATGTCCAGAATTTAATAAAAAGTTTCAGGTAACAACCGACGCACGTAATTTTGCAATAGGAGCTGTTTTGTCACAAGATAACAAGCCAATTAGTTTCTCAAGTAGAACCTTAAACGATCACGAACAAAATTGCAGTACAATAGAAAAAAAGCTTTTAGCAATAGTGTGGGCAGTAAAATATTTTCGCCCATATTTACATATATGGCAGACCATTTGATATTTAAAACGATCGCAAGCCACTCGTTTGGCTAAACAACATTAAAGAACCCAACATGAAATTACAACGTTGGCGTATTAAACTTAGTAATTATAATTTCTCAATCAAATACTTAGAAGGAAAATTAAACCACGTAGCAGATGCTTTATTACGCATCAAAATTGAAGAAAATATGCTAGACCAACAAGATATTAACACAAAAGCTACAGCACATAGCGCTGAAGAAGATAATGAAAATTTAATACATTTAACAGAAAAACCATTAAACTATTTTAGAAGACAAATAGAAATGATTAGAAGTGATGCAGAGAAAAAAGAAGTTGAACCATATTTTAAAAAATTAAGAATACAAATCGAATATTTACACTTAAACATTGAAAAAACTAAACATATTGATAAAACATTTTTGCAACAATTCAAGCGTATTATACATTGAATACGATTCCGATTTTGAGATAATACAACAAGCCTTTAAAGAAATAATGTACCCCAAAACAACTCGAATATTAAGAACAAATATTAAACTAAAAGACATTAGGAGCTATGCAGAATTTAAAGAAATAATAGTTAGCAACCAGAAGAAACTTTTACATCCAGGCATCGAAAAGATGGTCAGACTTTTTAAAGAAACATACTATTACCCAGACCATCAACATTTAATCCAAAACATAATTAACGAATGTGAAGTTTGTAATCTAGCAAAGATTGATCGCAGGAAAACATCATGTAAATTTAAAATTACACCAGAAGTAGATAACTGTAGAGAAACTTACGTAGTAGACATTTATTCAATAAAAAACCACATCTATTTAACATGTATTGATTTATATTCAAAATTTTCAAATGTAATTGAACTTAACGGCAAGGATTGGTTGGATGTTAAAAGAGGACTCATCCAAATATTTAACAACATGGGAAAACCTATTACTCTGAAGACAGATAGGGACAAAGCTTTTATAAGTCTTGAGAATGATTGAATAAGGAAAAAGTTGAAATTCAAATAACAACAAGTCAAAATGGTGTAGCGGATAGAGAAAGACTACATAAGACAATTAATGAAAAATACGTATTATAAATACTGATGATGACGAAGAAAATAGACTCATGAAAATTGAAGTAATTTTATACACTTATAATCATAAGCTAAAACATAACTCTACTGGCAGAACTCCAGCTGACATGAAAGAGAAGAAAGAGAAGAATTTAAAGTACTGGAACTACTTGCATTCAACTTACAACAATTTACAGAATATATTGAAGATTTAGAAATGGGAATGCAACTAACTAGATTGGGAATTTTTAATCCAAAATTATTAAAAAACACTATCTCACAAACGTTAATTCCGAAAAGCTACTTAACATAAATACATATACCTAGATCCGATACGAATGAAATTTTGATTATTTCACACATTCCTAGAGAAATAAATAAAACCCCATTATACGAAATTCTACCCTACCCAGACGATGCTCAAAATATTTTAGAAGACGAACACCATACAAATACTACTCACATAATAATAATCTATACAACAAGGACAAGAAAAAATTAACTATTAACCCATGCATATTAGGTATAATAAAACAAACTAACACTAGTTGCAGATTTTCAAAAACACATCTAATAACACAAACTAACTATATCGAACCAAATATACTTATAACATGGAACTTACCCAAAATCACATTAAATCAAAACTGTATTAAAAATGCTAACTTAATTGAGGGAAATAACATAATAAAAATTCATAGTTGCTCTGCAATACTTAATGAGATATCTATAAGCAACTTGAACTCAGACTACACACAAAGTATATACGTAAGAAATAATATTACCAAATTAAAGCCACTTTCGTACATTCAAACAAAAGAAATAATTTTCGAAAATATTAAAGAAATGAAAATATTCTAAATTATAATAATTACAGTACTTGTAATCATCATATTAATCATAATAATGTATCTAGCATATACATAAGTGTAAAAAAATACCCAAACAAATATTTATTAAGAAACTAAATGTTATTGATCAGCCACCTGCACAACTCCCAGTTGAACTTGAAATTGAAAATTAACAAGAAAATTAAATATGTTACAATAATTGTATCCTAGCATTTAAAGAACATTTTTTATTTTACTTACCTTTTTTATATACCCTACACGCGTGAGGACACGCTTTATTTTTAGTGGGGAGGAGTGACATATTCACAACAACAGAGTTTTGAACCACTGTTATTCATAAGCTGCATTGCATGGTATAACCCATTGAGTAATAAAGAGACAGAGGAGGCTTTTGGATCAAAAGCTCTTTTTCGAAACACTTCACGAGCGATAGCGAGGTTGCAAACACCATAATCAAAACAAACGACTCGACAATGAAAAAAGTACACCCCAAATTCTGTCCCTGCTATCCGTTTTTGGTTTGAAGCTACAGACTATGATCTAAGCTTCTACACTCTTCTAACTCATTGTTGTGGTTTCTAAGCACTGCTATACCTTTAATTCGCAAAGTTATGTCTTCTTCTTCTCCACTCGCTTTCAACTTGCAAGCAGCCCAGCAGATTTTATCATTTTTCATTTTTCGATCAGCAAGGCACCCTTTCTAAAAATAGGATATTTTAACTATTCATAAGTTCTGTAACCAAATACCAAATACCACTAACCTTCTCATATAAACATTTTTATCTAATCTCTGAGAAATATATAATATCGTATTTAGTGTGCAACTATTAGTGCAATCAATAATAATTGTTTTCCTTAAACATTATATACCATTTCTATGTATAAGGGTATCAATGCCTCGACGCGCCAAATAGTTGTTGGCATGTGTTTCTCATCTCACACACATTGGCAAAAAATATGCATGCATGTGTTTTCCAAGCCAAGGGAAGTATATGAATTTGAGAAGATTGCAACATTCTGTTGTGCATGTGACGTCACATGCTAGGGCTTTTTGTATGCGACCGTTACGTACAATAAAGTAATACATTATTAAATACGTGCATTTTTATAGAAGACCCTATTATTATATTGCTTTAATGTCCGTAATAAAGATAGAAATATATTCTAAGCATCGCAAGAAATGAAATTCTTTAAAACGTGACGTAATAGTATATGATGTTGATGCGCCGTGTGCGTAACCCTTTGATTTAAATGGCATGGCCTGCTCTCATTCGATTTTTCTACCTACTTGCGCCGAGACTCGGCTATGCAACAACAACATTAGAACCCAAATAGTGTTGTTATTGTTTCTACGCGCCGCCTTGTTGGAACCACAGAGAAACCAGCAACAAACACAGTGACATTATTTGTCCCTTTTCTTTGCACTGAGTTTCCTATGTCCTCATCATCGCGCAGAAACTTTTGAAGATCAAGACGGACGTGCGCACTGTTGTTGTTTTGCGAGTGATTTGTTGTTGCTTCCTACAGTAAATGAGCTTTATTTTTGAGTTGGATTTTGCGTTTGCGGACCAACCCGATCTACCTCTCGGGATTTTTAAAACGGTAAAAAAAGCTCGGAGTGAGCCTTCAGCTCTGTCTCTTTATTACTCAATGACCCAAAGCCAAGGCAGTGAATAACAACACATATACACATACATACATATTTTGATATAGTTATGCAAATTAACCAATTAGTGGCTACTAATTGGAAAAAAAATATTTTTTAAGTGGGAGGCTGAAGGCTTCCGATTTATTTGAATCCAAGATTAGAACTAAAGTACAATTGTGAACTTATGCTGCAAGTCAGCTATGGTTATGATAAAGCTTATTCTCTTAAAGCTCAAAAGCTCGCGGTGATCTTATGCTGCGAATCAGCTGTGTTTATGCTAAAGCTTCTTTCCTTAAAGTTTAAAAGCTCGAGAATATAAATCTTTCGTTTACGTTATGAATTGCGCATGAGAATATGAATCTTAATGTTAAGTGGTGCGCTGTTATGTTTATGTTAGAGCCGGGAATCTGGATATTTATGTTAGCAGAGCCGCAGCTGCGCGTTAAGTGGACGTAGTGATTGAAACGGGTCTAATAAGTCTGAAAGGGCTAAGTAATTGGGATAGCGACTTATAGTGAAATGTTGTTTATGATTGCAATAAGAATTGCCTTGCGGGCTGGGTGATAACTCCTCCCTTTCTTAAAAAGAATCGTCCCCGATTCTTAATGATTTCTTTTTAAAGATTCAATTTGTTCGTTTAATTGGTTTAATATGTCAAGCTCTGTTTCTGTAGTTTGAGTGTTATGGTACTTTTGATTACTTGACGATTTCAATTTCAGTATTTTGAGGGGATTTAAATTTATTAAAGGGCAGCGTTTAAGAAGCTTTACCATAGTAAAAACGAGAAAGAAGTGCTATCTTCGGCACACCGAAGATTTAATACCCTAGCAGACCCAACCTTTTCAAAATGCTTATAGTGCTTTGCCCGTATCTAAGAAGCACAGGGAAAATAGTTAATGCCGAGTATGGTTTCTATGGCAGCTATATTATATAGTAGCCCGATGTGAATAAGATTTTGCATAAGTGGAGGGAGCATAGTAAAACTAATAAATGTCGAGTTTGGTCAAGATATCTTGAAAAACAAAAAAAAATTCCATACAACAGCATAATTTTCGACCGATCGTTCCTATGGCAGCTATATGATATAGTTGTCCGATCTTAATAGGATTTTGCATATATATGGGGAGCGTAGTAAAACTAATAAATACCGAGTTTGGTCAAGATATCTTGAAACACATAAAAATTTTCCATACAAAAACTTAATTTTCGACCGATCTCTCCTATGGCAGCTATATGATATAGTTGTCCGATCTTAATAGGATTTTGCATATATATGGGAAGCGTAGTAAAACTAATAAGTGCCGAGTTTGGTCAAGATATCTTGAAAAACATAAAAATTTTCCATACAAAAACTTAATTTTCGACCGATCTCTCCTATGGCAGCTATATGATATAGTTGTCCGATCTTAATAGGATTTTGCATATATATGGGGAGCGTAGTAAAACTAATAAATACCGAGTTTGGTCAAGATATCTTGAAACACATAAAAATTTTCCATACAAAAACTTAATTTTTGACCGATCTCTCCTATGGCAGCTATATGATATAGTTGTCCGATCTTAATAGGATTTTGCATATATATGGGGAGCGTAGTAAAACTAATAAATACCGAGTTTGGTCAAGATATCTTGAAAAACATAAAAATTGTCCATACAAAAACTTAATTTTCGACCGATAGTTCCTATGGCAGCTATATGATATAGTTGCCCGATCTGAATAGAATTTTGCACATATATGGGGAGCTTAGTAAAACTAATAAGTACCGAGTTTGGTCAAGATATCTTAAAAAACACAAAAATTTTCCATACAAAAACTTAATTTTCGACCGATCGTTCCTATGGCAGCTATATGATATAGTTGTCCGATCTTAATAGGATTTTGCATATATATGGGGAACGTAGTAAAACTAATAAATACCAAGTTTAGTAAAGATAACTTTATAAACAAAAATGTTTTTCACACAAGAACCTACTTTTCGACCGATCGTTCCTATGGCAGCTATATGATATAGTGGTCCGATCCAGCTGGTTTTGACATATGAGCTGCGTGCAACAGAAAGAGGGACTTCTGCAAAGTTTCATAAAGATAGCTTTAAAACTGAGAGACTAGTTCGCATAGAAACAGACAGACGGACAGACGGACAGACGGACATGGCTATATCAACTCGGCTGTTGATACTGATCAAGAATATATATACTTTATGGGGTCGGAGATGTCTCCTTCTATGCGTTACACATTTCACGACAAAATTATAATACCCTCTGCAAGGGTATAATAAAAATTAGTATAAATAATAAAAAGGTTATTTTTGAATGATTACTTTCTAATTTTATAACAATTTTTGATAGTATATTTGTATTTTCTAATTGAAGTTCAGTATTATTAGTAACTTGATATTCACTAACTAAGTAGTTTGTGAATTTATTGTGTTTTACATAATTAAGAATTTTTTCTTCTACATTGGTGTAGGTAACATTGTTTATGGTTACTATGGTTTTAAATGTAACAAGGTAAATGCCTGTAAGCCAGGTATCGTTAATACAGTTTGTGCCTGATACTAAAATAGCGCCGTCTGTTATAAATTCTATTGGTTTATTTTTATACCCTTGCAGAGGGTATTATAATTTTGTCGTGAAATGTGTAACGCATAGAAGGAGACATCTCCGACCCCATAAAGTATATATATTCTTGATCAGTATCAACAGCCGAGTTGATATAGCCATGTCCGTCTGTTCGTCTGTCTGTTTCTATGCGAACTAGTCTCTCAGTTTTAAAGCTATCTTTATGAAACTGTGCAGAAGTCCCTCTTTCTGTTGCACGCAGCTCATATGTCAAAACCAGCTGGATCGGACCACTATATCATATAGCTGCCATAGGAACGATCGGTCAAAAAGTAGGTTCTTGTATGAAAAACATTTTTGTTTATAAAGATATCTTTTTCAAACTCGGCAATTATTAGTTGTACCATTCTCGTCATATATATGCAAAATCCTATTAAGATCGGACAACTATATCATATAGCTGCCGTAGGAAAGATCGGTCGAAAATTAAGTTTTTGTATGGAAAATTTTTATGTTTTTCAAGATATCTTGACCAAACTCGGTACTTATTAGTTTTACTAAGCTCCCCATATATAGTGGCATATTCGCACATATGCACAGTTATAGGGACAAATATAAGAAGGTAGCATAATTGCAGCTGCGAATCTGCAAGCGCTTATCGCCTGCAAAAGCAATAAAACATTATTCAGATAATTGCAGCTGCATCCAAACAGATAAGCAAAGCAATAAACACCTTACTAGATAATTGCAGCTGCACTTGTACAGTTACACAAAGCAATAGACACCTCAGTCAGATAATTGCAGCTGCGCGTCTTTACGTAGAAATAAGCTTCTCAGCATAAATAAGCATAATAAGTTCTACTGAATTTTAGTCTTAAGTTGATCTTCAATAAATGAACTTGTCGTGAAATTTCGCCTTGTATTTAATTCAATTTAACCGTTAGAGCTGTGCGCGGTTTTCATAAGACTCAAACTCACAGCAAATAAAGAAAAATCTAATTGGCGCAGCCGGTAGGATAACAATAAATTGTGGATCCTGATGCTAAGTTATTAATTCGTGTGTCCCGTTTACTGTTATCCGCTAAAACAACCAACGCGAAGGCAACCCAAGCGACGGTCAATATCGCGTCAAGTTTTTATTAAACCTCGACAGTGACGTGTACACCAAAATTCGCATATTGCCAAAGCCGCGGATTGTGCAAAAAACTTGAAAAACAATTCAAGAAGACGCGATAGAATTCGAAGAGAAAATAATTCCAGAAACTTCTGGTTATCTCAAAAGATTCGAAAGTGCTATCTGTGCAAACCAATCAAACATTTTAAACTGTAAGTTAACAAATTAAGTGAATACAATAAAAATATAATCAACAACTAAAAGAAACTGAACCTAAAATAAGAGAAGTTGAAGTGAAACAACAAAAACTAAGAGATAAGAAAAATTAAAAATAAAACCAAGTAAACAAAAAATAATTAAATAAAAAAAAAAACAAAAAATTTATAATGGAAGGCAACGCAATAACACCCCTGACCGATGCCAACATGGCACAAGTGATCAACCAACTTAAAAACGTTGAGAAGTTCACTGGAGATAAGAACGCTTTGTACACGTTCATCAACCGGATCGACTACATTTTGGCCCTCTACACCACCAACGTTGCAAGGCAGAGGTCAATTCTTTTTGGAATTGTGGAACGCTGCATCAGCAGTGAAGTGATGTTATCCCTTGGCGTAAGCAACTTGAGGACCTGGACGGATCTTCGGAAGCAACTAATACTGAACTACAAGACGCAAACTAAGAACCACATCCTACTGGAGGAATTCAGGAGCACCCCGTTTAAAGGCAACGTGCGAGCTTTTCTGGAAGAAGCAGAACACCGTAGGCAGACACTAATGAGTAAGCTAGAACTAGAAAATAACATTGACGAAAAAACATTGTACGCGCGACTAATCAAAACTAGCATTGACGACCTTATTCAAAAATTACCCACAAACATTTGCATTCGAATCATAAATTGCGAAATTCCCAATTTAAGATCTCTAATTAATATTTTGCAAGAAAAAAATCTTTACAACGAACCCTGTCTTAATCCAACCCCAAATAAAGTAAAACAAGAAAAATATTTGAAGCCATTGTATCAACCAAACCCAAATATTCAAAGATTCCCCACTTTTCTTCAACCAAATTAACCCTATGTCCCATATCGACCCCATCAGCCTTACATTCAACAACCATATCATCAACCATCACCCAACTATACTAACAACAACACTTTTAAACCTAATAATTATTCACCTCAACCAATGCAACAAATACTTAGTCCAATCAGACCAACCTACTTTACACCCAGACCAAACTCCCGACAAACCCAATTCGACAACAATCGTTTCGGACAAGTAACCCCACAACAAAACTCTTTCAATAACTCTGGCGTAGCCAACCAACCGACTAAACAAGTTAGACCTGCAGAAAGTGGACAGAGTAAGATGAGTATTGACGATGAAGCTAGAAATCAGGAAGAGCTAAACTATCATGATTACATGCAACAAGAATACTATAATCAATGCGCTGCTTATCCTGAATATTATCCACAATATTATCAAGCAGAAAGTTACCCACAAAGCCCAGACTTTACATACACACAATCAGCCGAACACGAGACAGAACAACCAAATGAAATAGAAATCGAGCAAGCCGAAAATTTTCAGCTTCCAGCCTTGGAAACCAACAGTACATAGTAATCACTTATAAAGGCAAAAATCTGAAATGTTTAATAGATACAGGATCTACTGTAAATATGATGACATCAAATGTTTTCAATTTACAAGATCATGACACCGACTGTTTCATTCAAACCAGCAACGGATCTTTAACTATCACAAAGAAAGTTAACGTCCTTTCTAATAGCCTATTCAAGGGTAATAATGAATTTCTTCTACACCAATTCTCCTCAGACTATGATCTATTAATTGGTAGAAAAATGCTTTCAGAAGCACAAGCCGTTATAGATTATAAAACCCAAACTGTTACTTTATACAATAGAAGGTATAAACTAACCAACGATATTCCAATCACAAATCAGAGCCACTTCTTAGCCCAACCAAATCCTGAAACTAATAAACAGTTTAGAAATCCAATTAGAGAAATTTCCGATAATCAAGAATCTGCCAACTCAAGCCCTTACCGATTAGATCATTTAAATGAAGAAGAAAGAATCAATTTAATCAGTTTGTTGAAACAATATCAACACATACAATATAAAGAAGGCAACCAACTTAGTTTCAGTAATCAAGAAAAACACATTATAAAAACTACCCACAATTCAGCCTTACATACAAAACCATACAGTTATCCACAAGCATATGAACAGGAAGTTGAACATCAAATTCAAGACATGCTTAATCAAGGTATCATAAGGCCTAGCAATTCTCCTTATTGTAGTCCTATATGGATCGTACCGAAAAAGCAAGATGCTTCAGGTAAACAAAAATTCAGAATCGTAATTGACTACAGGAAATTAAATGAAGTAACCATAAGCGATAGGCACCCAATACCAAATATGGACGAGATTTTAGGAAAACTAGGTAGATGCAATTATTTCACTACAATTGACCTTGCAAAAGGATTCCACCAACTTTAAATGCATCCAGATTCCATTCAAAAAACAGCTTTCTCTACTAAACATGGCCACTATGAATATCTTCGTATGCCATTTGGATTAAAAAATGCACCCGCAACCTTTCAACGTTGCATGAACAATGTTTTACGACCGTTACTAAATAAACATTGTCTGGTATATCTTGATGATATAATTGTATTCTCAACATCCTTAGAAGAACATTTGCAATCACTCCAATTAGTTTTCGAGAAGCTTTCTGAAGCAAATCTCAAATTACAACTTGATAAATGCGAGTTTCTAAAACAAGAAACTTCATTCCTAGGACATGTCATAACTAAGGATGGAATAAAACCCAATCCTGATAAAATCAAAGCAATTCACAAATATCCAATTCCCACAAAAACCAAAGAAATAAAAGGTTTTCTTGGATTAACCGGTTACTACAGAAAGTGCATTCCAAATTTTGCAGACATAGCCAAACCAATGACAGCAGTACTTAGAAAAGACTCAAAAATCGACATTAAAAATCCTGAATACATTAGAGCTTTTGAAAAATTAAAACAACTAATTTCTAATGACCCAATTCTAAAAATTCCAGACTTTAAAAGTAAATTCGTTTTAACCACTGACGCAAGTAATGTAGCTCTTGGAGCAGTACTCTCTCAAGACGGACATCCCATTAGTTTTATTAGCAGAACTCTCAATGACCACGAAACTAACTACAGTGCCATAGAAAAAGAGCTTTTAGCCATTGTATGGGCAACAAAAACTTTTAGACATTACCTACTAGGACGACATTTCGAAACCAATAGTGACCATCAACCATTATGTTGGCTGTACAAAATGAAAGAACCAAATTCAAAATTAACCCGATGGAGAGTTAAATTATCTGAATATGACTTTGACATAAAATATATAAAAGGAAAAGAAAACCACATAGCTGACGCTCTATCACGAGTAAAAATAGAACAGACTTATTTCGGAGAAGAAACACAACATAGCGCTGACGAAGACAATAGTAATTTAATATTCACTACAGAGAAACCAATAAACACATTTAAAAGACAAATTATATTTTCTAAAGGCATTCCAAACGTAAAAAAAGAAAATTACTTCAAAAAATTAATAATTCACATTACATACGATAACATGACTAAAGAGAAAGCCGAAAAATATTTAATAGACCATTTTTGCACAAAAACCAGTGCAATATTTATAGACAGTGATGCAGATTTTGAAATAATTCAAAACGCACACAAGGAAATTATTAACACTAGCCATAATAAAATTCTTCGAAGTCTCATTCAATTAAAAAACATTAACTCCTATGCCGAATTCAAAGAACTTATTTTGAAAACCCATGAAAAACTCCTACACCCCGGAATTCAAAAAACAAATAAACTTTTTTGTGAAACCTATTATTTCCCTAATAGCCAAATGTTAACACAAAACATAATAAACGAATGTCATATTTGCAACTTAGCAAAATCAGAACATAGAAACACAAAAATGCTAATGAAAATTACACCCAAGCCCGAACACTGCGTGACAAATTTGTAATTGACATTTATTCTTCTGAAGGCAAACATTATCTTAGCTGCATGGACATTTATTCAAAATTCGCTACTCTTGAAAATATTAAAACAAAAGACTGGATAGAATGCAAAAATGCATTAATGCGTATATTTAATCAGTTAGGAAAACCAATATTATTAAAAGCTGACCGAGACGGCGCATTTTCCAGCTTAGCACTAAAAAAATGGCTTGAAAGTGAAGGAGTAGAAATACAATTAAATACAACAAAAACAGGAATAGCAGACATCGAAAGACTAAATAAAACAATAAATGAAAAAATCAGAATAATTAACACTTTAAATGACGAAGAAAATAAACTCAGCAAAATAGAAACAATTCTTTACATTTACAATCACAAAACAAAACATGACACAACTGGACAAACTCCTGCACACATTTTCTTATATGCCGGACAACCAAATTTAGATACCCAAGGAAAAAAAGAAAAAATAATAAATAAAATTAACGGTGACCGACAAGAATACGAAGTTGATACTAGATATCGAAAAGGACCATTACAAAAAGGAAAATTAGAAAACCCTTTTAAAGCTAATAAAAACGTTGAACAAACAGACCCAGACCATTATCAAATTACTAACAGAAATATAATTACACGCTACTATAAAACACAATTTAAAAAACGAAAGAAATTTAATCAAATCTCAATACCACAGGTCTATTAAATACAATAGTGACGTTAGTTCTATTAATCACCACATGAAAATAAATTAAAATAATTAATTTGACAACAATTAACAGTACAACTAACTGCAATAGAACACCGGAATAACCCTACACCAAGAAAATAGACAGAAACAAGGACTGTTTAACATAATAGGCTCAGCATAAAAATATATTTTTGGCACACTCGACGAAAATCATCGAGTGGAATTCCAAAAAAATTTAGAGACCGTTGCACAAAACACGATTAGATTCATGAGCTAAATGACGTAATACGAATGATGAAATGCAAACAATAAAAAAATGTATACCAATTTGTAACTTTATACCAATACAAACAACAGAAATGATTGTAACTAGAAACTTAAGTCAAATTGTCAAAAAAAAAAAAAACAAAAAAAAAATAAAAAAAAAATAGAAATAGATTTCACACCTCCATACGCACCTCTTGAATTAACAAAAATAAATATCACAACACCATTGTTCATATAATTTACCAAAATAACTAATTATATTATACTTATACCTACCATATGTAAAATTAAATCCAATTAAAAATTTTTAAAATGATGCAAACCAAGGTGCAAAACCACAAAATGTAATGTTAACCAAACAACACTACCTGTATTGTACTAATAAGTCCCTGCTTAGGCATAGACTTCTCTATAAGGGAAGGGAAGTGGCATATTCGCACATATGCACAGTTATAGGGACAAATATAAGAAGGTAGCATAATTGCAGCTGCGAATCTGCAAGCGCTTATCGCCTGCAAAAGCAATAAAACATTATTCAGATAATTGCAGCTGCATCCAAACAGATAAGCAAAGCAATAAACACCTTACTAGATAATTGCAGCTGCACTTGTACAGTTACACAAAGCAATAGACACCTCAGTCAGATAATTGCAGCTGCGCGTCTTTACGTAGAAATACGCTTCTCAGCATAAATAAGCATAATAAGTTCTACTGAATTTTAGTCTTAAGTTGATCTTCAATAAATGAACTTGTCGTGAAATTTCGCCTTGTATTTAATTCAATTTAACCGTTAGAGCTGTGCGCGGTTTTCATAAGACTCAAACTCACAGCAAATAAAGAAAAATCTAATTATATATGCAAAATTCAATTCAGATCGGGCAACTATATCATATAGCTGCCATAGGAACAATCGGCGAAAATTAAGTTTTTGTATGGAAAATTTTTATGTTTTTCAAGATATCTTGACCAAACTCGGCATTTATTAGTTTTACTATGCGCCCTCCACTTATGCAAAATCTTATTCACATCGGGCTACTATATCATATAGCTGCCATAGGAACGATCGGTCGAAAATTAAGTTGTTGTACGGAAACCTGTTTTGTTTTTCATGATATCTTAACCATACTCGGCATTAACTATTTTCCCTGTGCTTCTTAGATACGGGCAAAGCACTATAAGCATTTTGAAAAGGTTGGGTCTGCAAGGGTATTAAATCTTCGGTGTGCCGAAGATAGCACTTCTTTCTCGTTTTCGTATAAGTTTATACAACTTGTAAATTTTTTATTAAGGAGATTTACAAAACAGTTTGGTTCAAAATTAATGTGGGCAAAACTATTATAAATTTCTCTTTCAAAATTATCAATGATGTAAAACGTATTATTACATTTAGCAATTTTGTCGTTAACGAAAAATTTTCCATCTGTTTGAGATATGGCTTTAGCGTGGTATAACTTACAATTGTAATTAATTGTAGGGTATTTTATAAAAACTATGATTAAACCTTGGTATGAAACGATCGAAAAAGGGGAAATGTCTAAAAGATCGATTAGAGTGATATTGTGTGTTTCGTGATTAAATATATTTATCATGTCTTGTTTATTTAAGATTTTTGGATTCAATATTCTGGCTTTGGAAAATGTGATAGTATCCAGCGGATTTGGTAGGTCAAGTGATAACAACTTAAGTCGATATTTTTTCATAAATAATTCCTGATTAAATTTAATATCTCTTAAAAGATTTGTGATTTTAGTGACTTCTTTGATGATTGCAGAATTGATTTGATTTTACTTATTATTGTTTTGAACAAGTTGATTGATTTTAGTTTGAATAGTTATCATGTCATCATGGTCTGGTGTTCCTGTGATCCATTTAAAAATTGTACCTAGTTCATTGATACTACGTTTGGCAATTTTGTGAGGTGTAAGTTCAGAAAGGAGTGTTTTGATTAAATTCAATTCCAAGGTTACTTGCCAATCAATTGTATTGTTTTTGTTTTTAAAAAAATTTAATTCCTTTTCAAAAATATTGTTATAAAAACTTAGATTAGTAACGTGAAAAACTTCTCCGTATGCTTCGTATAAAAAAAGATTATCTGTATCCTCAAGTAGGACATAGTTATCATTTGAATAATTAATAATGTCTGCACTGCAAAACGGCAGTAAAACAAATAAGATACATAAAATGTGCATTCTAAAAATACATTAAAAAAAAACATAAAATAGGTTAGAATTTGATATTGTCTTTGTGAATAATACGATCCCTAATGTTTATTTTGACTTTATTTCCTAAGTCTTCTTTAACTACCTGCTTTTAAAATCTAGGTTGTAGTTTGTTTCGTTCGCCATTTTTATACCCTTGCAGAGGGTATTATAATTTTGTCGTGAAATGTGTAACGCATAGAAGGAGACATCTCCGACCCCATAAAGTATATATATTCTTGATCAGTATCAACAGCCGAGTTGATATAGCCATGTCCGTCTGTCCGTCTGTCCGTCTGTCTGTTTCTATGCGAACTAGTCTCTCAGTTTTAAAGCTATCTTTATGAAACTTTGCAGAAGTCCCTCTTTCTGTTGCACGCAGTTCATATGTCAAAACCAGCTGGATCGGACCACTATATCATATAGCTGCCATAGGAACGATCGGTCGAAAAGTAGGTTCTTGTATGAAAAACATTTTTGTTTATAAAGTTATCTTTACTAAACTTGGTATTTATTAGTTTTACTACGTTCACCATATATATGCAAAATCCTATTAAGATCGGACAACTATATCATATAGCTGCCATAGGAACGATCGGTCGAAAATTAAGTTTTTGTATGGAAAATTTTTATATTTTTCAAGATATCTTGACCAAACTCGGTACTTATTAGTTTTCTAAGCTCCCCATATATATGCAAAATTCTGTTCAGATCGGGCAACTATATCATATAGCTGCCATAGGAACGATCGGTCGAAAATTAAGTTTTTGTATGGAAAATTTTTATGTTTTTCAAGATATCTTGACCAAACTCGGTATTTATTAGTTTTACTACGCTCCCCATATATATGCAAAATCCCATTAAGATCGGACAACTATATCATATAGCTGCCATAGGAGAGATCGGTCGAAAATTAAGTTTTTGTATGGAAAATTTTTATGTGTTTCAAGATATCTTGACCAAACTCGGTATTTATTAGTTTTACTACGCTCCCCATATATATGCAAAATCCTATTAAGATCGGACAACTATATCATATAGCTGCCATAGGAACGATCGGTCGAAAATTATGCTGTTGTATGGAATTTTTTTTGTTTTTCAAGATATCTTGACCAAACTCGGCATTTATTAGTTTTACTATGCTCCCTCCACTTATGCAAAATCTTATTCACATCGGGCTACTATAGCTGCCATAGGAACGATCGGTCGAAAATTAAGTTGTTGTACGGAAACCTGTTTTGTTTTTCATGATATCTTAACCATACTCGGCATTAACTATTTTCCCTGTGCTTCTTAGATACGGGCTAAGCACTATAAGCATTTTGAAAAGGTTGGGTCTGCAAGGGTATTAAATCTTCGGTGTGCCGAAGATAGCACTTCTTTCTCGTTTTTTTCATAAATTATTTCACCTACTTGGTAATTTTTTGGTGACCTCTTTTTGTTATGGTACTCTAACATTTTGGCTTGGGCTGATTTTAATTTTTCTGACAATTTTGTGTGTTCTATTTTGTTAAATAATATGTCACATGGTTTTTGTTGAGTTGTCGATTGAATTCTGTTGTTATACTCTTTAACTGTTCGGTATACGACTTCGGAATGATCCATTATATTGTATTCTTCTTGAATACAACGAGAAATTTCGATAATTGTTGAATGAACTCTTTCTACCTGACCGTTGCTTAAACTGTGTCTGGGGTCTGCATGATAAATTGCTATGCCTGAACGAGACATTGACGATTTGAATTGTGTCGAGGAAAACGTAGGTTCGTTGTCCATCATTATGGATTTAGCGAAAGGAAAAGTTTGGATAAGTTCCAACACTTTGTTTGCCATATCTGATTTGTCATTGATTTCCTTAATCACTAAAAATTTATAATATGCGTCTAAGCATGTCAAGAATGTTAATTTTTGGGCATAAAAAATGTCAATATGTAATTGTTTACCTTCTCTCTCCGGAATAGGGGCTTTAGAAATAGGAATTTGCTTAGGGTTTCTGTTATATTTATTTTTATTACAAATTTCGCAGTAGCGTATGTGTTGTTTAAGGGTTTTATATAGTGTTGGCCAATAATAGTATTTGAGAATTTGCTTAAGATTTTCGTCCAATCCTCTATGAGCACGAGCATGTGTTTCTTCTATTATAATTTCTTGGTCATTTTTGTTTTCGATGTCTAGGACAAACTTTTTAGTAATTAAAAATTTGTTGTTAAAAGTGTTTTTTAATGAGTTTTGGATTTCGTATAAATCTTCGAGACTGCAATGAATTCCTGTAGTCAGGTTTGGTTGAAGAAATTCTTTAAGTATGATTATTAAATTGTGTACTGTGTCGTATTCTATAATATGTCTTGTTTTGTTGAAAACTTCATATTTTTCATGAATTGTTATGTTGTTTTTTGAAACAAGTAATTGTTGTTTAAATTGGTTCAATGGTTTGTGTGTTTCTTCAATTACGTTTTTATAACTACTGTCGGCTGAATGGATAGTTTCATTATCGGACGACGGTTCTTCTTCGCACATGAGATTACTTTCATTGGAAATATGATTGATCATTACCCTTGATAACGCGTCAGCGACGACATTGGTAGATCCTGGTTTGTAAAATATTTAAGGGGAAAATTCTTCTATGAAAGCATGCCATCTTTTCATTTTTGAGTTAGGGTTTCGTGCAGAAACTGCAAAAGAAAGTGGTTGAGGGTCTGTTTGGATTTCTAAATTTGTAACAGCATACAAGTAGTTCCTAAGGTTTTTTAATGCCCATACAATGGCGTATAGTTCCCTTTCATTTGTGGCGTAATTTCTTTCTGTTTTGTTTAAGGTTTTTGAAACAAAGGTGATTGGTTTGTTTTCCTGTGAAAGGACGGCGCCTATGGCGATGTCGGAAGCGTCTGTGGTGAGGACGAACTTTTTTGTATAATCTGGCTGAGTTAGTTCGATGTTTGCAATCAAGTGTGACTTTAAGTTTTCAAACGCAGAGATTGCTTCTTCGTCTAGAGATATTTCTGTTTTTTTGGACATATGTTTTGAAACCATACCGTTATGTCCCTGTAACAATTTGGTGAGTGGTTTTGCTATAGTCGCGTAGTTTTTTACAAACTTCCTGTAGTAGCCTGTTAAGCCAAGAAAACCTCGTAATTCCCTTAAATTATTAGGAGGAGGGTATTTCATGATTGATTCTATTTTTTTCGGATCAGTTTTAATGATATTGTATGATACTATTTTTAGGAGTCATAGCTGTTTTCAATTGGATCTAAACTATAATCGATTTCCTATATTCACTTCGTTTTCTTAACTCAATAATAATAAAACAAGAAAGAGGTCCTAGTCGGGAGTCTAGTCTATAGTCTATAGTCTTATTGTACTATTGAATATTCGTGTATTATCAAAAAGTCTATTGCATATAAATTCTATTGCTTATATTTGTGGGCAGCATAAATTGGCGTTTTTACTTGATTTATAGCTATGAGATAATAGCGGGGAGGTGCTGATATCTATAAAATGAAAGATACTTGATATATATATATATTCTAGAAGCTATAGGAATTGCTCCAGACGGGAGCAATCGAGCCATCCCGAAGCCCTTACAGCGCGCCGATCGTGCTGGTGAAGAAGAAGAAGTAGAAGAAGAAGAAGAATGGCGAATGTGCATCGAAAACAGACAGCTCAACGCACATTCGATTCCGGACGCTTACCCCGTACCCCGGATGTACCTTATATTGGAGCGCTTACGGCACGCGCGCTAAATATCGACGTTGCATCTAAAGCAGGGATATTGGCAGATACCCATTGAGGAAGGGAGTAAACAATATGCAGCGTATATTGAGGAGCTGCGGCAGTGCCTGGGAATGGCCTCATTGTATCGGCGCTTCGTACCCAATTTTGAGTCAGTGGTGAAGCCAATGACCGCTCTTCTGAAGAAGGGGAAGGCATGCCCGTGGGGCGTGGAACAACAAGCCGCGTTGGAACAACTGAAGGAACGACAGCGCCGATCCTCGCTGCCCCGATTTCAGCAAGAAATCGCGCTGTCCTCACGCAGACCATCGATGGAGGGGAGCGGGTCATTGCATACGCCAGCCGAAAGCTCTTGAAGGCGGAGATCAGCTACTCGGCCACGGAAAAAGAGTGTCTGGCAACAGTGTGGTCGATCCGCGAGCTGGTTGCTATTTGTCCGTCTGGACAGGCTCGGTGGGCCCTAGAGTTCCAGAGTTCCAGATTGTTCCAGATTGACGTGCAGTATCAGCGAGGGAAGCATGCATGCTGAAAAAGGTTACCAAGAGCCAGAGAAGTACCCGGACTACGCTGTCGAGAATGCCCAAATATAGCGCCACTTGGGACACAGGGCCGACGATCAGGACTACGTATCGTGGAAATTGTGAGTCGCCGGCAACCATCGGCAGAGAGTCCTGCAGGAGTGTCACAATGCACCGACGGCGTGCCGTCAAGGAGTACGAAGACGATATGTCGACTAGCGCAGAGGTACTACTGGCTAGGAATGTTCTGGGATGTGTGACAAAAATTTTAAGTGGAACAGGTGAGGCCGGCAGGACGAATGCTGACGCGCCAGGTGACGGAACTGTGGTCCATCCTATGCGCCGACTTCGTAGGCCTACCGCGCTCGAAGCACGGGAGCACGATGCTGTTAGTATTCCATGACGCGTTTAGTAAGTGGGTGGAACTAGTTCCCTTGAGTAGGTCGACCGCCGAACACTTACAGAGGGCGTTCCTAGAACGGATACTCTGTCGATTCGGAAATCTTTTGTTAATTTGTTCTTTGTTCTGGAGTTCGTTTGTCCTGGAGGTGCAATACACAGCTCCGTACTGCCCTCAGGAAAACCCCACCGAGCGGACGAACCGAACGGTCAAAGCTCGTGGGATGAAATGCTAACAGAAATAGCGCTGGCGATGAACACGAGCTTTCTTAGTACAAGGCCGCGAGCCTCTCCCAGCAGCCTTATACGATGAGGTTAAGCCCGGTTCCGCCACTTTCCAGCAAACGGAAAAGGCCGGATGTTTGAGGGAAGTATTTAATACTGTCCGTACAACCTGCAGCGTGCTTCCCACGCAGGGTCAATTTGGCTATAAAAATAATTATATTATCTTAAATGTGAATACTAGAAAAGAAGACATGGGCTTACCAAAGTTATCTTACTAACTTTGTAAATTTTATTATTATTAAGTTTAGAAAACGAAGTGAATATAGGAAATCGATTATAGTTTAGATCTAATTGAAAACAGCTATGACTCCTAAAAATGTAAACAGAAGGAGCGAAGGAGCGAATAGTCTTAAGAAGAGAGGTTTCGCCGCACGGCGAAAAGGGTCGTAAGATGCTGAGGCTGATCAGCAAATTCACTTTGATTTTGGCGAACGTGAGTATCGGACGTGCGAACATAGCGACAAAAATGGACTTAGCGAAACCGCGAGGCAGCCATGAGGATAGGGAAAAGTAGTCAAGAACTGAAGGTGCAGCAGGGCCAAAGAATTTAATAAAATAAATAGAAGCAATTGTACATGAACTGCTGTGGTGTTCATACTTTTGGTTCAACAATTCGGCGATCACGGCCAATTAGGAACTGTTTATTTTCAGACCCTTATTCTGTGGCGGAGCCATCCCAGCAGCACCTACCACACTGACCTACCATAACCCTAGCCGCGGCGGAGAGATCCCAGCGGTTCCTTTCCCTTTTCTCATAAAATTAATCACTCTGTGGCGGAGCGATCCCAACAGCTTTCTAACCCCTTTTCAGCATAGCGTCTCGGCAAACTACAAATTTCTTGTAGAGTGGACTTGGTGAGATTGAGATTTATTAGAAAAAAATACTTTACAAAATAAAAGCACATAGCCACAGCACAGAATACCATACAACCGCAATACAGTTCCATAAAAACGCGCATGAATGTGCATGTGTACATGTATACAAAAATTATTACGCCTTGCGCTAACTGCCAGTAACACGTGGGCTGCTAATATATATATAACCAAACGTTTTTATTTTTTAAAATTCTGTGTATCTTAACCGATTTTGATGTAATTTTCAACAGTAGATCTTATTGTACTATAGAATATATGTTTATTCTCAAAAAATATATTGCATTAAAATTGGTGCTTAAATTGATGGGCCCCACCAATTGTTTTCTGTAATTGAAAGCATTAATACAGTTAAGCAAAGCAATAAAAACATTATTCAGATAATTGCAGCTGCATCCATACAGATAAGAAAAGCGATAAACACCTCACTCAGATAATTGCAGCTGCGCGTCAACAAGTGCCTTTACATAGTAATAAGCTTCTCAACATAAAAGAAGTTTCTACTGAACTTGTAGTCTTAAGCTAAACTTCAATTAAACACCACACACAATAATTTATTCGCCTTGTTATTTAAAAAATTATTTCGGAGTTGGCCTTAGGATATTATCACGCGTCATTTATTCGACTGCATCAAACGATTTAACTGGCTGGTAGGATACATAGAAGTATCCGACAAAAGAACTGCTAGAGGAAAATAAATTAACTTTTATGATCCGTGACAAATAAAATTAAGTGAGTTTTTTTGCTTCAACCAGGAATTAAATCCTTTTCGGTTATCCCATCAAGTTGGAAGAAATAAAAAAAACATATCAAAAACATACAAAATTGCCCATAATTCCAATGGCAAGGTGCATAATTAAACTCTTAAAATGAAAAACAAAAATATTAAATAAAAAAATTTACACTTCAAATCGAAGAAGAAATCAAAAATGAATAATAAACGTAAAAAATAAATTTTAATACATTGGCAAAGAAAAAAAAATGGCACAACCCATTTTCGTCTTTTATTCGACTCAATCAAACGATATCACTATATACTATTCTAGAAGGCATGTCCAGTTTGGTGGCTCT
Organism: Drosophila lacicola; assembly: GCA_035045355.1. Classification (NCBI taxonomy): domain Eukaryota; kingdom Metazoa; phylum Arthropoda; class Insecta; order Diptera; family Drosophilidae; genus Drosophila; species Drosophila lacicola. The sequence continues at coordinate 74,104 of JAWNPB010000166.1, forward strand.
AGCTCTTATAACTTACGAGTTACTGAGTTACAAGTTACTGATTATCGTAGACAAACTCGTACTGTACAGGCAATAATAGGACCTACGTTCCTATTTCAAGTCTCTAGCTCTTATAGGTTCTGAGATCCTTGCGTTGATACATACGGACAGACAGACATGCATAGCTAGATCCACTTGGCTATCGAATTTCATCAAGAATATACAGTGTGTCAATAAATTATTTTCACATTGAAAAAAAAATATATTTTTTTGCTTTCTTAGCAAGAATTATTACTTTTAAATATTTTAAAAAATTTTATATAATTTATTTTAATTATTATAGTTTCTTATATTATTTACTTATATGATTCATTAAAATAGTAACAGAAAGTAGAAAGATATGTGAGAAAGAATACAAAACGAAAAAGAGTCGGTTTTGCAGCTGTCAAACAATTGTTTTCACAACAATGTTTTGCATTCCTCTTTGCACTAATGCAGTGAATAGCGGTAAATTTACAGTAACTTTTGCTTTGCATTTGTTTTGCTTTACGCATTAGGCTTCCTATGTGCTGAAAATCTTCGTTTATTTCGCTTCAGAACTGATCCAGTTAGCGTATTATAATTACCAATTGGGTAAAACTGCGCAGGAATTATCAGAAATGTTTTCTGTAACCCGCAAGGCCATTTACAATATTATCAATCGCGCTGAAAACGAGGGAAGATTGGAGCCAAAGAAAGGAGCTGGTCGGAAGCAAAAACTAAGTAAACGCGCAGAGCGCGTGTCGGTGAAAAAACTGGACCAAAATCCTATGCTTTCGACGAGAACACTTGCAAGGGAGCTGAAGGAAGAGTTAAATCTGGATGTATCCCATGAAACTGTACGCCAGGCCATACTACGGCACGAGTTCAAATCAAGAGCTGCTGGCAAGAAACCAATGCTCTCTGATGCCAATGTTGGAAAACGACTAACCTGCCGAATATTGGGATGACGTCATCTTCTGCGATGAGACCAAATGATGTTGTACTATAATGATGGGCCAAAAAGAGTGTGGCGTAAGGCCCTAATTTCGTTAGAAAATCGCAACATCATTCCCACAGTCAAATTTTGCAAATTGTCCATAATGGTTTGGGGAGTGCATCTCAAGCCAAGGAGTCGGAGATTTTGCCTTTATTGAAAACACCATAAACGCACAGCAATATTTAAGTATTTTAAAGTACCAATTGACAAGCAGCGCGAATAAATTTGAGTTTATAAACAATAATATGCCGAATTTTAAATTTTATCAGGACAACGACCCAAAGCATAAGGCACATATGGTACGCTTGTGGCTACTATATAACTGCGGTAAAGTCTTAGACACACCTGTGCAGAGTCCTGATCTCAATCTCAATAAAAGGCATCCAAAGAACCGAACAGCACTTATCCCATCAAGATTGAAGAAATAAAAAAAAATATTAAAAACATACAAAATTGCCCATAAGTCCAATGGCACGGTGCATAATTAAACATTTAAAGTGAAAAGTGCAGAGTCCTGATCTCAATCTCAATAAAATGCATCCAAAGAAGCGAACAGCACTTAAAACTGCTATACTAGAAGAGTGGCAGCAGTTACCGACCCATTATGACTTTAAAAAGCTAATTCATTCAATGATAAGCCGCCTACACGAAGTCATAAAAGTCAATGGTGGCCATACAAAATATTAAATATAAGTAAAAAAGATAATTTCAGTTCCTTAAATAAATTGTATAATCACTCATGACAAATGTGTATACAATTGTTTGACAGTGGAAAATCCGACCATTTTTTGTTTTTGTATTATTTTTCAAATATCTATATACTTTCTGTTACTATTTTAATTAATCCTATTAGTAAATAATATAAGAAACTAAATTAAAAAAAAAAATTGTTACAATATTTAAAAGTAATAATTTTTGCTAAGAAAGCAGAAAAATATATATTTTTTTCAATGTGAAAACAATTTCTTGACATACTGTATGCTCTTTATGGGGTCGGAGACGCTTCCTTCTGCCTGTTACATACATTTTCACAAATACCTTATACCCCTCCTACCCTCTTTAAATGGGTTCAGGGTATAATATAATAAACCGATCAGCTATTTTTTTTCTTTTGCCACTCACGCTGTAGCGATAACGGACACTTGTCAATGAAATCGCAGAATTTGAAGTTTGTAAATGTAAAAAATGTTGAGCATAGTAGAATCAGGCAAAAGGTCATTGTTCTAAAACAATATAAAACAATATATATATTATAAAATACTATAAATTACGAATGCAATATGGATATCTGAATGGGTGTTGTGTGGTTCACAGCTCAATTCGGACGTGTTGAAGATACGAGACATAATCAGGGAAACGACCAAACAAATATTAAAGAACAGCGGCAACCCTTTGAGATACAAAATGACGGTTCAGAACTTTCGGACAAAAGTATCCTCAACGGTATGGACACGTGCAGGTGCATATTAGAACCTGCAACGTTTAGCGATGCCTGTTTGCTAAATTCTGGGATGCGCAGCGGTGATATTCACGTCGTCGCAAAGTTGCGGCCAGCCTGTAACTAAATTCACGTGTGTGGTCTGGCGTAAGAACAAAATTGCAAGTCTAAAATCAAAGACACTGTGCATAAGTGTCAGCAGCAGAAATTAAACGCCTACCTTGCCGATTTAAAATCGACAAGACAGTGCCGAAATTTTAGTGCGTAGGTTTTCGGGTGACGTCACATATCCTATCTGAAATTGGATACGCAACTTTTAGGAGGTCATGGAAGCATACAATTTATCGACAATGCAACAATATCTGTTTTCCATGCGGCTGTTATATTCGTCAGCACAAGTCTAATGTTTAACGCTGGGATATTAAACTGGAAGCTGAAACAGATTAGATCATGCAAAATTTAAAAAAAAAAAAAAATGCAGCAATGCAAACTTTATTGTAATCGGGTTGTAGGACATAACGGGAGCAGCCTTGTCCATGCTATATTGTACTTTACTAGACGAGTTGCTCTTTTTCGACCAGATTCCTCAAAAGATTCAAGAAATGGCAGGCGGAGTAAGTGTCAAGACCAAGCTAAACGGCCAAAAAGTCAACAAGTCACCGAGATGAGTTTTTCATCTGTCGCAAACTATTAAATGGAATAGCTGAATGATAGCATCCTAAAAGGCCAGAGAGATCCTGTTTAAAGTTAAGTACACTGATCACCCAGTGCTCGAGGCTGGCTGCTATTTTTGCATTTCCATCAATAACCGAATAGTGCCCGGATAACAGTAGCTTTAATTAGTACATAACAACGTAGTATTGAGGTACTTACCAAATATTAATCCAACCGCGCAAGAATGCAGCAATGAATTTAAAGACTTTTGTGCACGGAAAGAAATGGATGTTGATGAAACTTCTATGATTAGATTCAATTTAAGCCGAGAAGCGGCTGACCAATATCGTCTGTTAATAAACTCTAGATACCTATGTGAAGAACAAGTATTTCATCAAATAGGGGTAGGGAGAAATTCATGCAATTCACGTCGTTCGTGACTCCTAGGTGCTAAAAAGAATGTCTTATGGACCCAAGAATGGGCATACTTTTAAAAATTCATATTTTAAAGAGGGTATGTGAGTTTAAAGGATATAGAGTCGATAAGCAGGTATAGTGCCGAATGAATCCCATCTTCATGTTTGGGATTTTTTTCGAACTTCCGATGCCTTGTGCTTTTTTTTTGCTAGTATAGCCCGATACCCGACAGAGTTATTGACGCAGTTCGTTAAAAACAGCTTTGGCCAATCCACTGTCGTTGGCAATATTCAGGACAAGCAGCGATACGGAACTGCTTACAGATTCAAGTGGATATCACTTGGTAGTATTAGAAGAGCAAGGAGCTTTTAAAATAATAAGGCACTGTAATTGATTGGTAAAGACGCATAGCCGAAAAGATTTTAATAAAAGGATTTCTCATTAGCCCCCTCCAATCTCAAAATTATGATTATCGTTTCGAACATGGACCTAGTAGCACGTTACGTATGTAACATGTAGACGTCTTGATTACACACACTGAATTATTTTTGCCCATATACGTGTTAGGTGCTAAGCCCGAATATATTGACTTGATTCTGCAAACTAAACATATGAGAAATACTTAAGATGTGAAAGTCCAGAATTTGTTAGAGCCAAGTGATATAAAATTGATTAAAGCGATTGCTTGTGATTATATGCACCAGAACGTATGGAAGAGTAGCTGATTCTCTTAACTGAGTCATTTGGCAGAATGGAAGAGTAGCTGATTCTCTTAACTGAGCCATTTGGCAGAAGACAAGTGTTTAAATAATTGGAAAATGTCGTAGTACTTAGTTGCTATGCACAGCAAACTAGAGTAATTGATCCGAACCTTATTTCCATACATTTTACTATTAACAATGTGTGGTAAAGAAAGATTATAGATAAGTTAACTCAGTAATTAGATAATAGGGCCCGTAGGATGAAAAGCATATAAAAATTGCATTCATATAGAGGGGCTCATATAAGCTGAATCGGGTATATAAAAATGCTCGATAGGAAATAGTTGATGTAGATAACTGCCAGATGACGTATGCCAGCACAACTCAAACCAAATTATTATATATGTTATATATGCCCATTACATCAATATAAAATAATGAATGGGATTAGCGCGTTTCACGGTATAATCGGACGTCATAAACATACGAAATAAAAATAAAGGAAGTATTAAACCAAATCAGAAAATAAAATAGTTTTGACGATGAAACCATGACTAATTTGTAATTGTTGTATAATATAATAATAATATAACAATTACAAACTAGGCACACTTTCATTTTTGGACGAAGGGGCTACTTCTAAAATAAAACTTTTAAAATTTGTCAACAAAATGTCAGTGCATTTTTTTTTGGCCGATGTCAAAAGTTGATGATTGTATTGCACACATGAATAATACTGCACTTTACACGCGCGACCACCCGTTACAGCGTCGCTGTTCTTCATTTAATCCCTATAACCTTTTGTACTTTAAGCTATGAAAGAAGAAACTGAAATTATTATGGTTTTAAGCTACTCTATAATCACAAAAAACGCTCTTTAGTGTATAATAAACCTTTCACAGCACTGACAGTCGTGCTTCTTTTCAAAAAATAAATCTATTGTCGTGAGTATTCAGAAAACTTGGACATATAACCCTGAGCTCATTACTCCCAAGACAATAAATAAATTTTGGATGTTGTCTCTTCACTCGATATTTAAACGAGGTGCGTATTAAACTATATATATTAAACTATCGATTTTTATGATCCAAAAATTGGCTTCGCAATCAGTTGGGATATTCAGGTCAGTAAAAGTTTTATTCATGCGGCTCATCTATTAATGATGGCAGCCTTGATCCGTCTAAGTGAGGTGTCACATGCGTTGGGTCTTGAAGAGCCTGTTTTGGCTCTTGGGGTAAGCCCGCTCTTCGGGCATATATACAGGCAGGTATATACCATTTTTCCCCTTGACGCTTGTCAAGGGTCACACCAAGCTGGGCGAAGCTGTCACGTCCAGCCACAACCGGCAAGAGCGATTAGGACGCAGCGATATTCCACCATAATCCACTGCACTTTAAGTCGTCGGTTAGTGCCTAATGCCAGAAATGCAGTTCCATCTGCGTATGTTTCTGTCAATTTTCCGCGGGTGTCTAAAATAGGAAGATCCATTGTGAAGACAGTGCAAAAGACTGGCCGAAGGACACTGCCTAAGGGACACAAGCCCGATTGGGGCGCATATCTAGGCAGTTATCTCTGACCTCCACAGCGAACTCCCTGCTTTCCAGAAGCGACGCTTTTCCCTAAAGAGCCCTTCGGGAAGCAGAGAAGAGACGGACTTTCTTTGAATTATCGTTGTGACTATTTATTTGACATTCACTTTTTTCATCCACCGCTTATGGATCAAAAAATAAGATTCAATACACGATATTATATATTTCGGCTTTAAGTTTCACGTTATGGGACTAAAATAGGCGAAAAACATTGATTTTATCTTTTATTCAGTATTCGATTGAAAATGTATGTCTAATATTTAAGCAAAGAACTTTGACTGGGTGAGGCATAATATATAAGTCAGTTATATATAAATATTTATATTTCACAAGAAAAAATATTAATTTATATTATACCTGCTGCAATTATGTGAAATATGCATGGGACTCGCTGTCTGCCAATCCTATTTGTGGCTACACAAAGAAGTGTACCATAGTCCAGTTCAGTAAATGGAGTATATGTTAAAATTGATGTCGTACCTAAAAAAATTTGTAGAGGATTATGAGGAAATGGATCTTTAAATATAGCAAAAAGATTACCCAAGCGATATATATGATTTGTCGCCACATCAACGTTCTCTGCAGAGTTGTTAAAAGTCCAACTGAAATCTACTTCATGAGGATTGGCGTCAACGACGCACTTTATTCGTGCCTCTTCCTGTTTTGCAACACCATAAACTTTCGGCTGATTCTGAGCACAAGTTGGAGCGTCTATGTAAATGTAAAAAACAGAATATGCTTTCAAAACAGATGCATTATTAAATACAATTTCACAGTAGCTTAATTTTAATATTTAATAATCAATATTAAGGTAAACTTCAAATACGATACCGTATTTCACGACTTTTAAAAGAAAAATAATAAACAAAAATCATATACATACATACAAGCCGTCATTTTGCCACTAGCAACTTATCGACAACACTTGTTAATGGAACCAAAAAAAATTGGATGTAGTGGAATCTTGCAATTTGAGTTTTATTGACAAGATATAAGAAAACTTTACGGTAAAAATCCAATGAAGTTTTCGCTATTCTTGCTAAAATATTTACAAATTATCCTTTGAACGCATTCAAAAAGGGTATAATGATGAAAGTATTTGTTTCACGCAAAAGGAAGAATTTCCGAACCCATAAAGTATATATATTCTTTGTCGCCATAAAAATGCCGAACCTACATACATATGTATGTACGCATGTTTGTTTTACCGTCCGAAATCGAAGATTTTCAGAGTTAAAATCACCAAATTTGTCATAAAGCTTATTCGTATAGTACATACAGATATATATCTATATGCTTGTGGGTATTACCCACATTAATGGTCTCAAATATCTTTGAAAATTATCTTGCGTTAAATGATCCTTAGATCCTTAGAAATAAATTTGACCGCGAAACGTCACCCGAGAAATCTTTGACCCCTATTTCCACCAAGAAGGAATGCATTTTTCAAAAAGTGTGAAACACCCATCAGATGAATTTTAACGAAGATCGTTGAAAATGTTTTTGAAGCCGATCGGATGGTAAGCTAAAACTTTAACACAACCGTATTTCGCTAATTAGCCACTGTTCAGGGTGGAACTTTCCAAATCGCCGAAACTCGTATTCATTATATAATATATAATAAGTTTGAAGCAAATCGAACAAAACTTACAACTTCCCTCAAAAGATCTTTGAATCGCATTTTCCACAGAGGAAGCTTGGTTTCTGCGAAAAGTGTTTCCACCAAAGACGGATGGATTTCCCAAAAAGTGCGAAACACCCATTAGATGAATTTAGACAAAGATCGTTAGAAATGTTTTTGAAGCCGATCGGATGGTAAGCAAAAAACTTTCATACAACCGTTTTTGCTAATTATTAACCACTGTTGTGGGTAAAATTTCCCAAATCGCATTTCTACCGAGGAAGCTTGGATTCTGCGAAAAGTGGGAAACATACATATATCAAATGATTTTTTGTATAGTTCCTTGGAAATGAATTTGACCGCGAAAAGTCATCCACCAAATCTTTGACCCCATTTTCCACCAAAGAGGAATGCATTTTTCGAAAAGTGTGAAACACCCCTCAAATGAATTTAAGCGAAAATCTTTGAAAATGAGTTTGAGGCTCATCGGATGGTAAACAAAAAAGTTGTGTGTGAAAATCGCGAAAAACGTTTGTATGAAACTTTTTTGTATACCATCCGATCAGGACGATTAGAACTTATTTTCAAATATCTTTTTATACCCGGAACCCATTAAAAATAGGTAAGAAGGGTATAATGTATTTGTGCAAATGTAACAAATGTATGTAACAGGCAGAAGAAAGCATCTACGACCCTATAAATTATATACATTCTTGATCAGCATCACAAGCCGAGTCGATCTTACCATGTCCGGCTGCGTGGCCCTCCGTCCGTCCATCTGTCCGTGTGTATGAATGCAAGGATCTTTGAACCTATAAATTATTATAAAAGACCCTATTAATACTAAACAACACAAGAAATAAAATTCTGCGTTATGTGATGACATAATTTATGATGTTAGCGCTCCGTGTGCGTTACCCTTTTATTTGAATGCCATGGCCTGCTGGCATTTGGCTAACTGGAAAAACTTAGCAAAGAGGTTAGCAGAATCGGGATCATTGCTAGCTTTATCTGTCCCGAGAGAAAAAGATGATGGCAAACTTGAAGATTTACGCTTTAAGTTTACAAAATTATAAAACTGTCACGGATTTCGGGCAAATTGCCTTTTGCAACGAGAAAGATAACTCTAATAGCACTGAGAATTAAGAAAAAGAAGTTCGCCAAGTCAATACTCAAACTAGGTTTTTTAAAATTTTTACAATATTTAGACTTAGTATTTTGTAGTTTTGATAGTCTGGGAGTGAACCAGGGTGGCTTTGAAGAAACACATGACGGAAAAGAATTAGGAATAAAAAAATTAATAGCAATATTCATATCAACCGAGTCATATAAAAAAGACCAATCGGTTGCATGAATACGTTGATTAAGCAAGGAATAGATTCCTTTGTGAAAGCAACGGCGATCCTTATAGGTAGTAGATTATTGCAAAATGAGAGGATTGGAGTTGAACATTGGAACCTCTAAAGAAAGATGATATACACCCTCAGGAAGGGATAAAGGAGGGGATCTGGACACATTAGCAATAAGGTAGTCATTAACAAATACCAGATCGCGAATTCTATTCAAATGATTAGAAATTGAATTTATTGGAAACAAGGAAAGGTCCAGCATGCAATCTAACAAGCCATGCTGTGCTGAGGGTACTAGATAATTTTCGGCAGTGAATAATGACTAACAGATGTATGGCAAATTAAAATCACCTAACACCATAAATAGGTCATTATCCCGCACGTGTGAAGAAACTTATTTAATACAAGAAATATGTTTCATATAAACATGAATAGCAGAAGAATGAGGAACATAGGAGCATGGGATATAGATATTCCGTGTAGGAAAAGACACATTAACTGAGACAATCTCAGCGTCAGAAAGAGTACTAAAACATAAAAGTTCTGACTGGAGGGTGGCTTTAAAGGCAATTAATACCCCATCACCTCGAGTCAGCCGATCATTTTTATGTAAAATAAAGTTGTTCGAAAAAACTTTAAAATCAGATATGGTTGAATTTAACCATGTTTCTGAAAATGCGATTATATCCGAAGTTCTAGCCATAAAAAGATTTTAGTTTTTTGGGGTAGTAACGGTACTTTATATCGAGGGGACCGAAGGGGTGACAGGGTTTCGCTTTATTTGCTTAAGCTCCTGAACAAGCATGTGAGGAGGCCAAAATTTAGGATCACAAATGATTGGGAATAAATCATGTGACTGTGAAGCATGGGACCAATCAGCATCACTTTCAGACCGTTCGCGAGATGCACCAGATGTAGTGGATAGTTTTTAGGTACTGAACAAAAATAAAACCCCAAGGTACTTTTAAACATATGGTTCTGGAAGTTCTCTTATATTGCAGAGAGGAGTTCAGTAGTTCAGATTAGGCTGAGGTCGTAACACATATACAATTATGCTCTCTACCGAAAACCCTTTATCCAGCTTACTCTATTTAACTTTCAAGCTCTATTTAAAGTTTTACCGGAAGCTTTTGCTAAGAGCGTGGTGCTTGAAATTTTATTTAATCGCTTTTCGGATTCGCGTTCTCTGATAATGTCGTGAGCGAGCTTTGGTGCTGCATCGTATGATGATGCAGTTATTCGACTGAAAAAGGCGTCCGTTAGGTCTGCTCAGTAGAAGAGGACAGCGATAGTGTCAAGGTGTTCTGTCTAGCTTTGAGAGGAATAACGGTATAGGTTATACCGTAGTAGAAAAGAAAAAGTACAGTCTACACCTAAAGTTGGTTCCCTATTGCTATATATCATTTTCGTGGCCTACATTGGGTAAAAAGTGCTTTGGTTGGAGAGAAAAAGTATGATTATCATCCATAGTAGTGCATTAATTATAATTAGTTATGGTTCCATAGGATACGCAGCGTAGAAATTTGATTTTAATCAATTGCGGGTGCAGCGGGTACAAAGACCGATAGTCATATGGTTGGTGGTTGGAACAACCTGAATTTACACGATCCGAAGAAGAGTTACGGACTTTAGCGGTCTCAATAAGTTTGAGGTTCTAGTCGGAAGCTCCCGACTAGGGGATACCCTGAACCCTCTTCTTTCGACAGGCGATAGGTATCAAATGAAAAAAAAATTTATATATATATACTATTCTAGAAGCTACAAATCAAGTTTGGTGACTCTAGCTCATTTTATTTGCCGAAATTGCTCAAAAAACAGGATTTCGATATCGATTACTTGAATCCAAAATTTTAAGTCTCTAGCTCTTATAGGTTTTGAGATCCTTGCGTTCATACATACGGACAGACAGAGCTATAGCCTGCTGGCATTTGGCTAACTGGAAACAGTTAGCAAAGAGGTTAGCAGAATCGGGATCATTGCTAGCTTTATCTGTCCCGAGAGAAAAAGATGATGGCAAACTTGAAGATTTACGCTTTAAGTTTACAAAATTATAAAACTGTCACGGATTTCGGGCAAATTGCCTTTTGCAACGAGAAAGATAACTCTAATAGCACTGAGAATTAAGAAAAAAAAGTTCGCCAAGTCAATACTCAAACTAGGTTTTTTAAAATTTTTACAATATTTAGACTTAGTATTTTGTAGTTTTGATAGTCTGGGAGTGAACCAGGGTGGCTTTGAAGAAACAATTGACGGAAAAGAATTAGGAATAAAAAAATTAATAGCAATATTCATATCAACCGAGTCATATAAAAAAGACCAATCGGTTGCATGAATACGTTGATTAAGCAAGGAATAGATTCCTTTGTGAAAGCAACGGCGATCCTTTGTAAGGAAGCTTCTGGCCGGGGTATAATTCTCAGTCTTACCAGGTCTAGCGAGCTACAAGTTATTTATAATTTCGCTGGGAGTGAGGGCTTAAGGGGGGGGTGAGTATCCTGACCAAACCAAACCCAGATCTACTTCTATACACCTACACCATCGGGCCGTCGCCTCGTACCGCTACTCTATCGGGCCGTGGCCTCGTACCGCTACTCTATCGGGCCGTGGCCTCGTACCGCTACTCTATCGGGCCGTGGCCTCGTACCGCTACTCTATCGGGCCGTGGCCTCGTACCAACTCCACTACCTAAACACTCTATCTCTCTGTCGGGCCGTGGCCTCGTACCAACTCCACTACCTAAACACCAACCAGTAATGCCCACCCCGGAGCCACAATCTCGTACCACATGCCCTTCGTTCGAGGTTAGGTCGAACACCGGTTAGTTCCGATGTTAAGGTAAGCCGGGTTACCAGGAGACAGAGAATAATCCAACACTTTCTAGATAATTACAACGTTGGCACTTTATTCATTATTATTCATTCCGACCTTATCGTAAATCCTACGCTAAACCCTGCCGCACTGTTTTCTGGAGCCCTAGCGCTCCACTATACCATCTATGATTTCGTTTCTCTCGCGCAGCACTTCTACTCACCCTTGATGTTCATTCCAAAGTGCCGGCACGCTCGCCGGCAAGCCATGCGCTCGCTTCGGCCGCTCAACTTCGCCGTGAGCTTTCGCAACTTCGCCTCGGAGCTTTCGCTCTTCGCCGCCGAATTGAAGTTGCGCTCTCAAAGACGGTGTTGAGCAACCGATCGACAACGCACGGTTGCAGCGGCGGCCGGCGGTTAAATTCAAACTCACTATTTAAATCAATTATAATATTCGCGGCTCCTTGCCTCTTTACTGCTAATCGAACTGCTTATATTACTCATGGCTCCTTGCCTCTTATTTCACTAAGATCTTAACCTAATATAATTAATACTTATAACTGAAAAAAAAGTAATACGTTCTCCCGCCAGCGGCTCCTTGCCGTAATTTGGGCCAAAGGGATGACGGCTCCTTGCCGTGAAAACTGTGGGGTGGCTGGTCTGATTAGCCGCCTCACACCCCCCCCTCACTTCGGACAGGTGACGGTCACGTCGCCTTTCGCGTTCAGCGTAACGCTGTACTCGCTCTCCCCGTCGGACACGTGGAACCGAGTACGTCGGCACCGGAAACGGCGGATTCGCGCCTCTCTGGCGATTAGGTCCACCACGCCCGACGACAACGGTGTTCCAACTGAAAGTTCAGCTTATTGGTTAACTTACTCTTTGCTTATTGGTTAATGCCCTATTCTCTCAGTGCGGCTCACACTTTACTATGCCTATTCTGAATCATGTTGTTAATGTTAGTCTTATCTAAGCTTAATCATAATAGTTTCGTTGGGCGACGGGTGTTGCTCTCATCCTTCGCTTACTCGTGGGCATTTACGTGCCCTGGATCTTCGTCTTCTTCGTCGCTCGTCGTCTTTCTGTAGAATGGTTTCAATTGTGAGATGTTGGCCACCCTCTTCTTGCGGTCGTCTGATTTCACCAGCCGCACAATATTGGGGGATATGAATTTGACGACTTTGTAGGGGCCGTCAAATTTGGGTGTCAACTTTGCGGCGAAACCTTCGGCAGCGTTGGACAACTGGTGCTGTCTCAACAGGACCATCGAGTCCAACGAAGGCCGCCACTCTCGTCTCCGCAAGTTGTAATGCCTGCCCTGGTCCTTTGATGCGCGCTGGAGGTTGCTGTGGACGATATCAAAAATTTCTTTTAGCCTATCCGCCTTTGTCCTAGGGTCGAGCGCACTAGTTGCGGACCCCGGAGTTACCTGGTCGTACAGAGCTGCGGGTAACCGAGGTTCCCTGCCCTGCATCAGGAAAGCGGGACTAAAGCCCGTTGAATCTGCCACGCTCGTGTTGACCGCCAGCGAGATCTCGGGCAAAAGTTCATCCCATGAACTCTGGTGGCCCTCAATAAATTGCGCTATCATGGTCTTCACAGTCCTGTTAGTTCTCTCAGTGGGATTTTCTTGCGGACAGTACGGGGCGGTATACTGGATCTCTACACCCAGGGACCCCAAAAATGACTTGAAGCTCCGGCTCGTAAATTGTACCCCGTTGTCGCACACAAACTTCCTAGGTACCCCGAACCTACTTAGAATCCTCTCTCGAAACGCAGCTTGCAGGTGTGCTGCTGTGGCTCTTCTGAGAGGGACCAACTCCACCCATTTCGAGAAAGCGTCATGGAACACCAATAGCATCGTGTTTCCATGTTTCGACCGTGGAAGGGGTCCGACGAAGTCCGCGCAAAGTACCGCCATCGGCTCTGCCACCTGCCTCGTCAGCATGCGACCAGCCGGTTTGAGTTGCTCACTCTTGAATTTTTGGCAGTCTTCGCAACATTTCACGTATCTGGCGGCATCGCGGAACATACCCGGCCAGTAGTACCGCTGGGCTAACCTCGCCACCGTTTTTCTGACACCTTGATGTCCGGCCGTGGGAGCATCATGACATTCCCGCAGTACCCTCTGGCGTTGACCACTGCCTACGCATAGTTTCCAAGGTATGTAGTCCTCATCGTCTATCCGGTGACCCAAATGCCTATATAGCTGTCCGTTTTCTTCGGTGTAATCCGGGAACTTGGCTGGCTCTTCGGCGATTCTAGCGCGCATCCTCGCGACCCATTTGCAGGGGGCCTCGGCCACCACTGCTTGTTGACAGGTCTCTAGAGGACGCCTCGACAGGGCATCGGCCACGACGTTGAGCTTCCCTCGACGATAATGAACGTCAAATTGGAATTGCTGCAGTTCCAATGCCCATCGCGCAATCCTTCCTGACGGGCTCTCGATCGAATTCAGCCACTTGAGCGCTAGATGGTCAGTTATTACGTCGAATCGGTACCCTTCTAGGTAGCAACGCAACTTCCGGATCGACCATACGATTGCCAGGCACTCTTTCTCAGTGGCGGAATAGTTCACCTCGGCCTTCAGCAACTTTCGGCTCGCGTACGCTATCACCCGCTCTTGTCCATCGATCGTCTGCGTCAGCACTGCACCGAGGCCATACTCACTCGCGTCAGTCTGCAAGACGAACTTGGCGGAAAAGTCGGGGCAAGCCAACACAGGGGCAGTCGTCAAGCTCTCCTTCAATTGACGCAATGCCTCCTCCTGTTCTTGCTCCCATGCCCATCTCTGCCCCTTCTTTAAGAGCGCTGTGAGTGGCTGTACCTGGGTCGCGAAATTGGGTACGAAGCGCCTGTACCATGACGCCATCCCGAGACACTGTCGCAGTTCTTTGCAATTTGTTGGGGCCCTCAGGTTTCGTATCGCCTCCACTTTCTCCGGATCGGTCCGTATCCCTTCCCCGCAGATTACATGTCCTAGGTAGACTAACCTCTCCCGGAAGAAGCTGCATTTTTTCCTATTCAACCGGAGATTGGCCGCCCTTAGACGGCGGAATACCTCCCTTAAATTCTCTACATGCTGTGTTTTCGTTGCTCCTATTACCACGATGTCGTCTAGGTAGGCGAACGCATGAGGCTCCATTTGCGGCCCTATTACCGTATCCAAAGCGCGCTGGAATGTCGCACACGCCGAGTGTAAGCCAAATGGCATCACCCGCCATTGGAAAAGACCTCTTCCAGGGACTGTGAACGCCGTACACTCTCGACTATCGGCTGCCATCGGTATCTGCCAGTACCCGTGCTTCAAATCCAGAGTGGAGATGAACCGGGCGTGGCGCAACCGCTCCAGGATGTGGTTAATACGAGGCACCGGATAAGCGTCCGGAATGGAATGCGCGTTGAGTTGTCGGTAGTCAATGCACATACGCCACTCGCCAGTCTTCTTCTTGACCAAGACGATCGGGGCGCTGTGCGGACTACGCGACGGCTCGATGGCATTTGCCCGGATCAACTCATCCACTTGCTCGTCGATCACCCTCTGCATGGCCGGATTCTTGGGGTAGTACCTTTGTTTCAACGGCTTGTCATCCTTCAGCCGGATTCGGTGCTCCGCGATGTGCGAGATTCCCTGCAGCCCCTCGAAGAGAGCCAGCTCTGACTCCAGGAACTCCCTCAGTTCTGGGTCCAGATCCGCTGGCCAATCCGCCTCTTCGATGCCGTTATCGCCCCCTCCTGGGACCATTTCGATTCCAGATAGAACTCCGTGGCCGCTCGATTCTGGCAATCGCTCCTGGCCTTCTATGTCCGTGTGGATTCTGGTCATCACTCCTACTCCGTCCTTTCTCTTGCACGTTCCCGCCGTGCAGCTCCCGTAGCCATTAGAAGTCTGCCTCTGCAGCTCTATGCGCCACCTCTTGGGTTCTCCAGGCTGTCGACTCGAGCCGGACTTTACTTCCCTTTCCCTGACCTTTTCCGCCGAAGGCCGAGCAGGTGCTCCCTTTTCATGCCTTGGGAGGCCTTCCCCCGGCTCCCTCTGTAGCCGAGCAGGTGCTCCCTTTTCATGCCTTGGGAGGCCTTCCTCCGGCTCCCTCTGTAGCCGAGCAGGTGCTCCCTTTTCATGCCCTGGGAGGCCTTCCTCCGGCTCCCTCTGTAGCCGAGCAGGTGCTCCCTTTTCATGCCCTGGGAGGCCTTCCTCCGGCTCCCTCTGTAGCCGAGCAGGTGCTCCCTTTTCATGCCCTGGGAGGCCTTCCTCCGGCTCCCTCTGTAGCCGAGCAGGTGCTCCCTTTTCATGCCTTGGGCGGCCTTCCTCCGACTCCTCGCTCGTTCCTGGCCTCACGCCCGGTGTCGTCGCTGCTTCTAGGACCAGTTCCGCCTCGCCGCAGCGTATTGTGGTCCCCATCGCCCCCAAAAAATCCATACCCAGGATTACGTGGTCCAGCATTGAGGGCATGATGAGCATCGTCATGCTGATCATTTTTCCCCCTAAGCTGACGTCTACTCTCAAAGCCTTCTCTACCTCTAGGGTGGACCCATCTGCCAGGCGGATACGTGCCTGTATTTCCTCAGCTTTACCCCGGATCGTCCATTTGCGTACGCAGTCCTCACTCATGAAGCTACGAGTGGCTCCGGTATCGATTGTGGCGGGCATCGTCCGTCCGCCAATCTCTACTGTAGCGACGATCCGGCCACCGTCCACCTTCAGTGGGTGTCCTATTACTGCGTTCCGTGTGTATTGGCGCCGACCCGATCCTGATCCGGACGACGCCGTTGCCCGTTTCCCGTCTCCGCGCGGCGGCAGCACTCCCGACTACTTCGGCCCCGGCTTCCACATACCCAACAAAATAAGACAGGGGCGTTGGGACATTCCCTGGCAAAATGCCCCTCCTGTGCGCACCTACGACACGCCCGTCGCGGATCATATCCGTTCCCGGCCTCTTGGCTCATCATCTGATGGGCCACCTCTGCGTGAGTTGCAGCGGGTGGGGTGGAGACCCTGTTGTCCACAACGGTCGTCCCGGGTCCGCTGGGAGCAGACCGGAACGGATTGAGGTGTCCCGAGGACTGCGCCGTCCTCGCCCACTCTGCACTATTTGAACTAGAGGCCCCCGGGCCCATGGGTTGGCTGACTGAGTACTCCGCCCTCTGCCTCACGACGGTCTCGTATTCTACGGCCAGTTGAGTCAGCTGGGATAGGGTAGAAAAGTCTTGCCGTCGCACATAGAGCCTGTATTCCGGAGCGGCGTTCTCGTAAATCCGATGCAGCTCTTGTGCTGGCTCGTATCTAGCGTGGTGCATAAGAGCCCTCAGCTCTATCAAATATTCCTTGAACGCTTCACCTACGCGCTGCCTCCGGGATCGGATCTCGTCCTCAAGCCTCTCGAAGTAACGAGGGGGCAAGAAAAACTCCAAGAAATCCCTCCTAAACACGGCCCACGGCACATCCCTTAGCCCACTGCTCAGAAACCAACGAGCAGCCCTATCGCAGAACACCTCGCTCATTGCCCTGGGCATACGGTCGAGGGCTATACCATAGGTGATAGCGCGCTCCTCGAGGTCCTCTAAGAACCCAAGGGGGTCGGAGCGACCATCGTACCTCATACCCCACTTCCGAACTTGCTCCGGGACATTGGGAAGTGGCCTCGCCTCCGATGGATGGTGCGGTCTAGTGTAGCAGAGACCACCACCCGGTTCAACAGGGGACCTCCCCACCTCTGCGCTGACCGCAGTTGCTCGGCGGTCTTCATTTCCCCCGAGAACGGGAACTGCCTCCACGCCCGAGACGGTCAAACTCGGGGTGGGCGCCTGCAAATGCCCGTACAACTGGGAGCTTCTGAGGTCAGGTTCCGACTTTTGCCGTGCCCGTCCACCAAAGTCGGGTGGGACGCCCCAAGACGGCGGCTCAAGAGTTTTAGCATACTGGGATTCCAGCTCGGCAAGCCGAGCCCAAACCCCAGTCGAATGACCGCCATCCTGCACGTAGGTGGACAGCCGCTTACGTAGCTCCTCCACGCGCCCCTCCTTCTCCAGCCCAAACTCCTGGGCGATCGCCACTAACTCCTCTTTGCGTCGCTGGTGAATCCAGCGGACGCCTACCCCCGGGTTTTGGCACTCACCTGCCTCCATCCTTTATTGTATACTTCCTGGCTAGCCGACGTCGCTGTTTCCTTCTCTTTCCGTTCTAGGGGTTCCGTCGGTCCCTTTATTATTTCTTTCTCCTTTTCTTGGTGTTGGTGTCTTTCCACTTTTCGCCGATCTTGCTCAGCCACTTTGGTTCCTTTTAGTTTTCTTGTTTAGTTTTTTTTTTTTTTTTTTTTTTTTTTTTTTTGTCTTTATATCTTTCACCAAACAAAATACGAAAAAATATTTCACAAAAATCTCTTTTTTTTTTTTTGAACCTCGGTTTATTTTAATTTTATTATTATCCACTCATTTTTACTTATTTTTGTTTAGTTAATTTTATTTATAAAAGAAAATTTTATTATTATTCACTTATTTTTATTTATTTTTGTTTAATTAATTTTATTTATAAAAAGACAATTTTATCATTATCCACTTATTTTTATTTGGCACTTGTTCCGCTCTTATTGTTCCCTTTGTTCACATTCACTTCAAGGGTGATCACTTCCCTGCCCCCGACAGCTGTACTGACGAATTCAACTTTTCACCGCGCGTGAGTTGAATTCGTCCCACTGTACAACCGCTGCCGCGACGCCTTAACGGTCCTTCGACGCCGACGTCGACTGCGCCGCGCGTTTGGGCACCCGTGTGCGAGCGTGGTCTCGACGTCGCCCGGCTGGCGCGCGCGCGCTGTACTTTTACGACCGACCGTTATGTTTTCGTCTCTTTATCTTACTTGCCGGCTTGCTGCTAGCATTTTTGTCACTCACCAGCTGCACGTGTTCATTTTCTGGCTATGCCTAACACAGGGTATAGAAACGTTCTCTGGGGTATACCGGACTACTTAATACCCTATTTTCATATTTCGCACATACATGATCTTCTCGTTTTCTTGCTCTCTGCTAGGTTACCTTCCCTCTAGGGTATACCCGACTAGAAATACCCTATATATTTTTTTTTTTTTTTTTTTTTTTTGGAAAATACCTATTCGGGCATGCTTGCGGGCTTTAATCCGCCGACATGCCACACCCCTAAACGCCTCACAGTCCCTGCTCGGGCGCCACTTGTAAGGAAGCTTCTGGCCGGGGTATAATTCTCAGTCTTACCAGGTCTAGCGAGCTACAAGTTATTTATAATTTCGCTGGGAGTGAGGGCTTAAGGGGGGGGTGAGTATCCTGACCAAACCAAACCCAGATCTACTTCTATACACCTACACCATCGGGCCGTCGCCTCGTACCGCTACTCTATCGGGCCGTGGCCTCGTACCGCTACTCTATCGGGCCGTGGCCTCGTACCGCTACTCTATCGGGCCGTGGCCTCGTACCGCTACTCTATCGGGCCGTGGCCTCGTACCAACTCCACTACCTAAACACTCTATCTCTCTGTCGGGCCGTGGCCTCGTACCAACTCCACTACCTAAACACCAACCAGTAATGCCCACCCCGGAGCCACAATCTCGTACCACATGCCCTTCGTTCGAGGTTAGGTCGAACACCGGTTAGTTCCGATGTTAAGGTAAGCCGGGTTACCAGGAGACAGAGAATAATCCAACACTTTCTAGATAATTACAACGTTGGCACTTTATTCATTATTATTCATTCCGACCTTATCGTAAATCCTACGCTAAACCCTGCCGCACTGTTTTCTGGAGCCCTAGCGCTCCACTATACCATCTATGATTTCGTTTCTCTCGCGCAGCACTTCTACTCACCCTTGATGTTCATTCCAAAGTGCCGGCACGCTCGCCGGCAAGCCATGCGCTCGCTTCGGCCGCTCAACTTCGCCGTGAGCTTTCGCAACTTCGCCTCGGAGCTTTCGCTCTTCGCCGCCGAATTGAAGTTGCGCTCTCAAAGACGGTGTTGAGCAACCGATCGACAACGCACGGTTGCAGCGGCGGCCGGCGGTTAAATTCAAACTCACTATTTAAATCAATTATAATATTCGCGGCTCCTTGCCTCTTTACTGCTAATCGAACTGCTTATATTACTCATGGCTCCTTGCCTCTTATTTCACTAAGATCTTAACCTAATATAATTAATACTTATAACTGAAAAAAAAAGTAATACGTTCTCCCGCCAGCGGCTCCTTGCCGTAATTTGGGCCAAAGGGATGACGGCTCCTTGCCGTGAAAACTGTGGGGTGGCTGGTCTGATTAGCCGCCTCACACCTTATAGGTAGTAGATTATTGCAAAATGAGAGGATTGGAGTTGAACATTGGAACCTCTAAAGAAAGATGATATACACCCTCAGGAAGGGATAAAGGAGGGGATCTGGACACATTAGCAATAAGGTAGTCATTAACAAATACCAGATCGCGAATTCTATTCAAATGATTAGAAATTGAATTTATTGGAAACAAGGAAAGGTCCAGCATGCAATCTAACAAGTCATGCTGTGCTGAGGGTACTAGATAATTTTCGGCAGTGAATAATGACTAACAGATGTATGGCAAATTAAAATCACCTAACACCATAAATAGGTCATTATCCCGCACGTGTGAAGAAACTTATTTAATACAAGAAATATGTTTCATATAAACATGAATAGCAGAAGAAGGAGGAACATAGGAGCATGGGATATAGATATTCCGTGTAGGAAAAGACACCTTAACTGAGACAATCTCAGTGTCAGAAAGAGTACTAAAACATAAAAGTTCTGACTGGAGGGTGGCTTTAACGGCAATTAATACCCCATCACCTCGAGTCAGCCGATCATTTTTATGTAAAATAAAGTTGTTGGAAAAAACTTTAAAATCAGATATGGTTGAATTTAACCATGTTTCTGGAAATGCGATTATATCCGAAGTTCTAGCCATAAAAAGATTTTAGTTTTTTGGGGTAGTAACGGTACTTTATATCGAGGGGACCGAAGGGGTGACAGGGTTTCGCTTTATTTGCTTAAGCTCCTGAACAAGCATGTGAGGAGGCCAAAATTTAGGATCACAAATGATTGGGAATAAATCATGTGACTGTGAAGCATGGGACCAATCAGCATCACTTTCAGACCGTTCGCGAGATGCACCAGATGTAGTGGATAGTTTTTAGGTACTGAACAAAAATAAAACCCCAAGGTACTTTTAAACATATGGTTCTGGAAGTTCTCTTTTATTGCAGAGAGGAGTTCAGTAGTTCAGATTAGGCTGAGTTCGTAACACATATACAATTATGCTCTCTACCGAAAACCCTTTATCCAGCTTACTCTATTTAACTTTCAAGCTCTATTTAAAGTTTTACCGGAAGCTTTTGCTAAGAGCGTGGTGCTTGAAATTTTATTTAATCGCTTTTCGGATTCGCGTTCTCTGATAATGTCGTGAGCGAGCTTTGGTGCTGCATCGTATGATGATGCAGTTATTCGACTGAAAAAGGCGTCCGTTAGGTCTGCTCAGTAGAAGAGGACAGCGATAGTGTCAAGGTGTTCTGTCTAGCTTTGAGAGGAATAACGGTATAGGTTATACCGTAGTAGAAAAGAAAAAGTACAGTCTACACCTAAAGTTGGTTCCCTATTGCTATATATCATTTTCGTAGCCCACATTGGGTAAAAAGTGCTTTGGCTGGAAAGAAAAAGTATGATTATCATCCATAGTAGTGCATCAATTATAATTAGTTATGGTTCCATAGGATACGCTGCGTAGAAATTTGATTTTAATTAATTGCAGGTGCAGCGGGTATAAAGACCGATAGTCATATGGTTGGTGGTTGGAACAACCTGGATTTACACGATCCGAAGAAGAGTTACGGACTTTAGCGGTCTCACCGGGAAGTTCTCCGGAAATCCTAGTCCGGGATAAAGAGCTGTGCCCTATCCCTAACCTCACCAAGAAAAAATAAGTTTGATGTTCTAGTCGGGAGCTCCCAACTAGGGGATACCCTGAACCCTCTTCTTCCGATAGGCGATAGGTATCAAATGAAAAAAAAATTGATATACATATACTATTCTAGAAGTTACAAATCAAGTTTGGTGACTCTAGCTAATATTATTTGCTGAAATTGTTCAAAAAACAGGATTTCGATATCGATTACTTGGATCCAAAATTTTAAGTCTCTAGCTCTTATAGGTTTTGAGATCCTTGCGTTCATACATACGGACAGACAGACGGACAAGGCTAGATTGACTCGGCTGTTGATGCTGATCAAGAATATAAATGGGGTCGGAGATGCTTCCTTCTGCCTGTTACATTCATTTGGAAAAATACATTATACCCTTTTTACCCATTTTAAATGGGTTCAGGGTATAACAACAAGAGCTTACCCACAGAGCTAATAGCTCAAGCGCAAAATCAAAAACGCACAAGAACACAAGTTTAAAAGTAGCACTATTTATATCATAAGCACTTTTATATCACAGGCCACTAGCATGCACTGACGATAAAATAAAACGAGAAGGAAGGGCTATCTTTGGCACGCCGAAGATTTAATACCCTTACAGACCCAACCTTTTCATAATGCTCATAGTGTTTTGCCCGTATCTAAGAAGCACAGGGAAAATAGTTAATGCCGAGTATGGTTAAAATGTCTTGAAAAACAAAAACTTTTCCATACATCAACTTTTTTTCGACCGATCGTTCCTATGGGAGCTATATGATATAGTGATCCGATCTTAATAGGATTTTGCATACATTTGAGGAGCATAGTAAGACAAATAAATGCTGATTTTGATCAAGATATCGTGAAAAACAAACAAATTTTCGATACAACTTAATTTTTGACCGATCGTTCCTATGGCAGCTATATGATATAGCAGTCTGATCTTCATAGGATATTGCATATATATAAGGAGCATAGTAAAACAAATAAATGCCGAGTTTGGTCAAGACATCGCGAAAAAACATTTTTTTTCCATATAACAACTTAATTATCGATCGTTCCTATGGCAGCTAAATGATATAGTGGTTCGATCTTAATAGGATTTTTCATATACATGAGGAGCATAGTAAAACAAATAAATGTCGAGTTTGGTCAAGACACCGTGAAAAAAAATTTTTCCATACAAAAACTTAATTTTCGACCGATCGTTCCTATGGCAGCTATATGATACAGTGGTCCGATCTTAATAGGATTTTGCATATATATGAGGAGCATAGTAAAACAAATAAATGGCGAGTTTGAACAAGATATCTTTATAAACAAAAATGTTTTTCATATAAGAACCTACTTTCCGACCGATCGTTCCTATGACAGCTATATGATATAGTGGTCCGATCTAGTTGGTTTTAACATATGAACTGCGTGCAACAGAAATAGGCACTTCTGCAAAGTTTCATAAAGATAGCTTTAAAACTGAGAGACTAGTTCGCATGGAAACATACAGACGGACAGCCGGACAGACGACAAAATTATAATACCCTCTACAAGGGTATAAAAAAAAATAAACCATAACAAAATAATGGAAATATTTTAAATGTAAATATTAAAACGCCCGTGTGTTATTAAAATCATAACAAAACGGGGAGCACAAAAAATAAAACGTCTGTTCGCTTCAAAGTAGTTTCAATCTATTCATTTATTTATTTTATATCTATGAGGCGTAGATATCACGTAAACGTGAGGGTGAAGATAGCTATAAAATAAAATATAAAATATATTATACATATATATTATATTACATACACATATAACAATATATATAATTATTATATATTATAGTATAGTATAGTATAGTATAGTATATAGTATAACTTTAGCTCTTAAAAACTAAACGATTCGCTCAAAATTATATAATGAAATTATATTATTATATATTCAAGGATTCAACTCTCTAGCTTTTACATGTTCTGAGATCGATGCGTTTATACATACGGACGGAAGGAAAGACCGACACACGATCGGGCAGATGTACAGACGGACAGAATATCTACACATATCAATCTCGGAATATCACCCATTAGCGACACTATTTACGCGGCATCCCCTTGGTACTAATTGAATGCATATTTGACGGAACATAATATTTCCAGGACGGAACCGCGGACGTCTGGCTATTCGTGGTACCAAATTACAGTTTTTGTGAACTGTTCGTAGCCTACTTCGAGTTTTTTCCAACGCCAAAAAAAAGATTGTGTAATCTTTTGACTTGTCACTGCTTATAATTTGATAAAAAATGTATAACTAATATTATAATGAAGACATTTATTAAATTTAACAATTAATTAATTAATGTGTTTGAAATGTCGAAATTTTCAAATTACGGAAAATTAGAAATAATAAGTAACTTTCCCGCGTGAATTAGCTGGTTATTCAATGCCGGCACGGCCAATCACGTAAAGGCCTCTTACAACACGTTGTGCCTTCGAGCCTGATTGACTTATGACTTACGAACTACGCATGATGTCCTTGCAGCCCATACAAAATGCTCAGAAAACAATACAATCGCAATTGCAATGCTATTTATAAAATTCAATAAACACGTGCATTAATGTGTGTTTGAGTTGAGTCGCTAGAGCACTGATTTTTGGCTTTATATTCCTTTAGACGTTTAGACGTTTAATGACTGCCTCTTGAGCAGAACTGCGCCAGGGATGAGATCATCCACGTAGAAGTCTCCTTTTTTTACAATATCGGCAGCACAGCAGTTAGTTTAATCTGGTCGACGCATAGTAAGCCGAACAACAAACTATCGGTGTATAGAGATTTTAAGAATTCAGGATCGGCTAATTGTATATTTGATTAAATGTTCCATGACAGTGGGTCAATCTCGTCTGGTTCTCTGTGATGGTAGATTTCTCCAAACATTCTAGACTTTACATTGGTGTTGACCCAAAAACCATCGAACGAAACTCCATCGAACGGAGAAGGGGTAGTCAGGGGTTTGTGGTTTGTTTACGTTTTGTTGTGAAGGTCAAATTTGTTTATAAATATTGTGTAGGTCAGGGTTGTTGTTGTTGTTGTTTTGAAATTGTTTTGGGGCGTGGGAAGATGTGGTGTTGTGTAGGTCAAGATCATGATCGTGTGTGTGTGTGTGTGTATTTGTTTACGCTGTGTTGTGCGGAGAATTTGGAGGGAGGGTGAGTGCGTTGGTGACACATGCGCGCGAGTTGCTATTTTATTCCGTTACCACGGAAATTAAGTTCGAAAAACGCCATAATAAACGTAAAAAACGAAGGTGAGTTTTGCTTTAAGTGGGCTTTAATAGCAACCCTAAAGAACTGTATGGAGCATACTTATAGGTGTGAATCGTATAAAATCACTGACATAAGGAGTTCAATTATCGAAATTGATGAGATGTTCCCACTTCAATTTCATAATATGGAATTCCCACTTAAACTCAAAGACATTAAACTGTTTGAAGAACAAAATACTAATATAAGTATAAATGTCTTTGGGTATGATGAAGACATCAATGAGATAATTGGGCCACTCTACCTAACCAAAGAACGCCGCGGAAAGCATATTGACCTGTTGCTTTTGGAAAAGTAGAATATCTCACATTATGCCTGGATTAAGAATCTATCACGGTAAGTAAACAAAACAAAAAGAAAAAAAATATTTATAAATTTCTTTATTAATATCATACATATTTTTGCTCCTCCAGACTTACACATAGTCAGCGTACTTCACACACAAGGAAATTGCATTTCTGCAGTATATGTTTGAACTACTCACACAACGAGAGATCCCATAGCGAGCAGTGTGGAAAATTGGTGGCGAAGCTTCCAACGGCGGATAAGGCGAGTCTTAAATTTAAGAATTATGCTAATACTTTAGAATATGCAGATTTCGAATGCATTTTAAAACCGATCAACAGAAATGTTAGCGAGAATATAATAAGCATTCAAGAACACATTCCTGTTGCATACGCATATTTTATAAAATCTGCATTTGATTCTCCTCTAGATAAGTTCGTTATATATAGTGGGGAAAATGTGGGATTACATTTTGTAACATCTCTCATTGCTGATGCAAGAGAGATTTATACCAAATATTTATCTACTGTAAAGCCAATCGAAATGAGTTTAGAAGATGAGTATAAATTTACTAATGCTATAAATTGTCACATTTTCACTAAGTTTTTAAACTTAGATAGAGTACGCGATCATTGTCACTTAACTGGTAAGTTTAGAGAGGCAGCTCATAATGCTTGTAATATAAATTACAAAATTGCCTCATTTATCCCAGTATTTTTCCATAATTTTTCACGCTATGATGCTCATCTGTTTGTAAGAGAGTTATCAAAAGTTGAAGGCGAAATTAAGGTTTTACCTCTCAATAAAGAGGTTCACATTTCCCTTTCAAAGTACACTTATATTACAGAGCACAAGACAAATTTGGAAATACGTTTTCTAGACTCATTTCGATTTATGGCTGCTAGTTTAGATAGTCTTAGCTCTAATTTAGAACATAAGCATTTCACAAGTGTTAAACGTTTTTTCCCTGATCTAACACACTTTGCCCTAGTACATAGGAAGGGAGTATTTCCTTATGAATATTTAACCAAATTTGAACGTTTGCAAGAAACTGCCCTCCCACCAAGGGAACCATTTTTCAACAGTCTTGCGAATAGAGAATGTTCACATGAAGACTATTTGCTTGCCCAGAACGTTTGGAGAGTTTTTGATTGTAAAACTCTCTAAGATTATATGGAGCTGTATTTAAAGACAGATGTACTTTTGCTTACAGATGTTTTCGAAAATTTTCGTTTAATTTGTAAGAATATCTATTCATTGGACCCAGCCCACTATTACACAGCTCCGGGGTTATCTTGGGATGCCATGTTGAAAACAACAGAAATAGAACTAGAATTGTTTGCAGACATAGATATGCAAAGGTTTATTCAAAATGGTATTTGTGGGGGCTTAGTACAATGTTGTCTGAGATATTCCACTGCTAATCATAAGTATATGAATGATTATGATAGCACAAAACCATCCCAATATTTAATGTATTTGGATTCAAATAATCTATATGGGTGGGCTATGTCACAATATCTTCCATATGGTGATTTCCAGTGGTTAAATGAGAAAGAAATAGAATCATTTGATATATTTTCAATTTCCGATAAGTCTGAATATGGATATATTCTTGAAGTAGACTTAGAATATCCTGCATCCCTTCATAATATGCATAATGACTTACCGTTTGGTCCGAGCAACCAAAAACCAACTTAAAAATGTACAGTGGAAAAACTTATCGCTGACCTAAATCCGAAGCATAAGTATCCCATACATTATAGGAATCTTCAGCAATGTATTTATAATGGCTTGCGGTTGACTAAGATTTTCCGTATATTACGGTTTAAACAGTCACCTTGGCTACAAAAATATATTGATCTCAACACATTCCACAGAACGCAGGCGAAAAATACTTTCGAAAAAGATTTTTTTAAGCTTTTAAATAATGCAGACTATGGAAAAACAATGGAAAACGTTGAAAAACGTGAAAATATTAAGTTGGTAACTGAGTGGGAAACAACAGACTGCAATATATTGGGAGCAGGAGCATTGATAGCAAAATCAAACTTTCATAGCTCAGTGCAGTTTTCGAATAATATGTATGCAATCCAAATGAAAAGATTGCATAACTATTATAATAAGACCATATATTTAGATTTTACGGTATTAGATCTTTCGAAATTGCTAATGTATGATTTTCATTATGATTATATGGTAGCAAAATTTAAAACTAATCTAGCCTTGAACTATATGGATACAGACTCCTTAATATATACCATTAGAACTGAGGACTTTTATGCAGATATTAGATATGATCTCGAAATGAAATTTGATACATCTGAATACTCTCATGATCATGCCCATAAATATTCCATTAAGAGAGTCAATAAAAAAGTTTTGGGCAAGATGAAAGATGAGAATAATGGTAGAATAATGACCCAAAATGTACTCTCTAAAACTTGAGGACGGAGGCTGTGAAGGTGTTAAGAGATCAATTTTGGAAAACATTAGTGTGAAATGTTATAAAGATTGTCTTTTTAATAATAAGATATATACAACGAATAATATGTTAATTTTAAGATCTAATTTACATAAATTGTGTACCAACAAAATTACTAAAGTAGCTTGAAGTTCTCAAGATGATAAGAGAAAAATTAGAGATGATTGCAAACATACTTATGCATGGTCACTATAAGATTGTAAATTAATTGAATAAATAAAGAAAAAAAAAAAACAATAAAAAAACTGGATCGACTTTTTTAATTTTTTTCGGAAATTGTTGTATATACAAAGTTTATGATTACAGAAAACGCAGACGAAGATTATTAAATCAATAAAAAACTGAGCCGAGTTTTAAATTTGATTCTGGGATAGTTTACACAAAGATTATGATTGCAGCAAAATGCAGACGGAGAAAAATTAAACCAAAAAAGAAAAAAAGTTGCAGTCACTGTTTATTAAAACAAAACAATGCTGATTTTTGTTTTTTTTGGTGGTGGTGGTGGTGGAATTGAACAGAGAATAACAAGATTGACAAACAAGAGAAAAATTTTCTCTTAAATTGAAAAAAATCACTATCAAACTTCAGAGAGGAAGATGCATAAATACCGCAGCTCATATTCAGTGGATCCACATATCAAATTCTGCTGTATTCAAAAAATATAAGAATGAGTGATTCCCAGCGCCTTACCGGCCGTAAGAGTGGACGTAACGATAAAGTAAAAGAAGCAAAATATAAAAATATTTTTTTTTAAAATCCCACAAAAACCAAAAACGAGGAAAAAACCACAACTGATAAGAGCTATTCAGAGCTCTATAAAACACCAGAGATTTAAGTAGCTCTGGTTATGTACTACAACGACAACGACATCGATATCGACCACCATTCACCAGAAAACATTTGGATAGCGTTGATCTGGAAAAGAATTACAACTCTCTTTTCATGATGATGAAGGAAATTCCAGAAAGCATAGAATAGCTGAAACTCTTACCAGTTCAACAACAACAACCTCAGCACCTGCAACATCAACGAAATAGTTTACTGCCGATGAAGCGGTATAAGCTTTTAGGCAAGAGCTTATACAGAAAGAGGCAAACATGAAATCGTGAACCGGTAAATATTTTCTTTTTGCTGTAGACCGTGCTTAACAACTCCTTTTCATTCGAGGCATTTACTTTTATTGGGGATAATTTGATCGTTCGATGATATCTTCTATTATATTCATCAATTAAGTGCTGATAAATTCCAATCCATTGATATGTACCATTAACGCTAAATTCTTTCCACATCATATCTTTGAGCGTTCTATTGAATCGTTCAACTATTGAGGCTTTTAACCCACTATATGTTGAGAAATGATTAATATTAATTTTATTCATTAAGTGCTTAAAGCTCTTATTAAAAAATTCTTTTTCATCATCAGTTTGTAAGTTCTTAGGAATACGATCCAATTTAAAAATATTTAACATCGCCTGTGTAACGTCTTGAGCATTTTTGCTTTTGAGTGCTACACCCCAAGCATATTTGGAAAATGTGTCAATAACAGTTAATAAAAATCGAAAATTTTTATTTGATGATCTATAATTCCCCATTTCCACCAAATCTGCCTGCCAATGATCATCGATTCCTTTCATAATAACCTTTCTACGCTCAAAGTTTTTTCGCGCTGATCCATGCAACTCATTAACTATTCCCCTCTTGTCCATATTGGTATATACTTATATTCTTTTTAGTCTAAGTTGGGTTTATTTTTAAAAAACTTTAATGGTATTTTTTCACCTTCAATTTGAATTCCTACATTCTTTAAGACACCTTTTGGAGTAGTATAGTATTTAAACACAAAATCCTCGAGACTCGCTATTTTTTCGTTTAGTTCAGCTATTATTTTATCAAAGTATTCTCTTAACTTCTTCTCGTTATTAGTAGACTGAGCGATAATATTCTTTTCTAGATTTATGTTTTCTTGTCTAATGAGTGTATTTTCCCTTTTAATGAGCGTTTGCAAGTCTTGAACTACTCCAATGACTTTACTTTCCAAAAAACGATAATTAATTGCGTACTTTTCTTGAATCCGGTTCCCCACGTTTTTAAGACGTTTACTCTGGATATCAATGTTTTGATCGTTATCCATAAACAACCCCAAGAATTTAACTCAATTTTTCTTAAAACTCTCAGCATTGTGTCTATCACTTGAAAAGTGACCAAACTTGTCTACGGACATCTTGTGAATAACTAAATCATTGAATATATTATATTATATATTATATATTATATATTATATATATTATATTTATAATAGTTCTATTGTCTTAAGTCAACCTTTCAACAATGTGATTGACTCCCTAATTTTGGCATTTTCCTTATTCATATACTCCCTCAATGTATTATTTTCGCTGTTGATATATGCAATCAAAAACGTCTTAAGTTCATTCAAGCTATTTGTATTTATACTATTTAATTTCATATTTTCATTTATAATATATTCTCCTAATTCATTATTTTCACTAGTAATATATATACATATGGAAGTAGTTTTTTGAATCTTGTAAGGTTTTCTCATAACTTATAAAACTCTTCGAGTTTTCCAAAAATCTTATTATTATATGAATTAATATCACTTCTCAGTTTTGGAATTGCTATATTAACATTTTTAAGCATTCGTTTATAGATTTATCTACTGCGTCAACATTATGTATAAGAAGCTCCAAGTCCTCTTTTGATTTGTGTAATATATTTTGAACATAAACTTTATTATCAACAGTATCTCTCTTTGTTGTTGTTGAGGAGTAATGTCCAAACTTGTCGATACTCATTTTAATAATGTCAGTTAAATATAATTATTTTTTCCTTTTATAAATTTATTCAAAAATTTCTGCATCCCGAAGTTCTTCAATTATTGAAATGATCTCATTGTCATGATTAGTATGGC
Source organism: Drosophila lacicola (assembly GCA_035045355.1). NCBI lineage: Eukaryota > Metazoa > Arthropoda > Insecta > Diptera > Drosophilidae > Drosophila > Drosophila lacicola. The sequence continues at coordinate 104,610 of JAWNPB010000166.1, forward strand.
CAGCTGTTTGTGAAGCAATTAGAAGCTTTAATCTATCAACAATTTCATTGGGATCATCCCAGTAAATATAGTTTAGTTTATTTGTATTCAGTCTCATTAGCCCACTGCCGGCTATAGCTGATAATTTTGATTGATTTGGAGTTGATAAAGCAATTGGAGCTGTTTTATGAAAAATAACTTTTTGAGACAATTTTGGAAAAAGGTGTTTAATTATAGTTAAATATTTTTTTGAACGATTTCCTTTAAGTTGTCCATCAGGATTGTTATTTTTTCTGTGAGCAGAAGTTTTTATTAGAATATCTTTATAGTTTTGTAGATCTATGTCATTATAATTCTGAGGAGTATTTTCATAAATTATCACCGCGTTGTAGGCGCTCTTTTAGTTTCTTGCCTGGCCCACAGAATTGATAGCCAGGTAGATGTAATTCAATCGGGAGGCTATTAATTATTTTATCAACTAGACTACCTCCACAATAGACGTTTGGTTTACGACTGAACCTTTTATAAAAACTAATGGGCATTTTAATTGATACTTAATCGTTGAAGGTATAGCAGTGAATGAAATTCGGTGTGCGAGAATAAATCATTAAATATGCGTTTAAAGAAGCAAAAAAAGAATATAGAAGTGAGAAATATTGATTTTTCACCCCATAAAAATAATATTAGACACAGTGTGCTATTACCAAACTCAATTAGAGGATTAATTGTAGGTCCATCTAATTGTGGAAAGACAATTCTCATGATCAGCTTAATAGAGAGTCCAAATGGATTAAAATTTAAAAATATTTACTTATACTCAAAATCATTATTTCAACTGAAATATGAATACTTAAAAAATCTTGTTACACCAATAAAAGGAATGGGGTATTTCACGTTTTCTGAGAACAAAGCTGTTATATCACCTGAGAAAGCCAATGATAGTTCGATAATGATATTTGATGATGTAGCATGCGAAAAACAAAATAATGTACGTTCATACTTTTGCATGGGATCGAATAATTGATCAAGACGGTAACTTGATAAACTTGCGTGGAGAAGAAGTAACTCTTCGCTTACATTTGAGAGCACGAGAATGATAATTTACAATAATAAAATCGTTTGGAAGCCAGTGATACGAAACAGTCGCTCTTATTCCACAGTAGGGCGAGGATCAACAACGAGAGCCCTTACACCAGCAAATAGAATATTCTTAAAATCTCTAGGTCTTAAAGTTAGAAAACAATGGCCAACAACAACAGCATTTTAAATGTTCGTGAAAAACCCAATTCTGATGATAGTATAAGGAAAAAGGAATACCATACTTATGCACCCTATCTTCAATCTTTTAATGTTAATGATGAAGTTCGAATTACAATACAAAACCAAGATTTATATGTTTTACCACATGAAAGTTACATCAGCATAGAAGGTTCGATTACTAAGGATGGGAATATATTGGCTCCTACAGGCAAACTTAAAAATAACTGTATGGCATATCTGTTTGATGAAATTCGCTATGAACTAAATGGAACTGAAATTGATCACACGCGATTGGTTGGAGTTACTTCAACCATAAAAAACTACGTTTCCTCTGAGAGTGAAATGCTTGAGAACGATGGATGGCTTAAAGGCGAAACTCGCGAACTATCGGAAATTTGTGAAAAAGGGAAAGGGTTTTTTAATTTTAATGTGCTTCTAAAATGTTTACTCGGCTTTGCTGAAGACTACAACAAAATCCTATTAAATTGTAAACACGAAATGATACTACTCATGAATAAAACTATGAGTGGTGTATTGGAAGAGAAGATTGAAAACGTTGTACATACTCTCAAAATTTCCAAGATAACCTGGAAAATCCCCCATATAGAGCTAAATGATCAAGCAAAACTTCAAATGTTTAATATGGTTAAAAGTGGAAGTTCTCTCCCAATCGCATTCCGCAGCTGGGACTGTTATATGAATCCATCATTCACAGCTGGCTCTCAACACACTTGGAATGTAAAGCTAGCAGCTAATAGAGAACGTCCCCGATTTGCGTTATTCGCATTTATTTCGGAGGGAAAAATGATTACAAACAATTTATTAAATTTAAAAGTTCATTTGAACACGGAAACATATCCATATGACGATTTAAATTTAAATTTTGAACTCAGACGATTTGCTGTTTTGTATGATATGTACGCTAAATTTCAAGAAAGCTATTATATGAAAGAACCTCAACCACTGCTAACGCCTAAAGAATTTCAAAAAAATGCTCCCATTGTCGTCGTGGACTTATCATACCAGAATGAGGCAGTCAAAACCGGGGCCATAGATGTTCGTGTTTCTATAGACTTATCAACAGGAAATACTTCACCATGCGATGCTTACTCCCTAGTTATCCATGACCGCTTGGTTGAGTATTCCCCATTAACCTCACTAATTCAACGCATAGTCTGATCGCGAACAGTCTAGTAGCGCTCTTAATAATAAAAAAATAAACCCAAAAAAAAAAAATAATGAATATCGCTGTAATTTATGTAACATTTACTCGCGGAAAACATTGCTTAATAATCGTTAAAGAAGTAGCAATCTTTACGCCGGACACTATACTCGATCGAGTATTTCGGGTAAAATCGCCCTATCCCTTTGGACATCTAAATAAGCTACAACAAACCCACTCCGGAGAAATGAAGTGCTCTCGTGGGAGAACAGTGAGGACGAGTACATTTCCACTAAGAAATGGCTTCGTGAGAAGACCAGAGGTAGACGTATCATTACATATGGATCCAAAGAAAAAGACATCTTGCAACATATGCTGAAAACAACCGTTGAGGACAACAATGAATATATGGATGCCCCAGTTCTTTCAACTGATCAAATCATCGGCTATACATGCGGGGCTCATTGAAATCAACATGATGTGTGTTCCTATCAAGCGGGTCTATGTATGCCTAAACTTTTTAGTAATCGATTATTTTAAACAAATGAATAATGATAACTTCTAATATTAAGCATAAAAAAAACCATGTAATACAATATTAATAAAAAAAAAATTTGTCATTGAAAAAAAATTTCAAAAAAAGGTTTACCTTTTATTTCTACATTAGTTATTCTTCTACAGCATACTGCGATGGACGTACCAAAACCATTGTTTCGCTCAATTATAAATAATATGGAAGCGTTTTCGGAAGCTTTCAAGGATAAACTCTCAAGGGAAGATCGGAACTTTTTAAATTCGTTTAGAAGTTACATACTGGAGCGAACATATTGTGATATTAAAAAATTTCAATTTGGGATGCATTTAACATGCTGTACTTGGTCTTCCGATAATGCAATAGAAGGACCCGATACATGTAGCTGTTATAAATGTATATCTCAACTACATAAGAATAACTCTGTTATAACAAAATATGTTAAGTTAGAAAACAGAATGTGTAATAAATAAATGAAAAATAAACATTATATTTTGTTACAAAAAAAGAATCTATAGACTTTTATTTAAATAAAATAAACATGATAAGTATGCATTCTTAAAAAAAATAACATACATAAATTCTCAGCTGCATATGCTGATACCATATGCCCCTTCCGTTCTTACGACTACAGTCGAATTTTAAAATTATATTCACCCTCGATATGCGCAAACAGCAATAAACCGCATTATAGCTATGCAGCTGATAGATACTCATATTTTCGGGTTTCCCAACACACTCAAAGATCTCGGCACGCTCGCACCACAAGCCACTGATAGCATAGCAACTCGCGCGCATGTGTCACCAACGCACTCACCCTCCCTCCAAATTCCCCGCACAACACAGCGTAAACAAATACACACACACGCACACACACACACACACACACACACACACACACACACACACACACACACTGCAAACAAGAGCCACAGTGCATGCTCTGCAAGGACAGGAACAATGACCCCAATCACATTGCCGGTATCGGCAGATGCCCCGTGTTTAGGAGCGCATTGGCCAACAGAAAATGAAGTTCACACAGTTAAACCTCAACCACTGAGAGGCTGCTCAGGCCCTGCTGTCGCAAGCAACACGGGAGAGAAACACTGACGTCGCAATAATCTGCGAGCCATACAAGCCTATCGCAGGAAGCGGCTGGGTGGCAAGTAAATGCGGAAAAGCGGCCATCTGGTCCCTCAACTCACCGCTCCAGGAAGTCAGAGCATCTCACGAAGGATTCGTCAGAGCGAAAATTTATGGAATCACCGTTTACAGTTGCTACGCACCCCCAAGCTGGGAACTGCGGCGGTTCCAAAACATGCTGGAGGAAATATCAGAAGACGCTCGCAACATAGCAGGAGACTTTAACGCCTGGGCCATGGAATGGGGAAGCAAGGAAACCAACGCGAGAGGGACCATCCTGCTAGAAGAGTTCGCGGCGATCGACTTGGGCCTTGCAAACGACGGGCAGGAGCTCACGTACGCAATGAATTCACATTCAGCGACATTTCGAGATCCACGGGAGAGGACGGAGAAAAAAAAAAGCCCAAAACAACAGGCCCGAAATGGAAGGACAACTGCCTAGACAAGGAAACATACACGGATTCCCTACGCCATGCTCGATGGACTGGGGCCACGGAGTCAGCAGAAGACATGGCACGGCAGCTTATGGAAAAAATCTCGGACGCGTGCGACTTATCCATGCCCAGGAGGAAGCCAAACAGAAGAGGAGCACCTTGCTACTGGTGGAACGAGAAAATCAGCGACCTAAGGAAGGCCTGCGCTAGAAGACGCTCCCAACGAGCCCGAGGCCGCCCAGACTTTGCATCTAGGCTGGATGACCAGCGGGCAGCCAAAAAGCGAACAACAGCACAGAACTTGTGCGGCAGCTGTCGACAGACGAAGTGGTAGTGACAAGCAAGAAGCTAGACGACAAAAAGGCTCCAGGACCAGATGGGGTGCCAAACAAGGCGCTAAAGTTAGCCATGCTGACGAAACCCGACGCCTTCGCCGAGACATACAATAGATGTCTGCAGGACGGTGTATTTCCCAAGAGATGGAAGCGACAGAAATTAATCCTCCTACCGGAAGGGGATAAGCCAATAGAGGAACCCTCGGGATACAGGCCAATCTGCCTACTGGACACGGCGGGAAAGGTTCTGGAGAGGATCGTGTACAACCGACTAATAAGGGTGGTTGAAGAGAAAGAGGCCCTGTCCAAACAGCAATACGGATTTCGTAAGGCTAGATCTACGGTCGACGCAATTAAGGCGGTGGTAGATATTGCTACTAAAGCAATAGAGGGTACCCGATGGAGGTGGGGAGACAAGGAGTACTGCGCGGTGGTTACGTTGGACATCCGCAATGCCTTTAACTCAGCAAGCTGGTCTTGCATACTGGAAGCCTTAGACCGAATAGGGATACCGTCCTCCCTTTTCCATATAATATCCAACTACCTGTCCGATCGACTATTAATTTATGATACGGAAGACGGTACTAGGAGCTACATGGTCACAGCAGGGGTCCCACAGGGGTCGGTCTTGGGACCACTCCTGTGGAACATAATGTACGACGAGGTGCTCAGAGTACAATTACCCCAGGGATGCAGAATCATACGATTCGCAGATGATCTGGCCCTAGTAGTGGTGGGCAAAGAAATAAAAGAAGTAGAAGCGGCAGCGAATGCAGCCATAAGGATCGTGGCCAGCTGGATGCGTGGTGCTAGCCTGGAGCTTGCAGGCCATAAAACAGAGGCTGTGATTATCACAAGCCGCAAGATAGTTGAGTTTGCTAGATTTCAGGTAGACAGCGTTAGTATCGAGTCAAAGGCTTCCATCAAGTATCTAGGGGTCATGTTAGACAACAGGCTTAGCTTTCGTCCTCACGAAGACTATGTTAGCCAGAAAGCGGCAAAAATGCAGGCGGCCCTTTCGAGGATGCTACCAAACAAAGGAGGACCTAGAGCAGGTAGACGCCTACTCCTCACGAGAGTTGTAGCCTCCGTGCTACTCTATGCTGCACCGATATGGGCATCAGCAGTTGCAAGCCAGAATGGCCTCAGAAGGAAAATGTCAGTCCCCTACAGGCTAAGCGCACTCCGCACTATTTCTGGATTCCGGACGGTGTCGGACGAGGCGGCCACAGTATTGGCAGGCATGCTGCCAGTAGATTTATTGGCCAAGGAAATGGAGAACATATACAAAGCACGAATAGCAACAGGCGAAGCTGTCTCAATAGACGTTATCCGACGGTCGGAGAGAGCAACACCAATGGCAACTTGGCAGGAGAGATGGAACACGGCGAACAAGGGGAGATGGACACACAAACTAATCCCCAATCTGGAGCAATGGATTAGGAGACGGAACGGAGAAATTAACTTTCACCTAACGCAGTTTTTTACTGGACACGGCGGGTACAGGAAGTATCTCCACAGGTTCAGGCATGAGGACTCCCCTGAGTGTCCGACATGCCCAAATTTGGACGAAAACCCGGAACACGTGCTGTACCAATGCTCGAGGTACAGAGACGCAGTAGGCTCTGTACCCCCACCTGAGGGACTAGTAACGTTCATGCTGGAAGGAGAGGACAACTGGAGGAATATAAGTCAGCTGATAATAGGCATCCAGAGGGATCTGAGACGATGCGAAAAGGAGCGACGAATAATGGAGACTGTTCAAAATAGGCAACCCATCCCCGCGAAGTAATACTTTGCGGTGATCCCGCGGGGAATGTGGTGTGTGAGTGGGGGGTGAGTTTAGTACGTAGGTGTTGACGGAGTCAGCGAATCGTGCATACCTCCATGCCGTAAGCAAAAAAAAAAAACACACACACACACGATCATGATCTTGACCTACACAACATTTGTACACAAACCACATCTTCCCACGCCACAAAACAATTTCAAAACAACAACAACAACAACACCAACAACAACAACCCTGACCTACACAATATTTATAAACAAACTTGACCTTGATCTTGACTTCACTTGACCTTAACAAACATAAACAAACTTGACCTTCACAACAAAACGTAAACAAACCACCAACCCCTGATTACCCCCCCCCCTGATTACCCCCCCCCCCCCCCACCCCTTCACATGCCCTCACTCCACTTCCTGGCCCAGAACATACAGTTCCCACAGCGCTGATAAGCCTGTGACGTCACATCCTGGCCCAGAACATACAGTTCCTATTTACTACCGTTGATGCTGGAGTTTTTATAACATGAACCCATTAAAATTGTCTAAAAAGGGAATAATATTTTTGTGCAAATGTATGTAACAGGCAGAAGGAAGCATCTCCGACTTCATAAAGTATATATATTCTTGATCAGCATCAACTGCCGAGTCGATCTAGCCATGTCAGTCTGTCTGTCCGTCCGTGCGTCCGTCTGTCCGTCCGTCCGTCCGTATGTATGAACGCAAGGATCTCAGAACCTATAAGAGCTAGAGACTTGAAATTTTAGCTGTAGGTCCTCCTAATGCCCGCGCAGATCGGGTTTGTTTCCGATATTCGATAACTTGTGCAGTTTTCAAGTAATCGATAAAAATCGTAATACTGTTTTTTGAGCAAATTGGGTAAATAATAAGAGCTAGAGTCACCAAACTTGATATGTTGCTTCTAGAATAGTTTATATGTATATGTCAAGTATCTTTCATTTTATAGCTATCGCCACCTCGACGTTACTTCCTCATAGCTATAAATCAAGTAAAAATATCAATATATGCTGCCCACCAATATAAGCCACAATTTAAATGCAATTGACTTTTTACACGAATAGAATACTATAGAATAGTACAAGAAAATGTAGAAAATTCACTAAAAATCAGCAGTGCAATTGCGATTGTATTGTTTTTTGTGCTGCTATTTTAATTCCATTTTTTCTCATCGAAACTCAATTGTTGTTGTGCTGGTGAGTAGAGGCGGCGGCAAGTGATGCGGTTAGTTGCGAGTTCGAACCCTGCCAAGGGAACAATTTTGTATTTATTTTAATTTGTCTTTATTACTACTAAGGCAACGAGCGCGTAGCGCGATCTTCATTTGGTGTTGGAAGAAGAGAGTATCCCCTAGTCGGTAGCTCCCGACTAGAACCTATTACTTGTTAGTAATAGGTAATAATAATAATAACATAACATAATAACATAACATAATAACATAATAAGCCGCCGGGCTTATTTATGTTGGCGGCATTTAAACTGAACGATTTTGTATGAATTCTATGCGCTTCGGGCTGATAGGTTTCGTGTAATTCGACAATTGAACTCCAAACTTTTTAAGGCTAAGTTGAGTTAAGGTGGCTTTCGCGCCCAGAGCGAGTGACAAAGCTGTATTGCTCCCTCGCTCTACCCTAAACCTTACTTACACTAGACTTCGATTCTATAATCAAATTATATTATTGAATGCCAAAAAACGTAATACAAACCGTAAGATCTGATGCTTATCCCTTTGTATTTTGTTGCAAACCTTGCAGAAATTAATTAATATTTCACTTTTAAATCAACCCAGCGTCCCCAAATAAATTGTTTTGGGAATGGGGGGAGGTATCTTAAAATAAACGTGAAGCCGATTATACTATTCCAGAAAAAAAAAAAATATTTCTTGATCGATTTTTAGGGTTTTCATTAAAATAGGGCAAGCTGTGGATGATTTCAAGCAAATTCGTACTGGGTGGTAATAGGAGGACATACGTTCAACATTTTAAGGTTCTAGCTTAGAGGTCGATGCGCCACACAGACGGACATGGCTATGTCGACTCGGCAATTGATGCTGACCCAAAACATAAACACTTGTTGAAATCGTAGATGGTTCTTTCTACCAGTTATGTATATTTTCGCAAAAAAAGTAAAATATGTAAATGGAAGAAAAAAACGCTTAGCAGAAATAAAAGATGGTAATGTATATAGTATAAGAGTAATATTTAGTTACTGTATATAGAAGTATTTAGGAAATATATATTGTATATGTGTTATTAATATTTATCTTTAAAATAATCTTTTAAGAAACTTACACAGTATATTCAGAGGGAAGGGTGCACTGATACCTTCCCCCTCAGCATTAAAGCCGACACAAGTATAATTTCCAGCTGTATCCCTTGTTACGCCTTGCAAAACCAAAGAATAGTTACTTATAACAACTCCTTGGGAAATATTGTGTACCAATGGTTCATCCTGTAAAATAAGTTTTATTTTCTCATTATTATTATCATAAAAAGTAAGGGTAGTGTAATCGGGTGTGCCCAACTAGCCGATACTCGAACCTTATTTTACCAACACCAAATGCAGCTTGTACAACGCTCTCGTTTGCATTAGGAAAATAATAATAAATAATATAAAGAAATTTAATTAAATACCAATAAAATAACCAAACGGCGGTGTCTTTCTTGAAGACAGCTTAATCGCTGATTACTGACTTCAATGGTAAGGACGAAAATTTGAGAAGATTCCTGGATGCGCTGTAACAGCTAGCCCACTTATAAATGCAAAATTAAAGACCAGTACAAAAACTACATTAAAGCGAATTCTCTGGTGCTGTTAAGGGAAAATCTGCCGACGCCATTACAAAGCTTCTCAACCTTCAGCAGAAAAGCAACAGCTGAGCACCTTACATGCTGTCACGGCTATGACACAAAGGTGTTCGTTAGATTAGGTAAAACCTTTTGTGCAGGCCGGCACGTTCAATAATATGAACGAGGCAGTTACCAAATAAAACAAGTAAGAGGTTCTAGTCGGGAGCTCCCGACTAGAGGATATCCTGAACCCTCTTCTTCCAACACCAAATGCAGCTTGCGCTACGCGCTTGTTTGCTTTAGTAGTAATAAAGATTAATTAAAAAAAAAAACGAGAAGGAAGGGCTCTCTTTGGCCAGCCGAAGATTTAATACCCTTGCAGACCCTACCTTTTCATAATGCTTATAATGTTTTGCCCGTATCTAAGAAGCTCAGGCAAAATAGTTAATACTGAGTATGTTTAAAATGTCTTGAAAAACAAAAGAGTTTTCCATACAACAACTAAGTTTCGACCGATCGTTCCTATGGCAGCTATATGATAAAGTGGTCCGATCTTAATAGGATTTTGCATATATATGAGGAGCATAGAAAAACAAATAAATGCTGATTTTGATCAAGATATCGTGAAAAACAAATAAATTTTCCATACAACAACTTAATTTTTGACCGATCGTTCTTAATAGGTTTTTTCATATATATGAGGAGCATAGTAAAACTAATAAATGGCGAGTTTGAACAAGATATCTTTATAAACAAAAATGTTTTTCATATAAGAACCTACTTTTCGACCGATCGTTCCAATGGCAGCTATATGATATAAGGGTCCGATCCAGCTGTTTTTGACATATGAACTGCGTGCAACAGAAAGAGGGACTTCTGCAAAGTTTCATAAAGATAGCTTTAAAACTGAGAGACCAGTTCGCATAGAAACAGACAGACGGACAGCCGGACAGACGGACATGGCTTTATCGACTCGCCTGTTGATACTGATCATGATTATATATACTTTATGGGGTCTGGAGATGTCTCCTTCTATGCGTTACACATTTCACGACAAAAATATAATACCCTCTGCAAGGGTAAAAACCCGTTTTCTAAGAAGGGTTCGAACTCGCAACTAACCGCACTACTTGCCGCTACTCAACAGCCACACTAGCCAAAAAAAAATAATGTAATTTCCTCGGTAGGTCTCGAATTCGTAGCAGAACGCAGTACCTGCCGCCGCCTCAACCCAACAGCCACACCATTTATTCAGTCTTAATGAGAAAAAACAAATTAAACAAGTAAGAGGTTCAAGTCGGGAGCTCCCGACTAGGCGATACCCTGAAGCCCTTTTCTTCCAACACCAAATGCAGCTCGCGCTCGTTTGATTTAGTGGTAATAAAGAAAAATGAACAAACGAAAAAAAAATTGTTTCCTTGGCAGGGTTCGAACTCGCAACTAACCGCGCCACTTGCCGCTGCCTCTACGCAAGGGCCACACCAATAATTAAGCTATAATTAGAAGAAAACCAATTAAAATAGTAGCACAGAAAACAATACAATCGCAATTGCAAGGCTGTTGATAGAATTCAAAGCAGACGCGCATGAATGTACATGTATACAGAAATTCTGCTAACACGTGCACACATAACTTTTGTGTTTCTTAACCGATCTTAATAAAATTTTCGCCATTACATCTTATTGTATAATAGAATAAAGAATATTTGTGTATTCTCAAAAATGCAATTGCATATAAATTGTGGCTTTAATGATAAGCAATATAAGTTGGATAATTAACTTGATTTATAGCTTTGCGGTGGTAGCGGGGAGATGGCGATGGGTATAAAATGAAAGATACCTGATATACATATGTATATTATTCTAAAAACTACATATAAAGTTTGGTGACTCTAGCTCTTATTAATTGCCGAAATTGCTCAAAAAACTGGATTTCGAAATCGATTTTTATCGATTACTTGGAAACGGGACAAATTATCGAATATCGGAAACAAACTCGGAGATGCTTCCTTCTGACTGTTACATACATTTGCACAAATACAATATACCCTGTTTACCTATTTTTAATGGGTTCAGCGTATAAATAGCACCACAGAAAAAAATACAACCGCAATTGCAATGCTGTTGATAGAATTCAAAGAAGACGCGCATGAATGTGTGTGTGTACATGTATACAGAAATTCTTGGAATTTGCGCTAGCCGCTGTTAACACGTGCGCACGTAACCTTTATGTTTCTCATCCGATCGTAATAAAATTTTCGACAGTACATCTTATTGTGCCATAGAGTTTTTGTATATTCTCAAAAAGTGAATTGCAAATAAATTGTGGCTTAAATTGATGAGCTTTTCAAGTGTATTCTCAAAAAGTGAATTGCATATAAATTGTGGCTTAAATTGATGAGCTTTTCAAGTTGGATTATCAACTTGATTTGTAGCTTTGTGGTGATAACGGGGAGGTGATAGGTATAAAATGAAAGATACTTGATGTAGATATACTATTCTAGAAGCTACATGTCAAGTTTGGTGAATCTAGCTTTTATTATTTACCCAATTTGCTTAAAAACAGGATTTCGAAATCGAATTTTATCGATTACTTGGAAACAGGGCAAGTTATCGAATATCGGAAACAAACTCGATCTGCGTGTGCACAAGGAGGACCTACAGCTAAACTTTCAAGTCTCTAGCTCTTATAGGTTCTGAGATCCTTGCAATATCACATACGGACGGACGGACGGGCAGACGGACATACAGACAGACAGACATGGCTAGATCGACTCGTCTGTTGATGCTGATCAAGAATATATATAATTTATGGGGTCGAAGATGCTTCCTTCTGCCTGTTACATACGTTGACACAAATATATTATAAGCTTTTTACCCAAAAAACCCCAAAAAACCGGACAACTCAGATTCCTCAATATTTACTTCCAAATATAACTCTTACAGATGTGATCGAATTTCCCGCATCGGAGGAAGAGTTCTCATAGTGGTTGAATCTGCTCTTTCGTCGGAATTCATTGAACTTCCCATCTCGGAGATCGTGGTGGCTGTAAGGGTTGTATTTGGAAGATTCTGTGTCTTTCTTTCATGTTCCTTTATTCCCACACTATCTATCATGTCTATTTACCAAAGCCATCTTAACGCTTTCCTTTCTGATAAGGGCCTCTTAGTCGCTTTTAACGACTATTATCTCCCTGATGTTGATTAGTAATCACCAATGGATACAGCCCATCTGTGGCCCTCTTTGTCACATGAGTTTTTTGATAGTCTACATAAATGTGCATACGGCAGGTTAATCGGGTACGTGTCTGCGTGTTGGATTCGTTCGACAGTGTTGTACGCACGATTGACCCGCTTACACTTCCTATAGACCCTGTTGATCATTGATTTACCAGCACGAGGGCCTATTAAGGAATTGGAATAAGCTGACAGTGTCCGTTTGTTTCGTAAGGCTGATTTTCATAAGCTAAGTGATCATTGATTGGTCTCAACTGTAAAATTATGCAGACATTGATGTTGCCATTAAAATATTGTATGCCACCTTTTATTCGCTCTTTAATATCTGCGTCCCTCTTGATAACCCAGCGAGGTCTGATAGGCATCCCTGGTTCTCAAAGGAACTAATGAAATAGAAAGCAAGTAAGAGGTTCTAGTCCGGAGCTCCCGATTAGGGGATACCCTGAACTCTCTTCTTGAACTCCAAATGCAGCTCGCGCTACGCGCTCGTTTGCTTTAGTAGTAATAAAGATAAATACAAATAAAAAGAGTTCCCTTGGCAGGGTTCGAACTTGCAACTGACCGCATTACTTGCTCTCGCCTCTACCCAACTGCCTCCCAGCCACACCAACAGCCACACCAATAAATGAGTTTTAGTGAGAAAAAACCAATTAAAATTGTAGCACAGAAAACTGTACAACCGCTGTCTGTGTGTGTATATGTATACATAAATTCATGGAATTTTCGCTAGCGCTAACACGGGCGCACATAACTTTTGTGTTTCATATCTGATCTTAATGAAATTTCGACAGTGCATCTTATTGTGCCATCGAACATTGGTGTATTCTCAAAAAGTCAATTGCAAATAAATTTTGGCTTTAATTGATGAGCTATACAAGTTGGATTATCAACTTGATTTATAGCTTTGTAGTGGCAGCGGGGAGGTGGCCATAGATATATACTATTCTAGCAGCTACATGTCAAGGTTGGTGACTATAGTTATCGAATATCGAAAACAAACTCGACCTGCGCGGGCACTTGGAGGACTTACAGCTAAAATATCAAGTCTCTAGCTCTTATAGGTTCTGAGATCCTTGCGTTCATACGTGCTGATCAAGAATATATCTATGTCGGCGGCAGGGGTATATCTGTCGGCGGCAAAGGTATGCCATCCATGTTGATACTTTTGATGATTGACGCAGCTGCACAGCGAGTTCCGATCGGTTCAAATACCCAAGCTCAACTGACTATGTCAGCCTACGCACTCATGTCGTAAACTCACTCATGTCGTAAACTCACTCATGTCGAGTGCATGTAGCCATCTCTGTCTTACTCAAGACTCTTGGTATCTTACCATCGAACCTCACTCAGCAGCAGAGCGTCTCTGCCTCTGCTGCCGTGCTTTCGTTCAATATCAGCTAGAAGAGCAAAATCAGGGAATTCCCCGAATCCCCGAATTCCCAGAATGCTACTGAGGAATGTACCCGCGTATAATTACTAGGAATCACACTGCGACACGGCCTTCCTGACCTATCACACGTCCTCGTGTGCTACATCCACCACCCATGTCCAAGTCACATACCAGACTCTTTTAATTATGATATCTCTTGTTTTTAATAACATTATTTTCTCTTACAATTTACAAACTTACAGAGCCGCTTACACAAACATTAACTGACAATTTTTCTTATCTAGGAAACACAATTTCCTTTTGTTTACAAACATAATACTTTTTCAACTTCATGATCTTATTCATATCATTTAATTCTAATCAGAATTTTCCAAAAATTCAGATTTTACACAACTTAGATTTGTCTCTCAGTTTCTCAATTTAATTTGGTGTACACACTTACACCCAATCACCTTGACCCCCGCCATAACACTTCTCATCCCTGTGAGACAGCTGTTATGGTGCGGTCCTCAATTCCCCTCTTGGGATACAGACGCACGCTTACTAACGCCGTCGATTGGTTCATTCCTCTCCTGGATATCGCCATCACTTAGGCCATCGAATTCTTCGTTTAATTCGTAAATTATTTGTCTGCTTGGTAGCGCTCTTAGCCACTCATGTGAATATTTATACGTTCGCTTATTAACCAATGATTTTAGTTCATATCGATCGCCGTCTAAGACTTTGATCACCTCAAATGGACCTTTAAATTTAGGGTCAAGCTTTGTCTGATGCCGTTCTTCGTTTTTCAGTAAAACATGATCACCTACGTTATGCTTCATAATCTTTGCCTTATTTTTGTCAAATCTTTGTTTGTCATATCTTGCATTATTTTCCATGTTTTCCTTGGCTTGAATTCTAATCTGTTCTCTATCTACATCATTGTCTTCTTCGTTTATTGACAATAAACCAAAAGGCCTAGCTTCTTTTCCTATTAATAGCTCTAAAGCGCTAAACTTGGTGACTCGATTTGCAGTACAATTCATGGCCAGTTGTACTTCAGCCAATGCATCCTGCCACGATCTCTGACTCGTTTCAACTGCCGTCAGCATTGTCTTAAGCGTGCTCATCACGTGTTCAACCTGTCCATTTGCCCTACTAGCTCCGGTAGCGATTAAATGCAGTTGTAACTTTTGAGCGGAACAGAAATTGCGAAAGCCTAAGCTAGCAAAACAACGACCTTGGTCCGCTATTATTCTAGTTGGCAACCCAAATAGCGCCACAACCGATTTCACAGCTTTAATACAACTTTCAGTGTCTATATTCAGTGTGTGGTAAAAATAAACAAACTTGGTGAAGGCATCTATTAAAACAATGACGTATTCCTTCAAGTCGTTTTTGCCACTCATTTTACCCGTTATGTCGATGTGTACTGTGTGCCATGGTATCTCTATCTTAGGAATTGGATGCAATTCTGCCTGGACCTTTCCATTTGGGGGTTTTGCTAGTTTGCACGTGATACAATTTTCCACAAATCTACGTACATACTTGGACATATTCTCGAACCAGTAATATCCATATACCTTATCCAATGTTTTTTCCCATCCCAAATGCATAACAGATTCATGTACGTGGTTGATCACTGCCCACCTAAACGCCCTTGGAATTACCGGCAAGCACCTTGTTTTACCATTTCTCTGTATTTTTCTATGCAATATGCCCTTTCTTAATTCAAATGTTTTATTTAAATTTTCCGGTAACTCGTTATTGCGTAACTTGGATGAAATATTGATTATTTCAGGATCGCGCTGCTGTTCGGACACCAACCAATTGTCGGTCACTTCAGTAAGATTAATACGCTTCTCAATTATTTTATCCGCACACTTATTTCCTTCTGACAGTGGATTTCGGGAAAGGAAATCGACATGCGCCATTCGCTCCCCTTTTCTATATTCGAGATCGAAATCAAATGACTGTAGAAACCCCCACCATCTATGCACTCTCGGTGTTAATTCCATTTTGGTGCGACTGGCCTTTAAAGAGTTACAATCTGTGTAAACGACAAATTTGCGACCTTGTAAATAATGCGTAAAATGCTTCATAGCATTGACAACTGCTAAAGTCTCGAGTTCGTACGAGTGGTATTTTGCTTCGGCCGGAGAAGTACATTTGCTATAATACTCCACTACATAGGATTTATTTTCGATTTTATGTAACAATATCGCCCCGTAACCAATGGAGCTGGCATCTGTGTGCAATTCTATTAGATATTGTGGATCAAATATAGTTAGTACTGGGGCCTGTGTCAATACACCTATTATTTTCAAACGTATTTGTTCATGCTCTGACAACCAGACAAAATTAGCATTATTCTTTGAAGTAAGCATGAACAATGGTTTTAATATTTCGGAAAATTTTGGAATGAATTGCCGAAAGTAAGAAGCTAAACCAATGAACTGTCGTAATTGAGTTACAGTTTCCGGAGGTGGCAACCCTATCAATGCCTGGATCTTTCGTGCATTTGGCCGAATTTCTCCATTCGTTATTTCAAACCCAAGGTACTCGATTTTAGTTTTAAGAAACGAAAATTTCGTTATATTAAATGAAAATCCGGCTTTACTTAAGGTGTCCAACACTATCTCTAGTCGTTCTAACGCTTCATCTTTTGTTTTAGCTACTACCATAACATCGTCAATGTAAACAATTGAGAATGTGTGTGCCAACGGACCCAGGGCTTTTATTATTGCACGCTGAAACACAGAAGGTGCGTTCTTCAGACCAAAGGGCATGGTTAAGAATTCGTACTGTCCATCAGGTGTAACGAAAGCCGTTCGCTCAATGGAATCTGGGTGTACTGGGATTTGGTAAAATCCACTTGCCATATCTATACACGAAAAGTACCTTGCACCACGAAGACGAGCTATTTGATCCGAAATAAGAGGCAAAGGATATTTATCGGCAATTGTATTGTCATTTAAAACGCGGTAATCTACACAAAGACGATCTGTGCCATTTTTCTTCTTAACCAGCATCATGGGACTAGCGAATGGTGAACAGCTGGGACGAATAATTTTTGATGTAAGCAATTCATCAATTTTGCACCGAACGTGCTTCCTCTCATCTTCGCTAAGCTTATAAGGTCGGCGTTGCACAGTCTTTTGTGGATCTATTAGCCTAATTTCTAATTGGCCTGCCGTCACACGAGTCATTGGAATTCCGTCGATTAACCTATCAGAGTGACATCTCAACATATTGTTCAATATCGTCTTATCAGAATCATTTAAATGGTATCAGAATTTATGATTTCTTCATACTTCACTAGACTCAGAACATTTACTATTTTTGTCTTATAAAAGCAAAATTTATCTGCATCAATTGATACACCAAAGCCCTGGCTTAAAACCTCACGGCCAATCAACACTTCATGCTTTAAATATTTGTCCATAACCACATGTAATAAAACTTCTAAACAATATTGTTCAATATTAATATTACTCAGAACTTGCAGGGTGCTACAAATTGAATCGTTACTTATGCCATTCACCATTTCCGGTGAATTTTTCCGCAACACTCTCCTTGACCAGTGAGCATTCGGCTCCAGAATCGAAACAATATGGAATAGACTCACTGGATAAGGTAATTGTTTCACTTGGTGGAGCTACTGTACAAACGTCAACTCGCTTCTCGTAGCTCTTGCTGTTTCCACCAGTACGATTTTTGGGGCATACAGAAGCCACATGTCCGATTTCATCGCACTTAAAACATTTAATTTTTGATCGATCCTTCACTCCTGACGTGCTGCTCACGCTATAACTCCTTTCTGTTGGGGCTGATGCTTTTCCCATTCGAGAGCGGCATTCTGCATATTTGTGGCCAGCCTTTCCACAAAAATGGCACTTCACCTGCGACTGCATTCTTGTTTTCTTCTTATCCGGACCAGTCGAATATCCGTCCTCCTCGTTGTTACGCTTCTTGAAAGCGTAAGCCTGTAGCTGCTGCTGCAGCTCATTACGAGTCGTCACATTCGTTGTAAACAGCCAACGCAACAAATTATTATCCATTTGAGCCATGTGGGCTAACGCTACTGATACAGCAATCTCCTCCAAATTCTTTGCCTTCCACTTAGAGAGCAATAGGGTGACTATGCGACTGCCGTACTCAGCAAAACTCTCTCCAGTTTTGGGACGTCCGTTCAAAATGTTCATCAGTATGGCAGAAGTTGTCTCAATGCCCACGAAACGTTGGATGAAGAGTTCCTTAAACTGCGGCCATGTGATGCCAGCGAAGCATATTTGGGACAGCCATTGCGATGCACTGCCTTCTAATGCTTTGCTTAACGCAATCACAAGCGCACTGCCTTCGAGAGCATTATCCGCGAAGATTAGGTCCACTGTAGTACACCAAGCTGATGCATCTGCTCCAGCGGTGTCAGGGCAAAACTTGGGTAGAGTGACGTGGAGTGCTCTCCCGTCTATTGCCCCACACCGTCTATTGCTCCCACTTCTGATGTCGGCGGCAGGGGTATATCTGTCGGCGGCAAAGGTATGCCATCCATGTTGATACTTCTGATGATTGACGCGGCTGCACAGCGAGTTCCGACCGGTTCAAATACCCAAGCTCAACTGACTATGTCAGCCTACGCACTCATGTCGTAAACTCACTCATGTCGTAAACTCACTCATGTCGAGTGCATGTAGCCATCTCTGTCTTACTCAAGACTCTTGGTATCTTACCATCGAACCTCACTCAGCAGCAGAGCGTCTCTGCCTCTGCTGCCGTGCTTTCGTTCAATATCAGCTAGTAAAGCAAAATCAGGGAATTCCCCGAATCCCCGAATTCCCAGAATGCTACTGAGGAATGTACCCGCGTATAATTACTAGGAATCACACTGCGACATCTACATTATGGGGTCGGAGATGATTCCTTCTGCTTGTTATATACATTTGCACAAATACATTATACCCCTTTTACCCATTTTTATTTGTTTCAGGGTATAATGAGAGGTCGAGGTGTTTAAAAAGTTAAAGAAATCAGTCTGACTTCTGCCGTTATGCAATTGCTTGATCAATTTTTTCTACGCATAATTCTATATGCTACTTTGCACATCACCCTAAGAATTTTTTTAACTTTGTTAACGCTAAATGTACGACATCTATTTTGCCATCTTCAGTTAAGCTTGCAGATGAGAGCCCTATCCTCATCAGTTACAGAAGTTAAACTGCATCTTAAATCCTATTATTACTGAAAGCTCGCTTTTCAGCGACCTTAACACAATCAAGCCGATATACCGGCCGCTGATGGTGATCCCGCTTGTATGCTCAGCTACTATGCTGCAGCACTATGTTAACATATCTTAAACCTTTTTGAATTGTCTCTAAACACTTAATCTATTCCGAATACTGGGAAAGGATCGTTTCTTATCCCTCTGTATAAGAAAGGGAGTAAGTTCGATGTCGAAAACTGTAGACGTATTTTCAAATCATCTGCTATACCTAAAATATTTATGTATCTCTATCTGAAACAAATTACCTTTATGAGTTAACTTTGCAAGTAATTGATAATTTTAGGAAAAGAATGTAGACTGTATACTGATTTTGGTAAGGCTTTCGACGCCGCTAATCACTCCTTACTGCTTCAGAAATTATGCCTTCTCGGCTTCCCAGCCAATCCACTGAACTAGATCTCAGAGTATTTGCGTAAAAGAACCCAAAAGGATATTTTCAGAAACTCCTTTCTCAAGTGTATTCGCGTGACTTCCGGTTTTCCTCAAGGTAGTCATCTTCGGCCGCTACTCTTAACACTTTTCATCAGTGACCTTCTCTCGATACTGTCTCACTCTCGATATATGCTGATGATGTGATATGTGTCTTGCATATAAAGATATCATGCTATATTAATGTCAGTCAACCTGTTCAATCTATACCATTTGAGACGCAAGGTAATGATTCGCTATGGAATGGTTTCTTACACGACAAAGACCCTATATACAATTTTGTTACGACCTATTCTAGAGTATGCCTCATGTATCGGGTAGCCACCATATTCTATTCATCAACAGAATTGTATCTGTACAGAAATAATTCTTGTTGTTTGTGTTTCGTGGTTTAAATAGGGACCCTCGTGTGTGGTTACCGTCATAATCCAGTGGATATCTGATGATTTATCTTCATTCTTTAATAAGTCGTATAACCATGCGTGGTGTAATATTTATTCACAAGTTTATTACGAGTGAACTCAACTCTCCTGGGTTAACTAGCCAATTTAACTTATCTATCCCTAATAGACTAGCTGGTAATTATACACCTTTATCGCTTCAATTTTGTATAACTAACTATGCCTTGCATGAACCGTTCAGGGTCCTCTGGGATGATTATAACAAACATTATGGAGTATTCTGCTCGGAGTCTTCTCTTTTTCTTATAAAGTCATATATTCTAAACTATTTAACAAATAGATAGTCTTTGCATATGGTCGTAGCTTGTATTCGATTTTGTACTTCGCGACTCGTGTCGTACGCTACACGACTGCGAACCTTGGTAGGGTGCTCGCGCTACAATCTTGTCTGCTTTAGCAGTAATAAAAATAAATTTAAAAAAACAAGTAAAAGGCTGTGGTGAGGTGATAAATTTTATTTTTGCAAATTCAAATAATCAATGCCATTGGCATGAACAGCTGATCGCAATTGATTCCGTTGGGCAGCATTGCACCATAACAGTTATGCAAATACAGAGATCAGCTTAGGTTAATAACATAACCAGAGTGACCATGGCCTATGTTAACAATGACGCAGTTCCGAATGAAAATATCGGGTCTTGGCGGAGTGCTTCTTTCCTGCTTTCAATGTCGGCGTGGCGTCATTCTTTCCATTTTTTATCGCCAACGAGTGCAGTCGCATTCGTTTGGTGTACAAATTATAAAAGTTCAGTTTTACACGTGGGCTAAATAAACCACGTGCATCGACATCCAAGCTCGTAGTCGATGTCCCTGGAAAAAAAAGGATTCGGACATAACCAATATCCACTAAGGGATCAGACTTAGAGTCGAGGTGTGCGTTTCCTGAAGTCGTAGGAAGGTGCAAGCTTAATTACGGCGCTGCGTTGCTGTGTAGTCCTTGCCGGAGCCAAAGCCAAAGCAACCAAGAAGCGACAATCTGCTGTAGACTGGTAGCAGCGAGTGTATTCCCCGAGGCCGGACCAAGTTTTCGGTTTCATCTGATTGTCTACAAATAAGCATCAAACCTCGCCACTCATAAGCTCTTGCGGTTTGCTCAGACAGACCAACGTGACCACGTGCTTGACCCATATATTCTCGAACCTTCGTTAGCGCAGATCTGGTGGACAGCGAACCAGTGCGCGCAATCACACGGATTTACAGCATTAACTATATTTGTTAAACGGCATATTGGCCGTAGGTATAATCGAAGGGCCTAAGTATATATGAAATCCAAATTGCATCTCTTTCCTTTTTATGTCACTGATATTGTCTTTCGATCCTAGCGCGTATATGTCGCTGACTACTCTTCGAATATTAATATATTCCACAGCACATCATCGTCGTCAACAGGCCTGCTGACATCGTTGAATTATACTAAATAGTGAGTACTGTGTGAACAAATAAAAAGGTAATAGGCCAATCAAATATTAATACCCTATGTAAATTATACATATTATTTGAATCGCGGTTATAGTCAGCGGGTGTACCCCTAGTCAGCTTTCGTAATTGCAGATGATTTTTGTTGGATCATTCAGACCAGCAGTAATTTAAAGTAACGTTAGTTTTGCAGTGCAATCCCGCTCATGTATGCTTTTGCCCAGATTATGTTTAGTTGTATATCCCACCGTTATTCTTTTAACGTTATGTATATTGAAGCACGACAATGAATTTAAATTCTCTTTGAATACAATTATATGATAAAATGTAATTTTAACTTTCTTTGGGCACCTTAAGTTAATAACATCGCATATCAAGGGTAGTTGCAATGACAATTACCGATGCAGCTACAGGTAGGGCGGGTGAAGACCGAGGAGCGCCAACATCTTAGTTCCTCGGCTCTATAGGCTATTTTCTTCTTGCAGATCGTAGGCGCTCGTTATATATCGTGGTACCCCCACCTTATACCTTAACTCTGTCTACTTTTTTTGTTCTAATTATATCTAACGCGTCGAGTGTATTAGGGGGCAAAAGAACCCACGCCACTTCCCCTGAGCACGGTCGGACCACGTAGACGGAGTACGCTCCCAATGCACCACACGAGTGATAGGCGAAATACGCCCAGCGCAGCAGTCGTGTTCGTTACATAATAAGAAAAATGGCGCCCAACGTGGGGCCTTCTCCTCTGGAGACCCGAAATTGGCCCACAAGTAACTTAGGAGAGAGCCGATAGCATTGTTCGTAACATGATTTGTCACGACCAAATGTGGACAATCCTATTTTAAACCCATGATAGCTTCCATCCTCCTTCCTATCCTTACCACAATACACCATCCAAAAACAATAAATAAATAAAAAAAATTTTGGTTTCTGTGCAGACATTTAGTTTCGCTAGGAATTGCTGGTATTTTGACGTTTATTTTTGGAGCCAGACCGGGAATCAAATCGTCGTGCGAATTATTTAGTGGATCCGTTATATTGTTCCACTATAAATCTTATTATGCTACCGCCTCTTTTGATTCACTTAGGACCTTTTGATCTGATATCGAGTCGGCTCTCTACCAGGTGATAGAAAGTTGGTAAGGCATAATAACTTCCAATCTGTTCTAGTTGAATTGAGAATTGTTCGGGTTGGATTATTTCGACTCGTCCCTCTTCAACTTAGATCAGATAACTCAAAAATGATTAAGTAAAATAGTTGGGTTGCTTTTCGTAAGGAGAAATATCAAAATATTGATTTAGAAATTGCGATGTATTTACCTAAGGGTAAGTCCCATGTTATCATATGTCATGTTATAATATAGTTATATTAATACCGAATCGTCTTTAGCCTTTCGTTTCTACCGCAAAACTGTTCCCATTATCGTAATAATCGCTCATTACTGCCTTTTGCAACCTTTTACCGTATATATCTTAAAATTTAAATCCTTTTTGGAGAAATTTATATTTAGCTCCTCGACCAATTATAATCGATTTATTGATGATGGCTGTCGTACGTAGTCAGGAAAATTTAGCTCTCAACGAGACACCTGCAGTGTGTACTTTTTGCAACGAATCATCGCTTGGGGATGCAGATATTGTAGACACTCCTTGTACTCATAAATTTTATCGGATTTGCCTAAATCAATGATTAAGGAGCAACGAATCATGTCCCACTTGTAAACGAGCTTGTAGCCGAGAATTATTCGAAGTTAGCAGTGACTTAAATGCATTAGCTTCACAAAGACCTATTAACACGGGGGCAGTTCCTCGATCCCGAACAATTACCCGAAGTAACGCTCCCAATACTCCTAAAGCCGCCAGAGGCCGTCCTAGTAGACCGACCATCTCAAGGGATCAAGCGGGATCGCGAAATTCTAACACCCAACCTTCTAGGGAATCGCTTGGTATGTCGGAACAGCGTGTGCAGTTGCTTATTACTAAGACACTCGAAACCCATAAGGCTGAAATGGCGTCCTATTTGTCTGAAGAATTAAATGCCGCAGTTAGAAATTTAATCCTGTATCAAGAGCCACGTGAGGGACCCCAATTAGAATGGGAAAATGATTTCCCACGTGATTTACCGCGATCGAATAATGCTTCGAGATTACCGAACGCTATTGTTCAGTCTGATGAGAGACGTCAGTACGCAGTCGATAGGCCCGACAAAATATCGAGTGTCATATCCAATTGGCAAGTCAGATTTTCAGGCTTGGCTAATGATATCCCAGTCGATGATTTTATATGTATATCGCATAAATTGCTTGACTTCACAATGTTTAAATGGTAATTTTAGATTGCTATATCAATTTGCTAATTTGTTGTTTACCGGAACCGCTTTGACATTTTTTTGGAGATACCACCGAACGGCTGACCACACAGGCTGGTTTAATCTGTGCACATGCTTGCGAGAAAGATATAATGACCACCGATCCGAAGAAGACATAAAAAACATGATAAGAAGACGCAAACAACGGGGATCAGAAAGCTTTGATAAATTTATAGATGCGATTCTTGCTTTGACAGACGCGTTACGGGAACCAATGTCAGGCGTTGAGTGTCAAACGAAACCTAACACCAGGATTAAGACACGAACTACTTCATGTAAATACTCCAAACCTTGCGACATTGCGCAAAGAATGTCACAAGTATGAATCATTTCTATTCGAATTACCTTTCCAAGCCAACGAGGTAGTCCACGACGATACAACAAGGACGGACTTGACACAGAATCTGGTAGAAAATGGGGACATAAAAGCTATACATTCTCAGGAAAATTTGATATGCTGGAACTGCGAGGAAAAGGGACACAGATATCAAGAATGTTTAAAAGCTCTTCGTTTATTTTGCTACGGCTGTGGTGCCGTTAACATTTACAAGCCTACTTGTCCAAAGTGTACTCCTGTTTCGGAAAACTCTCCGGAGGACTTTCGTCGTCTATTAAACGCGAATGTCCGTCATCAATAGCCTAGGATCCAGACTTAAATAAAGACAATATTAAACCTGATTCTACCTTCACACCAAACTCATCAAAACCGTACCAGACCAAACTTAATCCCTACTACGTCCGTTTACACGAATACTTGGACCGTAGAGCAACTATTTTCGCTTCAGAACTCAAAGTCAATTTTAAGCCTCGTTCGCAGGGAGACTAAGAGATCTATGGACTCAGCGACGCACACTTAATAAGTACCGTGTTTCAGCAGTTGGTCATACATCAAACGATTTGCGGCCGTTCACGAACTTGGAAATATTCAGTCAGCAATATCTAGCCTTGTTAGATAGCGGGGCTACGAAAAGCGTGATTGGAGGGATTTTCTTAGCGAAAAGAATTTTCGATACTAAAATAAACTTTTACAAAATGAAAGGCGATGTAAGAACCGCAGATGGACAAAAGCAACATGTTATAGATTCAATTTCAATTCCTATCGTGTATAACTCCATTGCAAATGAGTTCGAATTTTTAATTGTCCCGTCTATCAAGGAAAATGTTCTCTGTGGAATAGATTTCTGGAGAACATTTGGCATTTCGATGCATCATTCGAGTACACTGAATTCAGAGGAGTTCGAAAAAGTTGATTCGAATCAGTTGTCGTTAACACTATCCCAAAAGAAACGCTTACAATCAGTATTTGCCTCTTTACCTTTGTTTGAAAGTGATGGTCTAGGAAAAACTACTCTGGTAGAGCATACCATCGATACTGGGGATTCTAAGCCCATTAAGCAGAGGTTTTATCCGTTATCACCAGCAAGGGAAAAATTGTTGTGCGAAGAAGTGAATCGGATGATCAAACTTGGCGTCATTGAAGTAGCTCCAAATTCCGCATGGTCATCTCCTGCTATACTGATTGTCAAGCCGGGGATTGTCCGTTTTTTGCTTAGACTGCCGCAAGGTAAATGAAGTGACCAGTAAGGATGCATATCCGATACCCCCTGTATATTGTGTGTCGAAAATCGATTTAAAAGATACCTTTTGGAAAATATGCTTGGATGAATCATAGCGGGCAAAAACTGCATTCACCATTCTGATCAGGCCGTTATATTAGTTTATTCGAATGCCTTTCGGATTGTGTAATGCGCCGCAGACAATGAGCCGACTGCTGGACCAAGTTATTCCCTACGACATGAAAGGCCATGTTATGGTTTACCTATACGATTTACTTGTATTATCGCAAAGTTTTGATGATCGTTTAGTTCATTTGGCTGAAATTGCACCACGATTGCGTAAAGCAGGATTGACAATTAATATCCGTAAAAGTAATTTTTGTCGAACAAAAGTCGAATATCTTGGTTATATCGTAGGTGAAGGCATCCTGCAATCTAATCCGGCCAAGGTTCAAGCAGTTGCAGATTTTCCAGTACCGTCAACAAAAAGACAGCTGAGACGATTCCTAGGAATGACCGGTTGGTATCAACGGTTTATCCCTCAGTACTCGTCGATTATCTTCCATCTTACAGAATTGCTAAAGGGCACGTCATTTTGTTGGAATGATGATGCTCAACTTTCGCTTGAAGAAATCAAAAGGAAATTATCCTCAGCACCGTTTTTGATAAACGCAAACTATGAAAAGCCGTTTATAGTCCAATGCGACGCTTTAATGCATGGTGTAGGCGGTGTATTAGCCCAATGTGATGAGTCAGGAATCGAGCGACCCATCGCGTACATGTCAACAAAAAACTAAATAAAGCGCAGCGCAATTATTCCGTTACGGAACCCGAATGTCTTGCTGTTGTATTGGCTGTAAAAAAATTTCGCATGTACATCGAAGGACACGATTTTAAAGTCGTAACTGATCATGCAAGTTTACGTTGGCTAATGAACCAAAGAGATCTAAGTGGTAGACTAGCTAGATTGTCATTCAAATTGCAAGGATATAGTTTTGCTATCGTGCATCGCAAGGGTAGTGAGATCGTGGTCGCAGACACGCTTTCCCGTGCCTTTGAGCCATCAGACAAAGTAGCTGCGGAAGACCTTGAAGTATACCCTGAAATCGACCTGACTTCGGAAGCGTTTCAATCCAGTGAATACTGTCGGTTAAAAGACAATATTGTTCGTTCTAAATTGCAGATTTCCGAGTTGTGGATGGTTATACATATTATCGAAATGAATTCTCAGCTAGTAGTTTAGACGAGGATATGAAGAGTTGGAAATTATTTGTGCCATCTGAATTACGTTTGAATGTTATAAAAGCAGCACATGATCAACCAACATCCGCTCATTGTGGAATGGCCAAATGTTTAGATTGTATTCCCAGACATTTTTACTGGCCGAATATGGTGGTCGATGTACGCGAGTACATACGTCATTGCGAGCTCTGCCAAACTTCAAAAGTTCCTAATCGATGCCTCAAGCCAACCATGGGAAAGCAAGCAGTCAGCGAAAGGCCTTTCCAAAGGCTATACGTCGACTTCATTAGTCCGTACCCACCATCAAAAAAACGAAACATTGGTATATTCGTCATTCTTGATCACTACTCAAAGTTTACATTTCTCAAGCCCATAAAAAGGCTCAATGCAAAAGTGGTGGTAAATATACTGCAAGAAGATATTTTTGACTGTTTTGGAGTACCCGAGATCATAGTGAGTGACAACGGCACTCAATTTAAAAGCCTAGAATTCTCCTCACTCTTGTCTAAGTACGGCATACAGCATATGTGTACCGGTGTATACTCGCCACAAGCAAACGCTGTTGAAAGGGTTAATCGTTCGGTTAATGCTGCTTTACGAGCATGTATTCGGTCAGACCAAAGCCAATGGGATGTATAAGTTAACACGCGCAAGACAAATTGTGCTGACCAGGTCATTGGACCGGACGCTTGTGCAACTAAGTTGCCAACGGAACCTGACACCCGCATACCTGCGTCGAGTGATCGCCGCAAGAACGGTCACGAGGCGCCAAGTCAGCGTTCTGCTGCCGGCTCTGCCACGAGCCATGGGCTATGCTCCGGCGCTGCCGCGAGCCATGGGTTATGTTGTCAGGAGCTGAACTATGTTTAAGTCAGTTCTAAATTGGAAACTCAAGTGCTCAGTTGAGCTTAATAAATATTTACATTTTATATCGAAACACGGGATTTGTTACTGGCGCCCAACGGTCGAAGTACCCGCGATTAAAATCGAAAATTAGTAATAATTGCATCGTGATGCCAACGCCGCGGTGACAATTAACAAATAAACACAAAAAAAAAAATTAAATTAAATAAATAAATAAAAAATCGTATTGCAAACGCCGCTATACAAACTCTAAAAAACAAAACTAAAGGAAATTTCAACATTTGACCAGCGAAAGCTATAATCAACGAAAAACTACATAACTGCGCTGCACCCCGCATCGGCCACCAACAGCTGCTAGCATTTTTGTCAGACGCGGAAATATGAAATTCATGTAAGTGGAGTGCTCATTTTGTCTGCTAAAAATAAAGTATAAAAATTGTCTAGCAACGTGTGTCCAGAATTAGAGTGAACCAGTTAAAAAAATTTTCTGTTTATTTTAACTTGGTTAGAAACTTAATGTGTGTAAAATTTTTTACAAATCAAAAATTTGCATAAGGTTTTTATAAATCAAAAAATTTGTGCAGAATTTTTATAAACCAAAAAATTTTTGTGTGAAATTCTTATAAATAAAAAATTTTTTTGTACATATTTTTATAAATACAAAAAATAGAAAAAAAAATAAATAAATTATTTTTACAAATCCCGTAAAAACATATAAAATATCATATAAAAGTTCACTGCTCGACAAATATTCTGGGACTTGATGTTTAGAGTTAGAAGACGGACAGACAGTAGCGACGAAGAACTGATACCTTCATACCGAGAAAACAGGACAAATAACAATATGAGTGAACAACAGCTAAAAAATCTGGAAGAGCAGATGCGTGCAAGCCTTGCCTGTCAAGCACAGTTATTTGAGCAAAAATTAGCAGCAGTCACCCTACAGTTAAATAGTCTTAGGGCGGTCGCGCCAGAAGTAGAAATTTACCAAGCTACC
Organism: Drosophila lacicola; assembly: GCA_035045355.1. Taxonomy (NCBI): domain Eukaryota; kingdom Metazoa; phylum Arthropoda; class Insecta; order Diptera; family Drosophilidae; genus Drosophila; species Drosophila lacicola. The sequence continues at coordinate 133,272 of JAWNPB010000166.1, forward strand.
GAAATTATTCGAGGGAAAAGTTGCGACGAACCGCTAGACATAGTAAAGTCTCTTCCTGAATTTGACGGGAAACAGGACAATTACGTCTCATGGAGACAAGCGGCTATTACAGCCTACAAAGTTTTTGAATCCTACAATGGGAGTTCTAGGCATTATCAAGCCATAGCCATTATTCGAAACAAAATAAGAGGCCCAGCAGATGCAGTGCTTGCATCTTTTAACACAGTACTTAATTTTAAAGCAATTATTGCAAGATTAGATTTCACGTATGCCGACAAAACACCGGTACATGTGATACAACAGAACCTTAGTATCCTAAGACAGGGTGATTTACCCCTCTTGAAATACTATGAGGACGTAGAACGAAACTTAACTCTACTAACAAATAAAACACTCATGACTTATGACCCAGCCTCAGCAGCGATTTTAAACGAAAAATATAGAATCGACGCGCTCCACACGTTCGTTTCGGGACTTAGAAAGTCAATTAAGTGGGCCGTTTTTCCGGCTCAGCCGCGCGATCTGCCAACAGCCCTAGCATTAGCACAGGAGGCAGAATCAAGTAACGAACGAGGCATTTTTATGGCAAATTATGCAAAACACACTGAGGAAAAATCTCACAAATCAATTGGCCAACGTTCCCAGGGCTCACGTCCGCAGGAAAACGATTATAATTTCCAGGAAAAGAGTCCAGTTTTCCAAAAAGGGCAAAAAGAAAAACAGGGACAACAGAAAGCAGGTAGTTCAAAGCAACGCTTTCACAATCAGAAAACACAGGGACAAGGTCCTGAGCCGATGGAGGTAGACTCATCTTCGCGTTTTAGGCAGCCAACTCAGGCACAGAATGGCAAACAATCCCAAAAATATAGTGACCAATCAATGCGAAGTCAGCAAAAATTAAACCATTTGCCTCAAGAGAGAAGTAACGATGATTACGAAAATCATTCACAATCGGAAGCAACAGCAGTTGACGATGATTTGTCTGAGGCTGAAACTTGTAATTTTTTAGGGGTAGCTCCCTGCTTCCGTACATCACACGTACAGTAGCAGGTTATACCATTAAGCTCCTTATTGATACGGGCGCATCCAAAAATTATATAAAACCCCTTAACATATTATCACATTTTGTACCCGTTGACACACCATTTCAAGTAAAGTCCTTACACGGACACACAAAAATTGAGCAGAAATTGCCCATTCATTTATTTAACGTAAAGACATATTTCTTTATTTTGAAAGACCTTAAGGAATTCGACGGCATAATTGGCCTCGATTTATTAAAACAGGTAAATGCAAATATCGACCTCACAAAAAATATTTTAAGGTACGATCACGGTTCGGAACCGATAAATTTCTCTAAATGCCAAAATGTAAATTTTATACAAATCGATGATGCGGACGTTCCCACCGCAGTCAGGGAATCTTTTAATAAAATGATAGACCAGACGATTAAGGCATTTGCAGACGTTAATGAGTCCCTACCCTACAACATAAACACTGTCGCCGTTATCCGTACGGATGGCGAACCAGTGTATTCCAAGTTGTATCCATACCCAATGGGCGTATCCGAATTTGTCAATGCAGAAGTTAAACAACTTCTAGCGAATGGCATTATAAGACCGTCCAAATCGCCTTACAACAACCCTCTGTGGGTCGTCGACAAAAAAGGTGTCGATGAAACAGGCCATAAACTCAAGCGATTAGTAATCGATTTCCGTAAATTGAACCAAAAGACAACAGACGACAAGTACCCGATCCCAACCATTTCGACAATACTGTCTAACATGGGTGACGCCCAATATTTCACAACATTGGACCTCAAATCGGGCTTCCACCAAATAGAATTGGCGGAAAAGGACAGAGAAAAGACTGCATTTTCTGTCAACAATGGGAAGTATGAATTTTGCAGACTCCCCTTTGGGTTAAAAAATGCTCCAAGCATATTCCAGAGAGCAATAGATGATGTTCTCCGGGATCAAATTGGGAAAACTTGTTACGTCTATGTAGATGACGTAATAATTTTCTCCAAAAATAAGGAAGACCACATAAAACACATTGAATGGGTCTTGAGAAACCTTCGTGACGCAGGCATGAGGATCTCCCAAGAAAAGTCTAAGTTCTTCAAAAAGAGCGTAGAATATCTGGGATTCATTGTGAGCAGAGGTGGAATACAAACATCACCTGCAAAGGTACAGGCCATTAAGGATTTTCAGCCCCCAAAAACACTGTTCGGTCTCAGGTCATTTTTGGGACTGGCTAGTTATTATAGGTGCTTTATAGCAGGATTTGCCTCTATCGCGAGACCCCTAACGGACGTCCTAAAAGGCGAAAACGGCAAAATTAGTGCCAACCATTCAAGAAAAGTTAACCTTGAATTGGCACCAAACCAACTCGAAGCTTTTAACAGGCTGAAAGAAGTACTAGCTTCCGAAGATGTGATACTAACGTATCCTGACTTCAAAAAGCCATTCGACCTAACGACAGATGCGTCAGGCCATGGTCTCGGAGCTGTGTTGTCTCAGGGCGGGCGCCCCATTACAATGATTTCGCGAACATTGCGCGATAATGAACAAAACTTTGCCACAAATGAAAGAGAACTTCTAGCCATTGTATGGGCTTTAAAAAACATCCGAAATTATTTGTACGGAGTCAGAAACTTGAATATCTTCACGGATCACCAACCCCTGACATTCGCAGTGTCAGACAAAAACCCAAATGCGAAAATAAAACGCTGGAAAGCCTTTATTGACGAGCATAACGCCAACATTATTTACAAGCCAGGCAAAGAGAATTTCGTGGCAGATGCCCTGTCCCGCCAGAATGTAAATTCCCTTGAAGACTCTATAGATTCAGACGCTGCCACAATGCACAGCGAAGAGTCTCTGACATACACTATCGAGGCAACTGATAAACCGGTTAATTGCTTTCGGAATCAGATAATCATTGAAGAGAGTAGCATACCCACAGTAAAAACGGTCATTCTTTTCAAGGAAAAGGTTAGGCACATTGTTAATTTCTCTGACCGAAACACTCTCTTGCAAACTTTGCAAGACGTAATAAAAGCAGATGTCGTCAATGCAATACTTTGTGAATTGCCTATACTAGCTTTTATTCAACACAGGCTAGTCGAAATGTTTCCCTCCACCGTGTTCAGATATTGCAAGAATATCGTCACAGATATAACCAACAACACAGAACAAAGAGAAATCGCCACTGTAGAACATAATCGAGCTCATCGCGCAGCTCAAGAAAATGTGAAACAGATACTTTGGGATTATTTTTTCCCAAAAATGCGGCGATTAGCAACAGAAATAGCCGCAAATTGCAGAATATGCGCTATAGGGAAATATAACCGCCATCCCGTCAAACAAGCAATAGGCAAAACCCCAATACCGTCATATGCAGGCGAAATACTGCATGTTGATGTTTATTCTACAGATAGGAAATACTTTTTGACTTGTGTTGACAAATTTTCTAAGTTTGCAGTGGTGCAAGCTATTCAATCACGCGCAATCGTAGATATTAAAGCCCCGATTTTACAACTAGTAAACCTGTTTCCGAAGACAAAAACAATATATTGCGATAACGAAAAATCGCTGAACTCGGAAACCATTAGATCAGTCCTAACAAATAATTTTGACATTCAGATTTCAAATGCGCCTCCCTTACATAGTACCTCTAACAGACAGGTCGAGCGTTTTCATAGTACGCTTGGAGAAATAGGTCGTTGCCTGAAATTAGAAAAACAGTTAATAGACACTGTGGACATAATTCTCCTTGCGACTATAAAATATAACAGATCAATACACTCCGTGACAGGAAAAAAACCAATAGAAGTTATTCACTCAACTCCCATAGAACTCGCAGCCCACATTGAAAACAAAATTAAATTAGCACAGGAAAAAAGTCTTGAACAAACGAACAAAAACAGAGCCCATAAAACCTATCAAGTAGGGGAGAAGGTATTGTTGAAATCAAATAAAAGATTAGGAAATAAGCTATCACCCTTATGCTCAGAAGAAATAATAGAAGCAGATCTGGGCACAACGGTTCTTATAAAAGGGAGGGTGGTCCATAAGGACAGCCTAAAATAATCTCCTTACTTAATATTTTTTTAAACTTTACATTTTATTTTGAATTACTTTATATTTTTGGTTTTACCTTTTAATTTAAATACCAAATTTCAAACAAGACTTAATGAAATTACAAAGACTCTGAACTCAATTCATAAAAAGGAAGACGCGGATTATGAACATTTATATGCAACCATTTTAGCCAAAAATAGAATAATTATTACTAACTTGGAAGACCTAATATTATCCATAACACTAGCAAAAGTAAATATAATTAGCCCCCTCATTCTGGACAGCGTAGACGTCAAAGAAATAGCAAATGAGCACTTCACAAATGTTAGCGTAGCAGACATTTTAGGTGTAGCCAATATTAAAGCCTTTCAAAATAACGATATGTTACACTTTTTGATCAAATATCCTAAACCTAAGTTAGTCTGCAAAAAAATTAATGTTTTTCCCGTTCAGCGTAAAAAAATAATCTTAGATTTAGAAAACAGCACGGTAGCCGATTGCGGTGTGCAAATCTTCGCCGTCTCTGGGTGCAAAGCCGCTACAAGCTCCACTTTCTGCAAGAGGTTGCAGAACACAACTTGCGCCCAACAACTGGTGTCCGGCTCCATTGCACACTGTGCCACTCGCCCTGGACATCTAGAACCGATAACAGTGGTTGACGAGGGCCTTATTATTATCAATGACGCAACCATCAAGGTCGAAGATAATAATGGCATCAGTCAGCTGGTTTCTGGCACACACCTGGCAACCTACGACGACTACATTACCCTGAATGGCACACGATACGTAAACCGTCGAGGCGTCCTTAGGAAAAAACCTGCGGTGTCCGTCACGTCACAAATCAATGTGACCAGCCATCGAGAACACCTGAGTTTGCCTTTCCTCCATGACCTTAGTCTGAGAAATCTTCAACGAATCGGCGATCTCCAATCTGAGCTGATGTCAAAGCCGCTGTTGAGCTGCTGTCTTACTCTTGCCCCTGTCTTGTTGTGTTATCTCGGCATTTGGATAGTTCGTCGACACTTGGCCCTTAAACGCCGAATAGAACAAACAGCACATTTGGGGAAATCCGAGGACGGCTCCCACTTAGCCCCGGGAGGAGTTAACACGCGCAAGACAAATTGTGCTGACCAGGTCATTGGACCGGACGCTTGTGCAACTAAGTTGCCAACGGAACCTGACACCCGCATGCCTGCGTCGAGTGATCGCCGCAAGAACGGTCACGAGGCGCCAAGTCAGCGTTCTGCTGCCGGCTCTGCCACGAGCCATGGGCTATGCTCCGGCGCTGCCGCGAGCCATGGGTTATATTGTCAGGAGCTGAACAATGTTTAAGTCAGTTCTAAATTGGAAACTCAAGTGCTCAGTTGAGCTTAATAAATATTTACATTTTATATCGAAACACGGGATTTGTTACTTATATATTAGTAGTATAAACAGTTCGTTACGAAACAAAATACATCAGTCTATTGGATCTTCTCCATATTTCGTTGTGTTTTGGCAAAATATGGTTAGGCATGGCAATGAGCAAGCTTCTCAAAAGCTTTAATATGCTAAATGAAGGGCAAATAAAACAAGTACAAGATCAAGTAGACGAATTTCCCATGTATCATAAAATACATGGACAAAGCATATCAAAATAACTCGCGGACATATAACTTACGCACGCGCCCTCGTTTTTTTGAAGTCGGTCAACTTGTAATAAAACGAAACTTGTTTTAAGCAATTCGGCTAAGCACTTCAACGCAAAACTTGCACCAGCTGGAACTAAAGAACGTATCAAACGAAAGATTGGCAATTGTATATATCTGTTAGAAGATCTCAGGGGAAAACAACTTGGTCATTACCATGCTAAAGACATTTGGGAATGTAAGTAATCACTCCTTTTTCAGCTTTTATCTCAGTACTAGTCAATCCTTTCGATTAAACCTGCGTTGTAGTGGGGTGATAAATTTTATTTTTGCAAATTCAAATAATCAATGCCATTGGCATGAACAGCTGATCGCAATTGATTCCGTTGGGCAGCATTGCACCATAACAGTTATGCAAATACAGAGATCAGCTTAGGTTAATAACATAACCAGAGTGACCATGGCCTATGTTAACAATGACGCAGTTCCGAATGAAAATATCGGGTCTTGGCGGAGTGCTTCTTTCCTGCTTTCAATGTCGGCGTGGCGTCATTCTTTCCATTTTTTATCGCCAACGAGTGCAGTCGCATTCGTTTGGAGTACAAATTATAAAAGTTCAGTTTTACACGTGGGCTAAATAAACCACGTGCATCGACATCCAAGCTCGTAGTCGATGTCCCTGGAAAAAAAAGTAAATATAGACTTCATGCGCTCTCGTGCGCTCGACTATAAGTTTGCACTAGACTAAAGAAAATTTTTCAGTATTCGGACATAACCAATATCCACTAAGGGATCAGACTTAGAGTCGAGGTGTGCGTTTCCTGAAGTCGTAGGAAGGTGCAAGCTTAATTACGGCGCTGCGTTGCTGTGTAGTCCTTGCCGGAGCCAAAGCCAAAGCAACCAAGAAGCGACAATCTGCTGTAGACTGGTAGCAGCGAGTGTATTCCCCGAGGCCGGACCAAGTTTTCGGTTTCATCTGATTGTCTACAAATAAGCATCAAACCTCGCCACTCATAAGCTCTTGCGGTTTGCTCAGACAGACCAACGTGACCACGTGCTTGACCCATATATTCTCGAACCTTCGTTAGCGCAGATCTGGTGGACAGCGAACCAGTGCGCGCAATCACACGGATTTACAGCATTAACTATATTTGTTAAACGGCATATTGGCCGTAGGTATAATCGAAGGGCCTAAGTATATATGAAATCCAAATTGCATCTCTTTCCTTTTTATGTCAGTGATATTGTCTTTCGATCCTAGCGCGTATATGTCGCTGACTACTCTTCGAATATTAATATATTCCACAGCACATCATCGTCGTCAACAGGCCTGCTGACATCGTTGAATTATACTAAATAGTGAGTACTGTGTGAACAAATAAAAAGGTAATTAGCCAACCAAATATTAATACCCTATGTAAATTATACATATTATTTGAATCGCGGTTATAGTCAGCGGGTGTACCCCTCGTCAGCTTTCGTAATTGCAGATGATTTTTGTTGGATCATTCAGACCAGCAGTAATTTAAAGTAACGTTAGTTTTGCAGTGCAATCCCGCTCATGTATGCTTTTGCCCAGATTATGTTTAGTTTTATATCCCACCGTTATTCTTTTAACGTTATGTATATTGAAGCACGACAATGAATTTAAATTCTCTTTGAATACAATTATATGATAAAATGTAATTTTAACTTTCTTTGGGCACCTTAAGTTAATAACATCGCATATCAAGGGTAGTTGCTATGACAATTGCCCCTTATACCTTAACTCTGTCTACTTTTTTTGTTCTAATTATAACTAACGCGTCGACTGTATTAGGGGGCAAAAGAACCCACGCCATCTCCCGTCTGAGGATACCCTGAACCCGCATACTCCAGCACGAAATAGAGCTCGCGCTACGCGCACCTTAGCTTAAGTAGTGATAAAGATATATTAAAAAAAAGTTCCTTTGGTAGCGTTTGAACTCGCAATTGACCGCATTACGTGCTGCCGCCTCTACTCAACAGCCACACCAGCCAAAAAAAGTAATTTCTTCGGTAGGGCTCGAACTCGCAACAGTCCGCACTACTTGCCTCTACTCAACAGCCAGACCAGCCAAAAAAAAAAATAATAATTTCTCGGTACGTCTCGAACTCGTAGCAGAACGAACTACCTGCCACCGCCTCTACCCAACAGCCACACCAATTATTCAGTCTTAATAAGAAAAAAAAAACACAAATGCAATGCTGTTGATAGAATTGAAAGAAGACGCGCATGAATGTGTGTACATGTATACAGAAATGCTTGGAATTTGCGTTAGCCGCTGCTAACACGTGCGCACATAACCTTTATGTTTCTCGACCGATCTTATTGTGCCATAGAATATTCGTGTATTCTCAAAAAGCCAATTGCATATAAATTGTAGCTTAAATTGATGAGCTATACAAGTTGGACTATTAACTTGATTTATAGCTTTGTTGTGGTAACGGGGAGGTGGCGATAGGTATAAAATGAATGATACTTGAAATATATATACCATTCTAGAAGTCAAGTTTGGTGAATCTAGCTCTTAAATTGTTCCCAATTCGCTCAAAAATCAAGATTTCTAAATCGATTTTTATCGATTTCTTGAAAACGGGGCAAGTTATTGGCTATCGGAAACAAACTCGATCTGCGCGGGAGCTAGGAGGACCTACAGCTAAAATTTCTCTCTTGCTCGTATAGGTTCTCATACCATTCCGTTCATACATACGGATAGACGGACGGACGGACGGACGGACAAGCAGACGGACATGGCTAGATCGGCTATTGATGCTTATCTAGAATATACATTATTTATGGTGTCGAAGAGGCTCCCTTCTGCCTGTTACATACGTTTGCACAAATACATTATACCCCTTTTACTAATTTTTAATGATTTCAGGGTATAAAAATATATATTGTGAAAATAAAGTTCTTTAGCAAAATTTAAAATAATCTTAATTTACTGTATTATTTGACAAAATACAATAAATAGGAAGAAAGAAAGAAGCTGTTAATAAAGTAAATAAATGTATACTAGATATATTTGATGGGATAAAAAGATAGTATTGGGAAATCACCGAACCGGTGGGGGAAAATTTATATCATCTCCGCAAGCTATGACCCTACTTAAAGATGGGAATGGTCAGTGTCCCGTAGGTATCCTGAAAGCAACGAATTTATTGGAAGTTCAGAAAGTTCGGCGGAGTAAACGGAATACAAACGCGGAAAGAATTGTGCATAGCGTAGTCTGTTGAGCAAGTAGGTGGAAATATGGGCGATATTTCCTGGTAGGTATAGACGGAACAGAAAGTTGAAGATGCCCTAACAGAAAAGAGGAATCTATAACGTCAACAATCAACTTATGTAGGAAAACAACTCCAAGGATTGTCCTACGGTTGGTTGAAGATTAAGAAGAAGTAGCCTGCTGGAGTAGGATGGCAACCGAAGAGTGGCGTCCCAATTTAAACCTCGTGGGTCCTACCTATTAAATAAGAACTAATCCAAAGCTAAAGAGCCGGTGGTAAGCCTATACAGTCAAGTTCGAACAGTAAAATATCATGGTGCACTGAGTGAAACGCCTTACTGAAGTCAGTGTAAATGTAGCTTTTTAGAAAGGAAAGCATCATTTACTAAAGAAGTAAATTCTAGCGGATTGGTCGTAGTTGACCGATTCTTTACAAATCTATGTTGAACAGGGGAGACAACTGATTTTGTTATTTTGTATATCAGACTTTCCTGTGGAGAGGAATGATATAATATTCTATAAGAGATGGAAAGACAAGATTCAAGGGATAGAATAAAAAGCTTTAGCAATGGACGAAGACGGAAGGGACTACACTCCTTCAGTAGACAACTACTTAGAAGTATTCTCAGGCCCAAGAGAGAAAGAAGATTTTAAAGAATTTATAGCAGAAAGTAGGGAGGAATGGGAAATAACAGGAGCAGGTATAGAACCAAATGAATTAATATTGTAATGGTAAGACAGACGAAAGAGTAAGTTGATTGGAAAAAATTAGCAAAGAGGTTAGCAGAATCGGGATCATTGATAGCTTTATCTGTCCCGAGAGAAAAAGATGATGGCAAACTTGAAGATTTACGCTTCAAGTTTACAAAATTATAAAACTATATCGGATTTTGGGCAAATTGCCTTTTGCAACGAAAAAGATAATTCTCATAGCACTGAGAATTATGAAGAGAGAAGTTCGACTTGGCTATGGATTATTGAGCCAAGTCAATTCTCGAACCAGACTTATTAAACTTTCTAAAATTTGTATACTTAATATTTTGTAGGTTTGATAGGTTGTGAGTGAACCAAGGTTGTTTTTGTTGAAGCAATTGAAGATATTGTGTTAGGAATTCAAATATCTAAGATGGAGTTCAGGGAGTTATACAAAAAATTAATATCAATATTCATATCAGCCGAGTCATATAAAAACGACCAATTGGTTGCATGAACACGTTTATTAAGCAAGGAATAGTTTTCTTTGCGAAAGCAACGGCGGGGCTTATAGGTAGCTGATGATTTTAGAAGTACTAAAACAGAAAAGTTCTGACCGGAGAGTTGCTTTAACGGCAATTAATACCCCACCACCTCGAGTCGGTGGGGTCGAATCAGATATGTTTGAATTTAACCATGTTTCTGAAAATGCGATTATATCCGAATCGAAGGAAGTGCTGCCCACAAAATGATTTTTAAGTTTGGGAATGAGACCTCTGACATTCTAATAATGAATAGAAACTTAGTCGGAAGACGAAGTTAGTTTTTTGGGGCAGTAACGGTACCCTGTATTGAAGGGACTGAAAGGGTGACAGGCTGGTTTCGCTTTTTTATTGGCTTGAACTCGTGAACAATAATGTGTGGATGCCAAAATTGAGGATCACAAATGATTGGGAACATATCATGTAAAACATTAATTTTGAAAGATGATATTTCACGAGGAGTGGAGAAATGAAATTTGGTAGTTGACACGCTAGCAGAAGATTTGCTAGCACTATAGGCAGCCAATGACTCACAAGTTGTGTCAGACGAAAGTCGAGACACAAAAGCTTTCCTACCAGGGGCAACAATTAAGGTAGGAGCTGATGGGGCTGAAGGTAACACTTAACCCTTTCGACCCCAACTTTTTTCAAGTGGCTTGAAAATTTTGTTTTTTTTTTTTAAATCAATTTATATTAATTTAAGAAGTATTTATCTAAAATTTCAGGTAGCCACGCACATCCGCTTGGGCGCTACCGGAAGTTGCTTATAAGCAACGTTGGGCAATGGTGGTATATAAAAAACTATTATTTTTAATGAAAACCACGAACAATTTTATTTTCAAATTTTAAGAAATTAAGTATGATAGGACAAAAAACTGTTTTTATTGTTATTATAGCACAGATGTACCTTACACTTAAGGCATTTGGACATTGGAGTTCCTGTCTTGCACAACCTGCAACGCCCTTTTTCTCCAAATACAACCCAATGTTCCACTTTATCGTAACGCCTTGTGTCTGAAGGATTCGGCTGGAACCTGTACTTTTTTGTCTGTTGCGAAGACACACTGCTCGATGGAGAGCCAATGGATGATATCGGGCTGCCCCTATCTAGATTCGATGGTCGACCTCTTTTTTTTTGGATTGAAGAAGATGCAGTAGATTGCAAAAGTGCATCAGCAATTTCAAGTTGAAATTTTAGTAGAGGAATATGTTTCTGCTTCGGATATAGAAACTGTAAATGTTTCCTATACAGCAGCCAAGCATTTGTTATAGATGTTCCTAAGCACCAATAAAAGATTCTTATGTACCATTTTCCTGAGCGGTGATTGACCTTGTAGAGCTCCATGAGCATATCTGCCAAATCCACTCCTCCCATTCCCTTATTGTACGAAGCAACAATCGCTTTTTCTCGCTTTTTCTTTTGGGCTCCAACGCTTGCACATTCCGACAGGTTGATGGTCTACACATGAAGATATAAGTTGAACTGGCTTATTGTCAATCCACTTCAAACATACTATATTATAATTGATTTCACATTTCAAATCGAAAGATCCTCTTCCTCGCTTTTTGAGTTCTGCATCTGACAGTAACTGGCAATTGGTAATTCGATTTTTACGAACAGTACCTGTAGAAAATATGCCAATTGCTTCAAAAAAATTAGAAGGCTTACTGACGTAAACCAGTTATCGAAATATAGCTTAAAGTTTTTATATTTGGGAAGACCTTTTGCCAAATATAAAACTACATCTGAAGATATTCCCAATCCATATGGCAGGTGCCTTCGCCAACATACAGTGTAAAATCATATACTAATCCAGATCTTTTTAGACCCCATTTGTGGGGTTTAGCTGGGTTGTATTGTTTGTAAGTTGATCGACCTTTGAACGCAATTATTTGTTCATCAACGCTTTGATGTTCTTCCTGAGGAAGTGTACTGAAGTTTTCTTTGAGGATGTTTAGTAAGGGGCGTATCTTGTGCAGCTTGTCGTAGTTTAAATCTACTTTTTTAGGTTGTTTGATATTTTCATTAAAATGTAAGCATTGCTTAATTTTTTCAAATTTAATGCGTGGCATTGCATCTGTTATAGCCGTAAGCTTTAAATTTTGCGACCATGCCATTTTGAATTGTGTGAAATATATTTTCGCCGACGCAACTGCAGTCAATTTAACATAACTTCGCCAATTGGTCTCCAAATGAGCTTTCTTTGCATTATATTTTGAGTAGACACATACAAGTTCCGTTATCATAACGGATCAACAGACAAGAATAAGGAGAGCGCTTACCGTTAGCCGTTAAAGAGCCGAAATTACTCTCAAGCAACGTTGGGGTCGAATGGGTTAAGTTGATAGGGCCAAACATGCACCGAGACTGCTTTTTACAATCTGGGCTAGATTGCGCGCAGGCTTACCTTTGCGGCCAGGAGCTGACGGGGCAGGTTCAAGTACAGAGTCTACTGGGACAACCGCTCGGAGAAGGCGAAAATTACAAAATTGGAGATAAATAAAAGAGGCGTGAGTGTATAGACAGACGGAGAGGGCAAATGCAAAAATTGAGGCTCTAACCGGCGATTGGGTGGATACTCGAATTTGTATTTGCTAAGCAACCTAAAAATCTTTAAGAATTGTTTTCTCACAGAATTATACATTCTGAAGAAATCAATTTGCTTGTTGATGCATTCTGGGCACGACCAATGCAAGTCGCCGCGGCCCTTATTGGCAACGGCAGCGATCTTGTCGCAATCACGCACAGATCATGCATCATATTCTCACACAGTGCGGCAGTGCAGAATTATTAGCCTGCTTGAACGTGCAAGGTTTCGACACGACATAATTGCTACCGACGTTCTACCGATAAGCAGAAGTTGCGAGAGCGCAGAGCAAAACGAAACACGGTGCACAAAGTAGAGCAAGCAAACGTGCAAAAAAAACTATTCATGCACAAATAAATTGTTTGGAGCGAAAGGCAACAGCAAAAATTTGCGAGAGCAAGATTCACAAGCAGAAATATGCAGTAGCAAACACACGCACAAACAAGTGTATGCACAGGGGAGCACCATAGCAAAAGAATCAAAACAGACAATAACAACAACACGAAACTAACGCCACGTTCAATAAATGAAATATTTAACAGACTTACGCTGCACAACAGATAGCACCTTGCACAAGTTACAAAAGCTTTTTGAATAAAGCACAAAAAATGCCAAATTTAGAAATTACAAGTAAGAGGATCTAGTCGGGAGCTCCCGACTAGGGGACACCCTTAACCGTCTTCTTCCAACACCAAATTCAATTATTCAATTCAATTAGTAGTAATAAAGAAAAATGAACAAAAAAAAATTTTCGACTGTACATTTTATTGTAGAATAGAATATAAGAACTAGAGACTGGAAATTTTAGCTGCAGGTCCTCTTAGTGCCAGCGCAGATCGAATTTGTTTCCGATAATCGATAACTTGCCCCGTTTACAAATAATCGATAAAAATCGATATCGAAATCTTCTTTTTTGAGCAATTTTGGTAAATAATAAGAGTTAGAGCAAACAAACTTTACATGTACCTTCGAGAATAGTACACATATATCAAGTATCTTTCATTTTATAGCTATCATCACCTGCCGCCTCTACTCAACAGTCACAACAGCTAAAAAAAAAGCAGTTTTCTCGGTAGGGTTCGATTTCGCTGCAAAATGCTCTACTTGCCGCCGCCACTACTCAACAGCCACACCAATAATTGATTCTTAATGAGAAAAAACCAATTAAAATAGCAGCACAGAAAACAACACAATCGCAATTGCAATGCTGTTGATAGAATTCAAAGAAGACGCGCATGAATGTGTGTGTGTATACAGAAATTCTTGCAATTTATGCTAGCTGCTGCTAACACATGCGTAGCCAAAACACATGACTTATGTGTTTCTTAGTGAAACTTTCGACAGTATATTATATTGTGCCATAGAATATTTGTGTATTCTTAAAAAGTCAATTGCATTTAAATTGTGGCTTAAATTGGTGGGCAATACAAGTTGGATTAGTATATTTATAGCTTTGTTGTGGTAGCGGGAAGGTGGCGATAGGTATAAAATGAAAGATACTTTATATATACATACTTTTCTAGACGCTACATGTTAAGTTTGGTGAGACAGGGCAAGTTATCGAATAGCGGAAACAAACTCTATCTGCGTGGGCACTAGGAGGACCTAAAGCCCAACATTTCTCTAGCTCTTATAGGTTCTGAGATCCTTGCGTTCATACAGACAGACGGATATGGCTAGACCGACTCGGCTGTTGATGCTGATCCAGAATATATATAATTTATGGGGTCGGAGATGCTTCCTTCTGCCTGTTACATACATTGGCACAAATACATTATACCCCTTTTACCAATTTTTAATGGGTTCAGGGTAAAAAACCACACATACATAAATACTCACAAGTTAAGAATACCCAGAAAAAACTATTTTTAAATACAGGCCATGATGCAGTTCATGCAAATACTATTTGCCCAGATGACGCAAATGATGGGCACTATCATGGCATGATGGCCTAATGCTGGTCCTATGGTATGCCAACGATCTATTCAAAAGTAGGCCTGAGGTTGGTATGTACCTAAAAAGGAATAATGTAGACATAATGCTCATCTCTGAATCTCATTTTACCGATAGATCTAAATCTAAAATAAATGGATATAGGCTTATTTTCGCAAACCACCGGAGTGGCAATACCCGAAGTGCAGCAATACACATCAAATCGGACCTTCAATTTACTGAGCGCATTCCTGTCCTCGAGCTCTGGTTTCAAGCAGCTGTGACATCAAGCGACACGCTAACTGGAGGACTGACACTTACAGCGGCAAATGTACCACCCAGTCACAAAGTAACAACAAATTTTTGATGATCTCGGCCACAGGTTCATAAGCGGGGGTGACTTCAATTCAAAAGAGCACCCGGTGGAATTGCCCTACTATCCTGAAGCCATCCTACCTACATTCAGAAGGTGCCTGACGTTCTTGACTTTTCGATTACCTATGGGGTGAACTCAAAACTAGTACATGTGGAGAATGACTTTGATCTACTATCTGATCACTGTGCAGTGTTGTTTTAAATTGATTTACCTCTAAGCATCAGCAAGCTGCTTACTAGGAGCTCAAATGTGGACATATTTAAGGCAAGACTGGAGGAGTCGTTGGATCTCACCATGAAACTAGACTTCGGCGAGGATATTGAGGAAGCTTTCAAAACAATTGCACGAAGTATACATGACGTTGCAAACTTTTGCACTCCTTCGCACTCTACCAGCTCAGTTCACATCCTGAGACCGCGCAGAGACCGATATCTGCACTCAGATCAAGTCACCGAGCAGAGAGCCAAACATCGTCTTCGCAGAGTATGACAGCTTAGTCGTAATCCTGCCGACAAGGCAGCCCTTAACCGTGTATGCAAAGATTTGAAGACTCCCCTATGGGACCTGCGTAACGAGACACTGTCAGACTATCTCCGCAAAGCTGAGCCTAATGGGCTAGAGCACAACCTGTGGGATTGCACGAATTTTTAACGCATCAGGATCCTGGTGTCGTTCCAACGAGGAGAGAACACAGACTTTTGCACTTGATCTGGAGAGAATTTTCACACATTCTAAATATGTTCTGCTCGGGTGCAACCGTCACACAGCTATATTCAGACTCAGCTTGCCAAATGGACTTGCCGATACGGCCGATACTGGCAGAAGAAGTCTAAATTGTAGTGTCTAATTCAAAAATAGCTAACAACCATGGCTACGACGGCATCGAGGCAACCACCATCAAGCTCCCTCCTTCTTCAGGTGCCCTTGCCTTTCTCACGGCCATCTACAATGGTATAATTAGGCTTGCCTTAGGCTGCCTCTAACCGTCCCATCAGCTTATTGGCAATCCTGTCTGAAGTATTCGAGAGAGGACTGGATCACGGGAATTTGATTCCAAATAAAGCTAAGCAATAAAGCAATAAAATAAATATATAATACATTTTTTTAGCCATGTTTGTACCTTGAACCCATTAAAAATTGGTTAAAGGGGTATACTGTATATGTGCAATTGTATGTAACAGGTAGAAGGAAGCATCTCCGACATAAAGTACATATATTCTTGATCAGCATCAATAGCCGAGTGGATCTAGCCATGTCCGTCTGTCTGTCCTCCCGTCCGTTTCTCCGTCCGTACGTCCATATGTATGAACGCAAGGATCTCAGAACCTATAAGAGCTACAGACTTGAAATTTTAGCGCAGATCGAGTTTGCTTCCGATATTCGATAACATGCCCCGTTTCCAAGTAATCGATAAAAATCGATATCGAAATCCTGTTTTTTGAGCAATTTTGGTGAATAATAAGAGCTAGAGTCACCAAACTTTATATGTAGTGTTTAGAATAATACACATATGTATATCAGGTATCTTTCATTTTATAGCTATCACCACCTCCCTGCTACTACCTCATAACTACAAATCAAGTAAATAAACCAATTTATATAAAACACCAATATGAGCCACAATTTAAATGCAATTGACTTTTTGAGAATGAACAAATATTCTATAGCAATAAGATCTACTGTAGAAAATTTCATCAAGATCGGTTAAGAAACACACAAAAACGTGTTTTAGCCTTCCTCGTATCAGCGGCAGCAAGCGTAAATTCCAAGAATTTCTGTACACACACACATTGACGCGCGTCTTCATTGAATTCTATCAGCAGCAATACAATTGCGAATTGCGTAACTATTTTGATTTCTTATTTATTTTTATTACTGCAGACGCATTTGGTGTTGGTAGAGATGGGACACCGGAGCAGCTTCACCGAGTGGTTGATTTTATCATCGACAGCTTCCAACACTTCGAGTATTGCGTCGCAGAATTTTTTGACATCAAACAGGCGTTTGACCGAGTGTGGCACAAAGGACTCCTGTTCAAACTAAAAACTTTGCTTCACCCCTCTCTGTTATATATATTTCACAGCTTCCTCAAAAATAGAAAATTTGTTGTGGTAGTCGACGGCACGATCTCTGGCGTCAAGGAAATCCAAGCTGGAGTCCCCCAGGGCAGCGTCCTTCCTCCGTGGCTATACACCATTTACACAGCCGACGGTGGACCCGACGACACTGGAGCTTCCCCATAGCTTCAACCTCGCCACGTTCGCTGACGACACAGCAATCCTCTCCAAAGCCAGCTGTGTATACCAAGCCACCGACCAACTGCAAGAATACCTGCATGAATTTAAGATGTGGGCATCTAAGTGGCGAATTGCCATCAACAGGCAAAAGTAGGTTTGCTGCACATTCGCGATTCGCAGAGACACATCGCCAGGAGTGTTCCGCCAAGGCGATCTCCTTCAGCATAAAGACGGTCATTGCTACCTTGGAGCCCACCTTGATCGCAGGCTCACTTGGAGCATACACATAACAGCATCATGTCACAGTTTACGACAAAAATTAAAAAGTATGGCATGGCTCTGAAAGGAAAACAGCAAGCTTTCTCTGAGCAACAAGGTGCTGCTGTATAAAACCCTACTGGTCCCAGTTTGGCGCTATGCTAGTCAAATCTTCGACACTGCAGCAAAATCCCATTATAGGAAAATATAGCAGTACACCAGCTATATGGCTTGTCTTTCTGTCCACCCCAACATATTGGCAAGTAGGCTTTGCAGAAGAAAGCGACGGAGACTTCGCAGGATCCACCCAATCGACCTCCCAAACTGGGTACTTAGATAAGGGAAAATTAATCGAATAATTTAATAGGTAATGTAAAGTAAGTAAATCCAATTATTGTAAAGCTTGGTTAAGATGCTCAAGAAGAAAAAAAAAATAATGCTGTTGGTAAAAGAGGGTTCAGAGTATCCCCTAGTCGGGAGTTCCCGACTAGAGCCTCTTAAATTCATATTTTGGCTTTTATGTGGCCGAGATACTTTACGGATTTTTCTGTTGGCAGTCAGGTGCCGTTTAGGTTAACAGAAGTTCAAGTTTTCGTCACGTGGTGAATGTTGTGTGTGTGGACTTGTTATGCAGATATGACCTTAGCATCATATAAAATGGGGCTGAAAGCAGGAGCTTCAGCTTGTGCAGCAATCCTGGATGCCACAGTCGGTCAAAAGTCAGCTTTATATCAAGAAAGGGCACGAAACAGATTTTTTTTTTTATCTCGGGTTCCATGCTGGCTCCTAAAGCCAATTTGGTGATTTGGAATCAAAATTCCGTGATCCCGTCCTCTTTCGAATACTTAACACAGTATTGCCAATAAGCTGATGAGGCAGGGTCTTGTTCAGGCTTCCCAGGTTTGGATATTATTATAATTTCCGCACACTTCCATTTTGAGGGGAAGTGGTGAAGCCTAATTATACCATTGTAGACGGCCGTGAGGAAGGCAAGGGCACTTGATGGAGGGAGCTTGATGGTGGTTGCATCGATGTCGTCGTAGCCATGGTTTTTAGCTGTTTTTGAATTAGACACTACAATTTAGACCTCTTCTGCTAGTATCGGCCGTATCGGCAAGTCCATTTGGCAAGGTGGGTCTAAAAATACCTGTGTTACGGTTGCATCCGAGACAGAACATATGCTGAAGGGTGTGAAAATTCTCTCCAGAGGAAGTGCAAAAGTCTGTGTTGTATCCTCGTTGAAACGACACCAGGATCCAGATGAGTTAAAAATTTGTGCAATCCCTTTATTAGGTCTCTTTAGGTATTTGGTGGCATTCCACAGGTTGTGCTCTAGCTCATTAGGCTCAGCTTTGCGGAGATAGTCTGACAGTGTCTCGAAGACGATGTTTGGCTCTCTTCTCGGTGACTTGATCTGAGTGCAGATATCGGTTTCTGCGCGGTCTCAGGATGTAAACTGACCTGCTAGAGTGCGAAGGAGTGCAAAAGTGTGCAACGTCATGTATACTACGTGTAAGTGTTTCGACAGCTTCCTCAATATCCTCGCCAAAGTCTAGTTTCATGGTGACAGCCAACGACTCCTCCATTCTTGCCTGAAACATGTCAACATTTGAGCTCCTTGTTAGAAGCGTGCTGAAGCTTAGAGGTAAATTAATTTTGAAACAACACTAGATCCAAGACATTCTCCACATGCACTAGTTTTGAGTTCACTCCATAGGTAATCGCAAAGTCAAGAACGTCGTGCACCTTCTGAATGTAGGTAGGATGGATAGAAACCAGAGCTCGAGGACAGGAGTGCGCTCAGTAAATTGAAGGTCCGATTTGATGTGTATGGCTGCACCTCGGGCATTGCCACTCCGGTCGTTTGCGAAAATAAGCCTATATCCATTTATTTTAGATTTAGATCTATCGGTGGAATGAGATTCAGAGATGAGCATTATGTCTACATTATTCCTTTTTAGGTACATACCAACCTCAGGCCTACTTTTGAATAGGCCGTTGGCATTCCATAGGATCATTAGGCCATCATGCCATGATAGTGCCCATCATTTGCGTCATCTGGGCAAATAGTATTTGCATGAACTGCATCATGGCCCGTATTCAAAAATAGTTTTTCTGGGTATTCTTAACTTGTGAGTATTTATGTCTGTGTTGTTTTTCTGTTTTGTTTCTGGTTTTTTTTTTTTGGGTTGCGTAAAGTCTTTCTTGTTATTGCTTTTTAAACTTTGGTTTTGAAATTACAACTAGTTGTATTGTTTTATCGACATTTTATTTATTCAATCCAATTTTTAATATATTTATACATTTATTTTAACATAAACAATGAAGAGGTTCTAGTCGGGAGCTCCCGAACACCAAATGCAGCTTGCGCTACGCGCTCGTTTGCTTTAGTAGCAATAAAGATAAATAAAAAAATTTAAAAAGTTCCCTTGGCAGGGTTTGAACTTGCAACTAACCGCATTACTTGCTGCCACCTCTACTCAACCAGCCAAAAAAAAATTATTTTCTAGGTAGGGTTGAAACTCGCAGCAGACGGCAGTACTTGCCGCTTCCCCTACTCAACAGCCACACCAATACTTAAGTCTTAATGAGAAAAAAAACGAATTAAAATAGCAGGACAGAAAAGAATACAATCGCAATTACAATATTGTTGATAGAATTCAAAGCAGACGCGTATGATTGTGTGTGTGTACATGTATACAGAAATTCTAGAAATTTGCACTTGCAGTCGCTGATACGATGAAAGCTAAAACAATTTTTCTTAAAAAATTTATCCTGCATTAAAATTGTGGCTTTAATTGGTGGGCAATAAATGTTGGCTTATTATCCTCATTTATGTCTGTGGTGGTATCGAGGTGGTGATAGCTATAAAATGAAAGATACTTGATATATATATACTATTTGAGACGCAACATATTTAGCTGGGTGACACTAGCTCTTAAAATTACAAGATTTGGTCAAAAATCAGGATTTCGATATCGATTTGTATCGATTACTTGAAAACGGGGCAAGTTATCAATTATCGAAAACAAACTTGTACTGCGAGGTCCTGCATACCAATTTTAAGTCTCTAGCTCTTATAAGTTCTGATAACCTTGCGTTCATACGTACAGACGGACGGAAAGGCTAGATGGATCGGCTTGTGATGCTGATCAAGAATATATATACTTTATATGGTCGGAGATGCTTCCTTCTGCCTGTTACATACATTTGTACAAAAACATTATACCCTTCTTACTCATTTTCAAAGGGTTTAGTGTATAAAAAGCTCTACCAGAAATCTCAGCAGATGATCGCACCTAAGCTTGAGAAACAAAGTCCTATTTTTTATGTTTTTTTTTATTGTAATGGATCAAAAGTAGCATACATTTTTATTACAACACAGTTGGCATAGGTGATGTTTCGCCAAGCCTGTTCGAGTCTTCAGGCTTTATCGTGGACAAACGTCAAAAGTGCCTTTTTTAAATAGGGCTGCAGCGACACGTGGGTAGTTGGGAGACTCTGTGGCGTCTAATATGTCGGGGTTGCCCTCCCCTGAACCCAAATTGGTGATCAGGAAGAATGGCTATGTGATCCATAAGCCTTGCAAGTCGGGCGACAATCAGTCTTTCCCAGTCCTTCGATAAGGAAGGCCGGAGACTGATCGGCCGATATGTTCAGGGTCATATTCCAGCTTGCCCGACTTATGGATCATATGGATCCCCGCTAACTTCCACTGGGAAGTGTTGCGTCCTTAATATGGCGTTGACGATCAACGTTATAAAAAGGAGCGCGCGCATTGGCAGGGCCTTCAGGGCGGTGTGGCATATTCCATAATAGCCCGGAGCTTTAGTCCTAGGAAGGTCTATTATTAATGATTTGCTGTTGCATACCCAAAATCTGCTGTTGCATTTCTGCCATCCTCTCGATACCTCGGCTCATGTCCTTGATGGCAGAGGAAAGTCCTTCCCCATTTCCAGATGTCTGCTGTTGCTGATGTTGCATTTGTTTGATGAGTTGGATTTGATGGTCGGGCTATCCAGGTCCACTACCTGGGATAGTATGAGCCTCACGTCGTTGATGTCGTCGATGCCATTAACGACGATGGGGGGTGGCTTCTTTCCACCAGTTGGGGCATTGTTGTTAGCTTTTTTTGGGCACGGAGGAGCTGGTGCTGGTATGGGCGACAGCCGCCCCCAACTTAAAGAGTCGCTAAGGCAGACAAGTTCTCTTCTTGGACTGACTTTATCAGCTCGGCCTCAGCTTCGCCAGTATCCATGTCTTCGTCGTTAAAGGGTGGTGCCTAGAGTGCATATCTATTGGGAGCATATATGCCAACTGGGCTGGTTTCAGTCTTGTTCTGTTTTCGCCGTGCGGCAGGTGGGAACCTGCTGTCTAAGATTTTGCGCTTTTCATTTTTATTTCTTGTCTGTGATTGAATCAGTCGTGCCGCGGCTGTGGCGGGTGAATTGGGTTTGACGATATCTATTATACGCACTAGGGCGTCACATGGGTCTCTCTTCACACTAGCACCAGCGTATGGGCTGCTGCCGGGGTCTTCGGAGCCCATTAAAGGGTACGATGGTAAGACTGAAGTAC
The DNA here is from genome assembly GCA_035045355.1 of Drosophila lacicola. Taxonomy (NCBI): domain Eukaryota; kingdom Metazoa; phylum Arthropoda; class Insecta; order Diptera; family Drosophilidae; genus Drosophila; species Drosophila lacicola. The sequence continues at coordinate 155,437 of JAWNPB010000166.1, forward strand.
TTCTTGCAGACATCAGCACAGAGAATTTATTGGCAGCTGTTGTTAAGTGGCTGTTAAGCAATGAGGTTTTCAGCGGCGTAGCGGCGTCAGCATTTAGTTGCCCTACCTCGTTAGTTCGAGACGACCCCTTTTTACTCATTGTGAGTGCGTTGCTGTTCTCAGCACCTACTGGTATGGTGGTTCTATTTGCATTGCCACTGGCTGGGTGCATGTCAGCACGGCAGCGCAGACGAATTGCTCAATTTCTTTGACCACCTTATTTTTCGGTTTGATTTTATTTAATTTAAAACAAATTGCTTTGTCAGCAAGTAGTTTTGTTTTTATTTTTGCCGTTTTCGTGTTTTCCAATATTTGATGCGTTGCAATTTTTGTGCGGGATTGCAAAAGCCGTGTTTGGCTGTTTGGGCGTTCACTCGAGTTTTGATTTTCAATTTTATTCCGCTAGCATGTCCGTGCACGTCGAACACCAAAAAGTGTCTTAAGTGGTTTTATTGCTAGCCAATGGAGACAATTGGGATCTGTAGGGCCCGTCCTACAGCATTGAAATCCAGCAAACATTTCAAAATAAAACACCACGCAGGCTTGTTAAGGCTGCCTTTTACGTAGAAAACACTGTAATCCACAAGGACCTCAACATCCCATCCGTCACCGAAGACACCACCAGCTTGACCTGCCTTTTATGCCGCCTTAAGTGTGGCGAGACCGCTCCAACTTTAAAATCCTTCTGTAAATACCACACACATATAGAAACTCTATGCAAATATTGAAATTATATAATTTACTTATTACCGCAAGATAGATTTTAGATAAAAATTTAAATTATAAAAAAACTAGGTAGATATCGGGAAAGCGAGATTTTTTTTTTTTTGTGCTTAACAATTCCTTTTCGTTCGATGAATTTACTTTGATTGTCGATATTTTATTCGTTTAATTGTTCAAAGTTCTTGCTAAAAATCCTTTTGTATCATAGGTTTGTAAACTCTTAGGAAAACGAAGCAATTTAAAAATATTTATCATGCCCTTTTAACGACTTGCGCATTTTTGCTTTTGAGTACGACACCCCATGCACAAATCGAAAATTTTAATTTAATTATGTACAATTTACCATTTCGTTGCTTTCAGGACACCTTCGGGAAGTCACTGACCATTCCCAGCTATGAGCAGGGGCATAGCTTGCCGGACAGGCAATTTTCCCCCACCGGGTCGGTGATTTCCCATTACTTTCCCAATACTATCTCTTTATCCTATCTACTTAACACTCTGTATATCTAGCATACAGTTCTTTACTTTATTAACAATCTTCCTCCTTTCTTTTCTCCTATTTATGGTATATTCTTAAATAATATAGCAAATTTACATTATTTTTAACTTTACTTAACAACACTTTTTCCTACTCACACCCTTCTTCTTAGATGTAGGCTCTAATAGCGTCACAGACAAAATTAGCTGTGAAAAGGGGCACAGCTGGCCGGACTGGCAAATAAAACACCTCCATCGGTCGGTGATGCTATTAGAAATTTGTGTTCTCAATCTAGGCTTTTAGCATCTAAATTTCATAATTGTAAATATAATGTATTGAATAATTAGGAAGACACTCGTTTTGTCGACCACTAATAAATAAATAAATAAATAAATAAAATTTCCACCAAATCTGCCTGCCTTTTTTATTTCTTTTTTTCTTCTTCTTTTTATTAGCTAATTTGTTGATGCTATTCTAGAGCATCTTAACCTAGCTTTACATTAATAGGATTAACTTACTTAACATTATCTATTAAACTTAAAATTATTTGATTTATATATTCCTTATCTAAGTACCCGGTTTGGGAGGTCGATGGGGTGGATCCTGCGAAGTCTCCGTCGCTTTCTTCTGCAAAGCCTTCTTGCCAATATGTTGGGGTGGACAAAAAGACGGGCCATGTAGATGGTGTACTGCTGTCCTAAAAGATCACCCACTAAGAGAAAGTTTAGGTCTATAGCTATGGCCCGGTTGCGGATGTACCAGTGGGCCCCAGTACTTAGTCTCAGCACCTTGGATTGGAAGAAACTCATTTTCCTCCAAAGAGCTTTTGCTGCAGTGTCGACGATTTGACTTGCATAGCGCCAAACTTGCGCTGCTGTTCAGAGAAAGCTTGCTGTTTCCCTTTTAGAGCCATGCCATACTTTTTAATTTTTGTCGTAAACTGTGGCATGATGTTGTTATGTGTTTGCTCCAAGTGAACCTGCGATCAAGGTGGACTCCAAGCGGAGACCGTCTTTATGCTGAAGGAGTTCGCCTTGGAGGAATACTACTGGCGATGTGTCTATGCGGATCACGAATGTGTTGATGGCAATTCGCTACTTAGATGCCCACTTCTCAAATTCGTGCAAGTATTCTTGCAGTTGGTCGGTGGCTTGGTATACACAGCTGGCTTTGGAGAGGATTGCTGTGTCGTCAGCGAACATGGCGAGGTTGAAGCTATCGGGAAGCTCCAGTGTCGTCGGGTCCACCGTCGGCATGTCGGCTGTGTAAATGGTATAGAGCCACGGAGGAAGGACACTGCCCTTGGGGACTCCAGCTTGGATTTCCTTGACTCCAGAGAACGTGCCGTCGACTACCACAACAAATTTTCTATTTTTGAGGAAGCTGTGAAATATATAAAACAGAGAGGGGGGATGCAAAGTTTTTAGTTTGAACAGGAGTTCTTTATGCCACACTCGGTCAAACGCCTGTTTGATGTCAACAAATGCTGCGTGGCAATATTCGAAGTTTACGAAGCTGTCGAGGATAAAATCAACCACTCGGTGAAGCTGCTCCGGTGTCTCATGCCGTCTTCGAAATCCGAACTGATGCCTTGGTATGATGCACTTAACGCAGTCCAGCTCCGAAACTCTAGCCATTTATATTCTTTCGAATATTTTGGAGAGGGTCGGAACCAGGATTGGTCGATAAGATTCGACTTGCGTGAGCGATTTTTTCGGTTTTGGTATAATGGCGATCAGGGCGCTTTCCCATTGCCTTGGGAAGTATCGGATTCGAAGCATCGTATTAAATATGAGCACGATGAAGAGTATGCCTTTGGTGGGGAGCAACTTTATCGTTCTGCTGTCCAGTTTATCAGATCCACGGGCTTTTCTTGTCTTAAGCGCTTGGATTTGTGTTTCGACCTCTTTGAGGGTGTTATGGACCGTGGATAGGCCAGGTTGATGTGGTGATTCAAGGGTTTTGTCTATATATTCTTCCAGGGGTGAGTGTGGGGAATCAAAAGGTTTAAATCGCTCCTCTAAGTGCATGGCGAAGGTTTCAGCGCGTTCCAAGCTCGATCTGGTCCAGGAACCATCATCTCTTTTTATGGGGCTCTTGCGGAGGGGCTGTCTTTTTAGGTTTTTTGTCAACTGCCAGAGGTTGTATCCCGTACTTGCGTCTGGGCTTGCGTCCGTAAGTTTTTTGTAAAACTGCTGGTGGCTTAAAGACTTTCTGGAGCCTGTTGCATATCCTTCTGTAAATCCTGTTCACCCTTTGGTCACTAGTGCGCTCGTACTCTTTGCGTAGCCGCCTTTTTAATGCCAGTAGTGGGGCTGTCGCCGGATGGATTTGGTCTCGAGGGGACGATGGCCTGATCGGCTCTATCGCATGTGTAGCAAGTTCGAATCTTCGCCAAGAAATAATCGATAGCATCCTCGATGCCCTCAGGGGAGCTCAGAGTCATGTTGAGGTTGACTGAATTGTTGAGTTCAATCTTTCCACATCCCCATTTGTCTGCATTTTTTTTGGCTACTGCAGAGGGTTGGTGTGGACAATAGCCAGAAGAGGAAGATGGTCCGAAGAGAGGTCATATTTGGCCTCGATGGAGAGTGAATTCTGCCTTAGGCCACCATATATGAAAACGTCTATTGCGATTGGAGTGCGTTGCGAGTTGTATGCGTAATATGTTGCATCTCCGGTTGCAAAGACATCGCATCTGCAGTCGATTATGGCTTCTTGCAAACTCTGCCCCCTCGTACAGGCTCTGTTGTTTCCCCGTAGTCTGTGCTTCGCATTCCAGTCCCCTCCCGCAATGAACTTTTGTCCTAGGTTCAATATTAGGTACTCAAAATTGGCTTTGGTCCATGGCACTGTCGGCGGGAGGTAGAGAGAAGCAATTGTGAAATCTCCTCTGCTAGTGCTTATCCTGACTACGGCAATCTGTGGTTGAGGTATGTGCTCCAGGGGGTGGTGGCTCAGGCTACCGTAGTTGTAGGGGTGTTGAGTTATATATGCAATGTATCCGGGGACATATATTTTTGTGCACATGTGCATGTGTGTTTCCGTAAGGAGCATTATGTCGATATTGTGGGTGATAAAAAACTTTTTTATTCATCAAGATATTTGACCAAACTCGGCATTACTTAATTTTACTATACTCCTCATATAAATGCAAAATCCTAACAACATCGGACTACTATATCATATAGCTGCCATAGGAGCGATTTGTCGAAAATTTAGTTGTTGTATGCAAACCTGATCTGTTTATCAAGATATCTTGACCAAACACGTCATTTATAAGTTTCAATATGTTCTTACATTAATGCAAAATCTTATTTACATCGCACTACTATAGCATATACTTTCCATAGGAACGATCGATTTGTTTAATTTTGTTTTCCAAGATATCTTAACTATACTCGCCATAAACAAATTTTCCCTGTGCTTCTTAGACATGGGCTATGAGCATTATGAAAAAGTTGGGTCCCTCCTTTTTATACCCTGAAACCATTGAAAATGTGTAAAAGGGGTATTATGTATTTGTGCATGTATGTAACAGGCAGAAGGAATAATCTCCTTCCCCATAAAGTATATATATTCTTGATCAGCATCAATAGCCGACTCGATCTAGCCATGTCCGTCTGTCTGTCCGTATGTATGAACGCAAGGACCTCAGAACCTATGAGAACTAGAGACTTGTAATTTTAGCTGTAGGTCCTCCTAGTCCCCGCGCTGATCGAGTTTGTTTCCGATAGTCGATAACTTGCCCCGTTTCCGTAATCGATTAATATCAATATCGAAAAATATTATTTGAGCAATTTCGGCAAATAATATGAGCTAGAGTCAACTTGACATGTCCCTTCTAGAATAGTATATATATATCAAGTATTTTTCATTTTATACCTCTCGCCTGACAGGAGATGAGGGTTCAGGTTATCCCCTAGTCGGGAGCTCCCGACTAGAACCTCTTGTTCGTTTTATTTTTTTTGTTAAAGTGAATGTTGTTTTTTCAAATAGAGAAAGATGGAGTGCTATATTGAGCAGTGAATGAAAAGTTTTAACAATAGAAATTTTCCCGATTTAAACTCTTAAATTGAGAGTGTGTAAAGGAGTTGCATTAAATATCGCTGATTGTAGGGAGGAAGATGTATAAAAATGCATATCAGATTCACATTTCAAATTTCCATTAAAGATATGTAAGAATGATTGATTCCTAACTTTTAGCCGGATGTGAGCATGATGATAAGGCGAAAGAAGCTCAATTTAAAGTATATCAAAATCATATTAAAACAAAAAACGACGAAAAAATAAATTATAAACGTATTCTCTCAGAGGATTAAGTAGCTGTGGCTATATTTTAAATTATTTTATTTAAGAAGCTCAAGCACTAATATTAACAGGTAATGAGGAGCAACTATTCGGAAATGTATTTGATTAATAATAATATATTTGTTAAACTCTTTAATTATCTTGCTTATTCTATTTTCATTAAATACGCTTACGTCAAACATTTTAAGCGATTCACTAACTCCATTTGGCATTATCCTTTCAGCTTGGTGTTGTCTGCAAAATGGTGTATTGTATTCAAAAATTCCAGAAATGTTTGGTTCTTTCTGTATTAGCTCTCGCCAAAAAGCATTCTACCGCTTGATCACCATTAAAATATTTCTTTGATGCTGATGGTGCTGATGTTGTTTTTGATGTACTTTATGTTGTTGGAGTTTCAGCTATTCTTTGCTTTCTAGCACTTTCTATATAACCTTGACAAGAATGTTGTATTTCTTTTTCCAGTTCAACGCTTTCTTTCCTAAATTGAGGAATATACATACACCTGCGAAATTATTTAAGGATCCTCCTTCCAGCAAAGAAGCGCTTTTTCTCAAAAATTTTTAATTAATAGATATTTTAACAACATCATTAATCGGAAGATCGATGAAATATTCCACAGTTGAAGCGTACTACAATTACTACTACTATAATTAATATATAACATTAAAATAGAAGATTGCTCTTCAGAGGATATTATAATTTTGTGGTGAAATGTGTAGAAATATCCGACCCCATAACGTATATATTCTTGATCAGTATCGATAGCCGAGTCGATATAGCCATGTCAATCTGTTTGTTTCTAAGCGAACTAGTCTGTCAGTTTTAAAGCTACCATTATGAAACTTTGCAGAAATCCCTCTTTCTGTTGCACGCTGTACATATGTCAAAAACAGCTGGATAGGACCACCATATATCGGACCATCATATAGCTGGAACAGGATCGATCGGTCGAAAAGTAGGTTCTTGTATGAAAAACATTTTCGTTTATCAAGATATCTTTATCAAACTCGGCATTTATTAGTTTTACTATGCTCCCCATATATATGCAAAATCCTATTAAGATCGGACCACTATATCTTATAGCTGCCATAGGAACGATCGGTCGAAAATTAAGTTGTTGTTAAGTTAACGTCGACTTGGCAGAGTATGGCAGGTTAGCCGTAATCCTCGCGACAAGGCAGCCCTTAACCCTGCATACAACTATGGAGCACGGCCTCAACTTCCAGCATTGAAATCTTAGAACAGCCTCCACCTACGCCGTCTTTGAAGACACCCCCCACTTGACCTGCCCTTATGCCGGCTAAAGGGTGGTTAGACCGCTCCAACTTTGAAATACTCCTTTAAGTGGTGTCCCTTGATAGTCTTCTAATATATATGTTGTGGGATGATTGTTTTTCACTAGGCATATTTAAAAATTTGTTTTTATCCAATTCAGTGTATATTCCTTATTAAAGATATGTTTATACTTGCTAATGCGTACATTATCAAAAACATGAAATTGTGATCCGGTAAATATATTTTTTTGCTGTAGACTGCGCTCAGCAATTCCTTTTCATTCGGTGAACTTACTTTAATTGGCGGTATTTTGATCGTTCAATGATATATTCTATTATATTCGTCAATTATTCTCATCAATTAATATGTACCATTGAAAATCAATTTTTTCTACATTATACACTGCCGCTCACGTGAACAGCGCTCCTTTTCTTGAAATGTGAAAATGCGTATAGCTTACAGATTAATGCACTTAGTTGTACAAATTTCTTTTGCATTGTTTCTAATACATCTACCAATTCTTATTTGGGAAACGGCGGTGTTTTAATAGGCGATTCCGATCACTTGCGTAAAAAACGCACAACATTTTTAACTCATTTGAATAGCGCCCCCTTTTTATACCATGAACCTATTGAAAATAGGTAAAGAGGGTATTTGTGCAAACGTATGTAACAGGCAGAAGGAGCATCTCCGACCCCATTAAGTACATATAATCTTTATCAGCATCAATTGCTGAGTAGATCTAGCCATGTCCGTCTGTCTGTCCGTCTGTTCGTATGTATGAACGCTGGGATCTCAGAACCTATAAGAGGTAGAGACATAAAAGTTTAGCTGTAGGTCCTCCTAGTGCTCGCGCAGATCGAGTTTTTTCCGATGCTTGATAACTTGCCCTGTTTCAAAGTAATCGATAAAAATCGATATCGAAATCCTGTTTTTTTGCCAATTTTGGTAAAAAAAACTTTTATCCAAACGCCGTCTGCACCTTCATCACATAAAGTAACTACAGTACAAATTTCAACTTCCTAGCTCTTACCGTTTGCGTTGTGCGTTAAGCAGTCAGTCAGGACAAACAGTTTTATATGTATGTCAATACCTACTTAGATACTCAGATAGCATGGGAGGATAAATAATATAGATTTTCAACGGAGCGTAGAAAAAATTATGATTTTAGAATCACTGAGAAAAATAGAAAAAAGCAACGAAACCAAGTCCGCAGACACGACTCAGTTTATAGGGCAAACGAACAGACACATAATTCTGAACAGGACTCGAGACGCAGGCAAGACCCAGCTTATAGAGCACACGGGACAAAATACTGCAGGTCTCGACTCGACGAGCTAATTCTCCAGTGATACAACAGGAGCAAGTGGCAAATGCTTCGCGTCGATCAATACGACGACAAGACCCAATCTACCGGGAAAACGAACAGAGACAAAATACTGAAGACCAATTGGATCGACGAGCTAATTCTTCAGATAGGCAACAGGAGCAATTGGCTGATACTTCGCGCCTATCTTGAGGCAGACAAGGCCCAAACTACCAGGCAAACGAACAGAGGCAAAATACTGAAGACCACTCGCGACGTCGACAGGACCCTGTTTATAGAACAGATGAACAAGAACGAGACAATATTCGGCGAGCTCCCCATCGAAAAACGTGAAATGACGACTTTTAGAAAGATCTAGTGTTTAGAAATAATGGTCACAGATTAGAGAGAATCTTATGCCAATAATAGGTTGTGCCAGCGAGTAAGCCAGTATAGGAGTAATAATAGTAATTGGATAGCAACAAATAGGCGCAATGCAACCGGGAAACTGGGAAGAAGGTCCGGATACTTTTTCAAAGGATAGATTATCTCAACCAATAAAAAACAACCTAGATGGCCTGAAAGCTGCGTTTAGTAGAACAGTTATGCGGGCCCCTGATGACTTTGTTGCAAGGTTTTATGGTTTCCACATCCAGTGGACAACATTTCTGGTGATATTATTGAAAGCAAGTGCAGTGCAGAAGCACTCTCAGTTAATTTTATATCTTTCTTTTATATTTCCCTTTGTTAAAAATATTTAAAGCTTTTACTGAACATGTAGTCGTAGCATTTAATTAGGCAAGAAACCAACGGCTTCCATAAAAAATGTCCTAGATTATCGCGATATGCCAGACTGTTTGAAAGGCTTAACGCCATTTGAAGAAAGCCATATATTATGAATTCCTTTTATGATTCTTAAGTTTTAAGGAAATGGTTGACAAAATGCAATTAAAGGAGCATTGGTCAAAGTTCCAATTCCTGGGTGTTTAATGTCCCTTCCGAGGGCGCACAATGAGACCGAGGTAGTTCAGATTCATCTCAAACGTAGGATAGAATATAGCGATGATTCCATGGCAGAAAACATTAGCTCATCTAAAGTTGCTGATGCAATTAGAGGTTGTCGTCCTTTTCATCTGGCGAAATTCCAGTTGTTGCATCTGCTGACGACAGATCGCAACTAATAGAAAGATCTCAAGATTCCAAGAATAATGAGAATAATATAAAAGAAGAGATTAATCAAGAAGGCTAGGAAACATTATTAGAAAACGTCCCTGTTAAAAATAATGCAATGCTAAGGATAGTAGAAATGGTCGGCGACCTTTAGATATGATCTCAGATTGTGATTCAGAGGAGCTAGCCTTCCCAACTATTTTTTTTGACATTAAGAGAAAGTGTCGAGTAAGTTTTACAAGCATAGCGCCACTCATGGTATCACGGCAGCACAATGTGGAACACTAAGAACGCTTAAAACGTCACGATGATACCTATTGAAAAGTATTCGCCTTTCACTTGCTCATTGGGAAGCAGAAGAGAAAAAGGTCATGGCGATGATAAGGCAGATTGGCCTTCCAACCTTTTTTATAACCTATTCGGCAGCAAAAAGTATCTGGGCAGAGCTATTAGTTTTACTTTCTAATAATGTAAATAGGTTACACAAATTATCAGCTTATTTAAGTTTTGACACTAAAGCATGTCTAATTAGAGCGGACCCTGTTACTTGCGCTAGATAGTTTGATATTCGTTTTAGGCAGCATTTTATGCTGCATTTTTTGAGTATCAAACTTACAATTACTTGCCCTCATGTATTGAGAAGTTGGGGCACAAAAAAAACATAGTTTTGGTTTTCCATGCCTTCCAAGATTCAGTGAGTTTTGGAATATCCCTTTGATCGTGAAACCATAGATTACCTTAGCGATTTCAATAACTTTTTTTCACACGATCAACATAACTTTAGTTACGAATGCTATATAAAATATATTTAAAGCGTTTATAATACTCATCTTCTTCCAGCTTATATTATATTTCCATACGGGCTGCAGTTACGTCCTTAATTATATTAGTAAGTCCCAGAGAAGAATTTCAAAGCTAATGTGTGAAGCTCTGAGCCAGATTAGCAGTGGCAATGTAACTTTACAGCAAAAGGGCATATGTTTATTTTGGGTACGGAAATAACAGCACAGGAAGTAGTTTACTTCTGTTTAGACATGCCTTTGTCCGAAAGTAGAAACGCTGGGGCTTTTATCAATACTTCATTACCAGAGCATCGGGTTGGGTTAAGGAAGTCTAGGCAACAGTTGCGAAACTTGTTCGATGACTCCAAAGCAATATTGGAAGTACGACTTATAGACCATTAAGTTAAGCGCCCAGATGCTCTAGATAGTTTATGCCTAGCTGATTTTGCTGCTTTTTATAGTATTAGCAAACGGCAAAGTGGTACTAGCCAATTTGTAGATGATGGAAGTGATTGCGTAAAGAAGGGGCACACACCGTGTATAATTAGCTATAAGAGATTTAATATTAATACAGATAGGAGAAATTACTTAAGAGAACTTAGTATTTTGTATGTCCCGTGGAGGGATTAAAATGTAGAGCTAGTAACGAAAGACTCCGATTTGTTTTGTGAGCAAAATCAGGAGATAATCGAGTGCAATCGCAGGAAATATAATAGCTAAGACGATAGCATGCGCTTGAAAATGCAGCACAGGCAAAAAATGAAGGCAATGTTAAAAATCAGGAAGTAGTAGATCATAGATTTCGAATATTAGGATTGACGGAAATAAATTATCAACTAAATGTTGTAAACATGAATCGAAATGACGTCTCAAATGATTCTTCGTGTAGATCTTTGAAAATAAATTTGAACATGCAAAGTCACGCACCAAATGTTTGACCCCCGTTTCCACTCAGGAGGAATGCATGTTTCGAAAAGTGTGAAACACGCCTCAAATTAATTTAAAAAAAGATCGTTACAATTTGTTTAAGCCGATCGGATGGTAAGCAAAAATCTTTCATGCAAACGTTTTTCGCTAATAAACCACAATTTCCCAAATCCCTGAAACGAGTATTTATTAACTTCTTATGTAGAGCTTTGAAAAAAAAATTTGAAGCTAATCAAACAAAACTTAAAACTTAACCAAAACAATCTTATAATCGCACTTTTTTTCGACGATGCTTTAATTTTGAGAAAAATGTGAAACAAGTCTCAAATGATTTTACATATAGATCCTTGGATATGAACTTGAGCGCGAAACATCACCCACCAAATCTTTGACCCCCATTTCCACCAAGGAGGGATGGATTTTCCAAAAAGTTCGAAACACCCCTGAAATGAATTTGAACAAAGATCTTTGAAAATGAGTTTGAGGCCGATCGGATGGTAAACAAAAAAGTTTCATATAAACGTTTTTCGCAGATTTTTCCACACTTGCCATGGAGTTTCCCGAAAACTCGTCTTAACGTGCACCTTCATCACATAAGGTAACTAAAGTGAAAATTTCATGTTCCTAGCTCTTACGGTTCGGCCTGTGTGCTGATCAGCAATCAGTCAGCCAGTCAGGACAAACAGTTTTATATATAGAGATAATATAAATATTATGGATGAAATATCTATTGTAGGCTCCAAAATGTTTTCCCAGTTAGACTGGGTTAAAAACAAATTTTAAAAATTCTTCTCCATTTGGTGGTATTTCTGTCGTAGTTTTCGAGGTTCGACGACAGTTATCACATGTAGATGACCGTTGGATTTTCGAATCGAACTATAATGATCCCTACAGGGCAATTTATGCTTTATTGCTAATTGCTATTGCTAATCAAGCATTTTGAGCTTACCGAATTCATGCGACAACGGGAGGACTAATCATGTGCTTCTGCATTAAATAATATGGCGTTGGGACACATGCTAGCCGATGATATTAATCTTGTCCGATCCCTCATTTGTAAGCAATCGGATGTGCCCGATGATGCCATTTATCTATTTAGTACTAATGCGGCGACAGAAATTTTTAAACCGATAAAGCTAAACTCAATTTCGACTGATCAATTTATTTCTACCGTTGATGATTTTATTAAAGCTACACATTTAACTGTCGCTTGTAGACAGAGAATTTTACAAGCCGTTAGTAGCTTTAAGTCGTTCGAAACACAGTGATTGTGTAGGTCTCTTTATCTAAAAGCCACTTTGAAATTTATGATTACGGTTAATGATGATACTGGATTCTTTAATGGCACATCAGGCGTGTTAATGCAAAGAGATTTTTATACATCCAGCACTCCAATATCTTTATGGATGAAATTTTCAGATTATAGCGTAGGTGTTCTAGCAAAATGTACGCATCGTACGGAAGCTTTCTGGATCCCAACTCGGAAGATAGTTAAAAGTTTTCAATATAGAAGAAATGAGCAAGTTTCTATTGACCGTAGGCAGTTTTCAATTGTACCCGCAGAAGGTAGAAGGGAGCTGCGTATAGCAAAATGGTGGTTCACATTTGCTCTCGTATGCAGCGTGCTTCAATGTACGTAGCTTGTAGAGAGCAACAGCTGTTTATTATAGGAGATTTTGTTTCTCCTAAACCTCCGAAAATGGCGATAAGGTCCAATATGAGATAGAGGAATTGCGGACTGGGAAACTACTGCGAATACATTATGATCACTTAGCAAACATCACCGCCCTAAACATTTTCTTTCATAATACTGAAAGCATTCATAGCAACAACATATTAAAGATATTTGATCACTCAGGTTGATGCTTCCGTCACCTCTTCTATGTTATGTTGAGAGCTTACCATAGTCAAATGAAACTATTGACATTCCTGGGTTTTATATAGTTGCCGTGTCTATTACGCGGTAATACCTAATGTAAAGTGACCTAAGGGGGGAATGAACCCTCATGTATATTAAGAATGCAATTTTAAATCTAATTACTTTAGCGGTAGGAAAATATCTGGTTCAGTCGTTTTTTAGTATGCCATATTTCGTTATAAGTCTGTAGGTTTTTTAGTTATTTACAAAAGTTTGTCATATACGCTTGGTTTGTTTTAAACAGAACTTTAGGATATATTGCAGCAACATTCATTTCCAAGGGACAGTTGCATTATTTTAGGAGATTATAATTTATGTTTGAGCAAATTTAATAGATGTAGGTGTGTTACGATGAAATGCTCCCGCTACCAATTGTGGTTCTCACATAAATTGGGCATTTTCAAATTTCTCTCGAGACAGTGTACAGGTATCACAGTGCTATCTCTGCAATTGTTCAGTGTACCCTCTGTAAATTAGGATTATATACACAGGTGCATATAATTAAAATGTGATTATTAAAAACATAAGAGTTTTATGAAAACAAAAAAATAAATCTATACCCTAAATTTATATTTAAAAGTATTTTTGGGGTCTAATACTTGGGTTCTGGGTATTTTCTAGTCGGACAATCCCGACCTGAGCACTTTGACTTGTTAGACTATGTGTTTGTGTTTTTAATCATTAGTGGTAGTTTCTCGCCTTCAATGCTTAGTATTTAAATACAAAATCCTCGAGGTTGATTATTTTTTTATTTAGCTAATTAATTTTGTTATTACAGTTTTCTTTTAGCTTATTCTCGTCTGTAATATTGATAAGACTCTATTCTAGATTTAAATTATCTTTTTAAATAAGTGTATTTAACTTGTAAATATGCGATTGCAAGTCTTGTACTAATTTTTATACCCTGAACCCATTAAAAATGGGAAAAAGGGGTATAATGTATTTGTGCAAATGTATGTAACAGGCAGAAGGAAGCATCTCCGACCCCAAAAAGTATATATATTCTTGATCAGCATCAACAGCCGAGTCGATCTAGCCATGTTCGTCCGTCCATCTGTCCGAATGTATGAACGCAAGGATCTCAGAACCTATAAGAGATAGAGACTTGAAATTTTAGGTCCTCTTAGTCCATGCGCAGATCGAGTTCGACTCCGGTAATCGATAACTTGCCCCGTTTCCAAGTAATCGATAAAATCGAAAACCTGTTTTTGGAGCAATTTTGGTATATAATAAGAGCTAGAGTCACCAAACTTGTAGCTTCTAGATTAGTATATATATATCAAGTATCTTTCATTTTATAGCTATCGCCACCTCCCCGCTACCACCAAAAAGCTATATATCATGTTAGTAAACCAATTTGTATTGGCTAAATAATTAAGCCACAATTTAAATGCAATTCTCATTTCGAGAATATACGAATATTTTATAATACAATAAAATCTACTGAAAATTTCATCAAGATCGGTTAAGAAACACGAAACAAAATATGTTTTGGCCTGCAAAGACGTGCAGCAGCAAGCGCAAGTTCCAAGAATTTCTGTATACATGTACACACACACATTAATTCGCGTCTTCTTTGAATTCTATCAACAGCATTGCAATTGCGATTGTATTGTTTTCTGTGCTGCTATATTAAGTCGCTTTTTTCTCATCAAGACTTCATTATTGGTGTGGATATTGAGTAGAGGCGGCGGAAAGTAGCGCAGTCAGTTCCGAGTTCGAACCCTGCCGAGGAAACTATTTTTTTTTTTGTTGGCTGGTGTGGCTGTTGCGTAGTTGCGGCAGCAAGTAATACGGTCAGTTGCGAGTTCAAACCCTGCCAAGGGAATTTTTAACTTTTTAATTTATTTTTATTACCACTAAAGCAAACGAGCGCGTAGCGCGAACAGCATTTAATGTATATAAGAATAAGAGGTTTCAGGGTATCCCCTAGTCGGGAGCTCCCGACTAGAACCTCTTACTTGTTTTTTACTAGCACTGTTGTTCTACCCTATCTGGCAGCTAGGCGCTTACACTGTCGTAGCGTGATCTGCATTTTCCAGCCTCTGGCAACGCTTCTCGATGAAGGCTGCAAGCCGCTTATGGGGTGGTAAGACGTCCAACTGCGCAACATCGTCCCAGCCAGCTTGCGTAGCGCTGTCTAGCTTTTGCAGTAACGTATATAAATTACGCAATTGGCGGCGTGCGCCGTCACTTCCTCGTTGTATCGTCATCGCTGGCGAGATTGCAAGAGTTCAGCGACAGTCCAGTGGCCAAGTCTCTGAAGATTTAGTCCTCCAGGGTTATTCCAATTGCAGAATAACTGGAGTATAAGTTGGTGCCTTGAAGCTCCCAATCGCTAGCCTTGTGGCTCAGCAATTAAATAATATGATATCAAATGTGGCAAAGCCGGAGTAATGTATTACAGAAGCAGTGCACTTGTTGAATGTGTGAACAGAACTAAACTTAAGAACTAGAAGCCACAGCGGCTGGTGCATAAAAAAAATTATAATGAAGCTTTTGCAACAGCAGTCGGCAAGCCGACTAAGCATAAGCGAGAACACTGCTCTTGCGACACAGGCAAGGGTTCAGGCTACAGACGCTGACCACTTCAATCAGAGCACTGGCCACCAAGAATCCGCTGTGTCAGCATCATGCGCGCAACTGTTGACCAATGTTCTGGTTGACAAAAAATTGTCAAACTGTTGCGCGCGAAGGGCACTCGTTAACTACTCCCTCTTTTGAAAAAAGGGCGTCCTCGTCCATCTTTAAGCTCTCGACGACCTTCTGAATCTCCTTCGAAGGTCGTTTCCTCCTAAGTCGTTGAACGAAGAAGATGAGGGCACTGAACACAAGGCTGAGCCCAAGTCCCGCAGCGCACAATATCTTGGGCGATCCCACAGCGTCCATCCTTTCTTGCAAGCCTTGGATGGTAATAAGGTTTTAAAAATTCATCCAGTGCAAGAGTGGCTAGCTAAGGATCGGGTCGTGGGTTATGATGTTGACTAAAAGGGAAGCCGCAAAACCCGGCATCTTCCATAAGGCTTCGCGCTGGTTGATGTACTTGACGCTGTTGACCATGGCCGAACGCTCGAGTGTTATGAGATAAGACCCGTTTATTGATACTACGGCTCTTCATCTGTACTGCCCCTTGCGTGGCTCTCATTTACCACTATGATACTAACATCTATAACAGTGATTGGTTCTAAGTAGCTCGACTGAGTGCGACAGTGTGCCGTCCCACCGGAATGTAGGCCGCGTGCGCAAGTGTCGTGATCAGACAATTTGCAGATTGATGCGTAGGTGGTTGCATCACGGTTGACGACTGCCAGAATTTCGCTGTTGCACTCGGCTACGATGTCGTCCTGTAGTTGAAGTACTTCGTGTCCATGTGACACAGGCAAAATGATAACTTTTCTACAGACGGACTTAAATTTTGGATAATTGATTATAATATGAACAATACTTTCTGATTGGAGGACCTTTATGGGGGAGGCCAGGGTAATACCAAGCATCAGGTTCTGAATCGCAGTTATCAGCATTCTTTTTCTTGCTAACAGCGCTTCATAGAGATGTGGAGTGGCAAAAAACGCGCTGTTTTTTGCCTTTATTAATTTGTTAACGGTATCCGTAAGCAGATTTATTTGCTTCTGGGTTTCCGTATTTATTACTACCTGCATATTATTTGACTCGATCAATTTTGATTCCGTCATCCTAATCATATCTAAATCTGCGGCATCTGGTGTGCCGGCTACAACCTTGAGTGCCGTGCGCAGAAAATCCAAACTCCTGGCGATTCTGTGATGCACCCTAGCAGTAAATCCCCGTCTAGTAATTTCCGCATATGGGATTGCAGAAAAGTCTCGGCGGTTTGCCTGTTTCGTCTATTATTGCTGCGAGCTCCGTTAGATTACTACAAGGTCTAACGTAGCCTCTCTGCTCCCATACTAGTACATTACCTTCAACCATCGGAATATACTTGGAGTGAGAATAGTCGGTGATCCGAGCATTTGGTGCTACTAGAAGGACAATAACCAAGCCGATAACCCTGCAAAGAAAAACTGATTAAAAACTATTTTGTCTCTTAAACCTATTGGGTGAAATGAAGACTAACGCTACCTTAGGTTGTCCTTATGGACCACCCTCGCTTTTATAAGAACAGACATTCCCAAGTGTGCTTGTACAACTTCCCCTGTTAGCTTGTTCCCTAGCCTTCAATCTTATTTTGTGAATACTTTTTCTCCTACTTTGAAAACCCATTTTTGTCGATTTGGATTGTTTCTCTCTAGTTGGGTCTGCTGGGTACAATTATTTTCACTCTTGACTCTTCAGTCGACGCGTGAATAACCTCTATTGGTCACTGAATGAATCGTCCGGTTGCATTCGATAGTCGGGTGCGTTATAAGTTCTACAGTGTCATCAAATGGAGCATTTCACCCGCGTTTGATGGTATCGGTGTTATACCTAGTTCCTGTTTTGTGGGATGTCTCACTATATATAGTAATCGCCAAGGATTTGTTTTACATTCTCCTGGGCCGTTCTATGGGCCCGGTTATGTTCAGCTATAACTATTTCTCTTTATTCGGTTGTTTGTGACATCGGTCACTAGATTTTTGCAGTGCCAAAATTTGGTTGCCGGAAATGCTTTTACGAGTTCATTCTGTAGGAGTGCTAAGTGCAGCCCGCACTGAATCGCGTTTACGAGGCTTGGTTGCACCACAATTTTTATTTCCTGGAGGACCTCGTCATCTTTTGTGAAATATATGGTGTTCCGCACTTTTTCTCGAAATAGTACAAATGTACGTTTCAACGGAAACTGTGCCTTCTCTGGAATTATTTGGTTCCTAAAATAATTAAGCGGTTTGTCTGTGGTTTCTATCGTGTAGGTGAGTTATACGATAGTTCATTTTGCAAGCATTTACGTTTTGCCTCGAAAGCGCATCCGCTACATAGTTTTCTTTGCCTGGCTTGCAAAAAATTTTTGTGTTGTGTTCATATACGCCTTCCATTTTTTTATCTTTGCGTTTGGGTTTCTATCCGACGCAGCGAATGTGAGTGGCTGGTGATCAGTATAGATATTGATGTCTTGCGTACCGTACAGGTATTGCTACAACTTACCCAACGCCCATTCTATAGCCAAAAGATCTGTTTCGTTTGATGCGAAATGCGCTTCGTTAACTTTTAGAGTTCTTGATATCATTGTGATTGGCGTGCCTTCTTGTGACAGTACCGCTCCGATACCATATGCAGAAGCATCCGTCGTTGGATCGAATGGTTTTCGGAAATCAGGATAACTGAGTATGACGTCTTCTGAAGCTAAAATATTTCTTAGCCTCTCGAATGCATCCCTTTGCACATCATCAAACTCGATGATAGTCTCTTTAGACATGCGCTTGCTTACGGAGCCGTTTTCGCCATTTAGCAAATTTGTTACTGCAGCGAAATCTTTGAGCGAACTGTATCCAGTGCTGTTCCTTTCAGGCACGACCGTAGATGTTGCAGTTTTTCAATGTTGGTCAAATAGGGATCCTTGTCAATGACCGTGGTGAACATACTCGAGAAATCGACCCACTCTGGGTAATTTCCATTGAGTTCTGTTAATTGCAGTTGAGGCAATCGAGACTAGTTTGCAACAAAACTACTGGAACGCAAATTATCAGCTGCGGCTGAATTAAAAGTGGAACAATGCGCTCGCGCTGAAGAGACACCCATAGACGAATAATAGTTGACTCAAACTTTAACTAAAGTCCACTTCAATGTTGGCATGACTCACATCCATCTCCCTCATAAGTTGTTTCAAATTTTGCCTGCAAGTCAGAGGCCAGAGGCTTATATAATCTTGCATCTCGTAGGCATCAACATCGCGAAATCGCACAGAATCCAGTTCAGAGGATAATCTATGGAGCCGATCATATAAATTCTTAATCTTTATTTTAAGAACAGCAGCTTGGTTTCCAACCGCCACGCGATTAACTGACCTCGTTTCGTCATCGACACACGCACTTGCACTTTCATCAAACATTATTAATGTAGCGATCAACAAGCTTTACACCGCCAAACTATAATACAAGTCTGCGCGAACATGCGTTAGTGCGAGATAGCGTATAGCTGGTTATGTATGTTTAACAAAAAAATGTATGCAGTTGCCCAAGCAAGTGAATAGTACAGTCCTTGTAGTATTTAATTTTACTTTCATGCACGCTGCATTTAAAGGACGACTTGTAATTGACACGTAATTGTAAACAAAATAATAAATAAATATACTGTCTTCATATATGTAGTTTAGGTAGGACAAACGTCTTTCTTTGTTAGATATCGCAAAGCTATATTGCTTCTTACAAAAATTTAATCTATTTTTCCCGACTTTCTCAAAACAAATTTGTTGATATAACCCTGGTGTTCGCAACTCAACAAAACCAAGTAAGAGGCTCTAGTCGGGAGCTCCCGACTAGGGGATACCCTGAACCCTCTTTTTCCAACACCAAATACAGTTCGGGGTACGCGCTCGTTTTCCGCCGCCTCTACTCAAGAGCCACACCAATAATTGAGTTGTAATGAGTAAAAAACAATTAAAATAGCAGCTCAGAAAACAATACAATCGCAATTGCAATGCTGTTGAACGAATTCAAAGCAGACGGGCATGAATGTGTGTGTTTACATGTATACAGGAATTTTTCGAATTTGCGCTGGCTGATGCTAACAAGTGCGCACATAACTTTTGTGTTTCTTAACCGATCTTAATGAAATTTTCGACAGTGCATTTTATTGTAGAATAGAATATAGAATATTTGTGTATTCTCAATTGTATAATCTATTGCATTAATTGTGGCTTAAATTGATGGGCAATACAAATTGGATAATTTACTTGATTTATAGCTTTGTGGAGGTAAAGGGGAGGTGGCCATAGCCATAAAATGAACGATTATTTTATATATATACTATTCTACAAGCTACATGTCAAGCTTGGCGTCTCTAGCTCATATTATTTGCCGAAATTACTTAAAAACCAGGATTTCGATATCGATTTTTATCGATTACTTGTCTCTAGCTCTTATAGGTTCTGAGATCCTTGCGTTTCTACATACGGACCGACGGACGGATGGAAGGACGGACAGACAGACGGACATGGGTTGATCGACTCGGCAGTTGATACTGATCAAGAATATATATACTTTATGGGGTCGGAGATGCTTCCTTCTGCCTGTTACTGTTACATACATCTGCACAAATACATTATACCCTTTTTACCCATTTTTAATGGGTTCAGGGTATAAAAATCATTCAAGTCGGTCGGACCGATTTCAAGTCGTGTATATATATATATATATAGATTTTAAAATGCCTTTAAGAACGAATACTCAAAAAAAGTATTTTTCAGTCATTTTGTGCATTTTATTGCTGCGCAAATCCGCACTATTGAACTAACTTTACAGAAAAGACTTACGTTATGCCTCCATTCAATCCTAAACACCGGAGGGTGAGCAACCACGAAACAGTCAAAGTAAACATCAGTTCCTTCACGTAAGGCATTAGCATCTAAAGATGCTCCTAAACGGATGTAAGCTTCGGGGATATCTGCAACAAAAAAATATTACACATTAAAAGTGTTTTTATTAAGCTAAATGCTAGTTCATGACCTCTTTCGTCGCTTATATTAATTTGTTTTCGCCTAAGTTGAACAAAAATTTAATTCTATTAACATTTGTTAAAAATAAAAAAACCCTATTTAAATTTCACGGAAGTATTTGTTGGATTCTGGTTCAGGAATCGCATCGCAATAGCATTAGTATACATTCATGCAAACCTTAAAAGAGGAAGTTGTAAACAAGTTTGCAATCCTCTATTTCGCTTGTCGTTGCTGCTATGAAATGTCCCCCACTTGTTCCCTCGTTGTTGATCTAGGCGAAGCAGAGAATTTGCTCTAAGCCACAGCCAAATAACTTATAAGCCAAAATACATTTTCGGTTAATAAATGCGTATTGTTCTGGAAAGCCATATTTTTCCTGAATTGTTGGCTCTAGTTTCAAAACAGTTGCTAAGAAACATTGGCAACTAAACATTTGGAGGCTCAGGCAATAATCAACCTTTTTGCAGTGCATATAATGAAATTAAATCAGGAAGTTCTATTCAAGTGCAGCAAATAAAATAATTGTTACTTATTATAATTAGACAATTGCAAAACGCATATGTGTGCTGACAATTTAAAGCTCCCAAAATTCGCATATATATACATGGACGCCGCTAGTTGACTTTCCCGCTCTCCCTTTTGTGCGGTCATTCGCCGGATCAGCTTATATAATTTAACACATAAGAATTGCACTTCATATTTATGTAATAAGAACACACTTTTGCTTACAAGAACGCAAGAATGTTGCAGTGCCCTTTGCTTACATTGCAACATTCTGCTAACACATGAGTTCAGTGTCCGGCCACTGCGGCCAGCAGCGGTAACCCAACACTTGCCTATGTCGCAAGCGACTGTGTTGGCGTATGCTGATTCGGCTTTCCGGATATAGCAGCTGAGAATTGTGCGCCCAGCCTTTGGGTTCAATCCAATTCAATTCAATTTAGTTCGTATCTGACTTTCAATAAATATACTTGCTCCGGCTCTGCCGTTATAACATACTTTCTTATTATTTTTACAATCACTGAGCCACAAGGCCAGCGATAAGAGAGCGAAGTGAAGCTCCCAACATAATCCACGTAAGAAGACTTGTTACAACCTCCACGCATTTTGCCTGCGACATACCCTGGACAGCGGCCCACTGCGCTGGACCACAAACAAGCTAACACGCATTGTTATACATCCTTCAACAGCGCGGGACGGCAACTACTTAATTGGCGCCCAACCAACGAGAATCTACACCCTTAGAAAGGATTAAAAACTTATGTCTCGTACTATGTAAGTTCATTGCTGAATACAGCAAAAGTGTACTATGAATATATCATGCCATTCTAAATAAAACAAAACCACAAATAAATATTTACATATGTGCTTCATACTTAAGCGGACCATGTCAATTAGTGCATGGAAAGCGACTATCAAGTGAACATAGAAGTTAGTGATAGCCACACACAAAGCGAAATGAATGTAAATCAAGTACAAGAGTTAGTGCAGAACGCTGTCAACCAAGCATTGGCGCAGCAGGAACAGAGATTCCAGGCACAGTTTAGTTAGATGAGCGTAAGAGTTAGCAATTTGTGCATTCAAGTGCATAGAGCTTAGTATGATTTCGGCATCCTAGAGAGAGAGCAGAGCCAATGAAAGTTGACTCATCTTCTAAATGTAGACAAGCCACCAATTTTCCAAAGCCTTAAACTAGTTTCGAACACTCCCAAAAAAGGCACAACGTGTCAGATAGGGTAACAGGGCCAAGGCGGCAGCGACTGAACAATGTTGTCCAGAGCGCTCCAAATTCGCAAGAATATCAAAAGTCGGCGGAGGCCGCTGCAATCGAAATCGAAGACGACAGCGAGTCATGCGATAACGACTCATTGCATTATTATGGAACACTCCCGGCTGCCATATATAAAGCGACAGCTGGGTGGGAAAAATATAAGAATATTAATTGATATAGGAGCGGCAAAGAATTACATGAAGCCCGTAAAGGAGCTAAAAGAAGTAATTCCTTTCACCGTACACTCGATGCACGGTTCGAGCAAAGTAACCAGTAAGTGTCTTATGAACATTTTTGGCCATTATACCATAATGGCATCATTATACCATCAAAGTTCCCATACAACAGCCCAGCATGGGTTGTTGACAAAATGGCCTTAACAGCAATGGCAGCAAAAATAAACGATTAGTGATCGACTTTAGGAAGCTAAGCGAGCGAACTATAGCCGATCGATACCCCATGCCGAATATTCCAACGATTCTAGCGAATCTAGGAAAATCAAAATTTTGTACGACTCTAGATTTGAAATCGAGGTATCACCAAATTTATCTAGCGGAACAAGACCGTGAGAAAACGTCATTCGCAGTGAACGGCGGGTAACATGAGTTTTGCCGTCTGCCTCTTGGCTTGAAAAATGCAGGAAGCATTTTTCAACGATCCATCGATGACATCCTGAGGGAACACATAGGAATAATATGTAACGTTTACGTGGATGACGTAATAATCTTTTCTAAAAATGATAAAAATGAAATATTGACACAATCTTAAAATGCTTGGCCTATGCCAACATGAGAGTAGCTCAAGAGAAAACCAAGTTCTTTAAAGAGAGCGTCGAATTCTTATGCATTTTGGTGACCCAAAACGGGGCAAAGACTGACCCTGAAAAGGTCAGAGCGATACAAGAGTATACTGAGCCGAAAAATCTGTTCAGCCTGCGATCATTTCTGGGGTTACCTAGTTACTACAGGAGGTTAATTAAGGACATCGCAGCAATAGCAACGACTCTAACCAATATTCTCAAAAGAGAAAATGGCTCGGTAAGCAAATATATGTCCAAAAAGGTCACGATTGAATTTGACGACACTCAACGTAATGCCTTCGAAAGACGGAGGAATATCCTGGCATCAGAAGATGTCATACTTATGTACCCAGACTTCAAGCAGCCCTTTGACCTAACTTCTGACGCCTCAATGGATGGCATCGGTGCAGTCCTATAGCAAGGAGGCAGACCTTTTTTCTATGATTTCACGCATGCTAAAGGAAAGCGAGACACAATATGCCACGAATGAGCAAGAATTGTTAGCCATTGTCTGGGCTCTAGGTCAACTGCAAAATTACCTCTATGGGACAAGAGAAATAAATATTTTCACTGACCATCAGCCCGTTACTTTTGCTGTCTCAGATAGAAACACGAATGCAAAAATCAATCGATAGAAGGCATTCATTGATGAACACAACGCAAAAGTGTTCTACAAACCAGGCAAAGAAAATTACGTGGCAGATGCCCTTTCCCGTCAAAATGTAAACGCCTTACAAAACGATATACAGTCAGACGCTGCAACGATTCACAGCGAAATGTCATTGACCTACATGATCGAAACGACTGAAAAGCCTTTATACTGTTTCAAAAATCAAATTGTTCTTTAAGCGAAATTCCCATTGCAAAGAGTTATCATACTCTTTGGCCAAAAAATACGGCACCTTCTAAATATCACAGACAAAAATACCCTATTCGAAACAATTTTACGCAATACACTGCGATCTACCAGCACTAGCCAGTATACAACATTTATCGTGGTTGATATCGAAATTGTCACCACCGAACATAACCGCGCGCACAGAGTCGCCCAGGAAAATACTATACAAATCCTTCGCGATTATTATTTTCCACAAATCACGAAGTTGGCCAACGAAATAGTAACAAATTGCAAGATATGCACTAAAGCAAAGTACGATAGGCACCCCTAAAAACTGGAGAAATTCTCCACAATGATACCTTTTCAACTGACAAAAAATATTTTCTAAAACCGCCCATCATTCAGCTGTTGAATTTATTCCCACAGACCAAGACAATTTATTGCGATAACGATGCTTCTTTTCATTCAGAAATTGTCAGGGCGCTGTTAAAAAACGGGTACGACGTCGACATTGTGAACGCCAGTACTACACAGTTGCTCAAATGGCCAAGTCGAACGATTTCACAGCACACTCGCAGACATAGCCAGAGCATTTTGCCCAAAAAAAAACGTCTGATGAAATAGTCGAATTGATACTAAGGGCAACAATCGCGTTCAACCGACCCATACAATCGGTCACTTAGGCAAGCCATTAAAAATAAAATTGCAAAGGCCCAGCACAATAGCATTGAAAGATCCAACCCGAATAGACAAAACAGGTAGGCGAAAAAGTTGTCGTAAAAAATAACAGAAGATTACACCGCTTTGCACAGAAGAAACAATTCAAGCAACGTCTGTTATTATTAGAGGGAGGGACAGGACAATCTCAAATGATTGTTGCTCTCAAGTTAAAATCACCACGAGTCAAATTTAATTAATGCGAACCATACGCAGGTAGTCAACAATACACAAACACAGACACAATTTAATTAACTCACCGACACGGTGAACGAAATAATAAAAGCTAAAAGAAATGAATGGGTTGACACACCGCATTTTTATGAAACACTATTAGCAAGAAATAGAATACTAATAAATCAAATATCGGACTGGGTATTCACAATTACACCAGCTAAAGCGGGTATAATAAATCCCACTATTTTTGATCCCGATGATTTGAAATCAATTATAAATGAACACCCTGTCGAAGTTCCCATACTTAGCCTAACCGAAGCGTCTAATATCGAGGTCCTCTAGTCCGAGAACATTATCCGTATATTAATAGCTTATCCTAGGGTCAAGCTCATCTGCAAGAAAATCACCATCATCAGACGTCACACTACAGCTACAAGATGATACCATTGCCGAATGCGACGATGACATTCTAGCGGTCAATGAATGCGTAACGACGACCGCCGTCTGTAAATTGGCAGCGCAAGACACCTGCGCACAAGCACTGCACGCCGGCAGCACAGCCCTTTGCCGCACGCAGCCAAGCCACCTAAAGCTCATTACACAAGTCAATGATGGCATTATCATTATCAACGATTGTGCTGCCTCGGTCAGCACAGACGATTGTCCAGAGATTACTAAAAACGGGACACATCTCGTCACCTTCCTCTCTTCGGCCACAATTAACTGCACAAAATATGTAAGCCAGCGCGAGATGTTAACTAGATCGCCAGGCGTGGCAGGGTCGCCTCTACTCAGAATCATCAGCCACGATCCAGTGCTAAGCATGCCCCAACTCCAGTGGATGAACAATCACAATCTGCGCGTCATCCAAAATTTCGGGGACGAATTGAAGGCCGCCGGGTCACATAAGATTTGGGCTACAGCATTATCCTCAGTGTCTTTGTAAAGAGAAGACAAGCATCGAAGGAGGTACAGAAGGCAATTAACAGCTATAAAATAACCGAGGACGGTCAGAAGCTTGAGGAGGGAGTAGTTAACACATAAGAATTGCACTTCATATTTTTGTCATAAGAACACACTTTTGCTTATAAGAACGCAAGAATGTTGCAGTGCCCTTTGCTTACATTGCGACATTCTGCTGACGCATGAGTTCAGTGCCCGGCCACTGCGGCCAGCAGCGGTAACCCGACGTATGCTGATTCGGCTTGCCGGATATAGCAGCTGAGACTTATGCGCCCAGCCTTTGGGTTCAATCCAATTCAGTTTAGTTCGTGTCTGACTTTCAAAAGTTTTGTGTTATGATTGAGCTTTTGTGAAAAAGAAGTCATGCAAGGTGAAAACACAAATGATGTGCAGGCAAACAGGGTGCTTTTTCTTAAGCGCAAGGTGGTGTTCGAGGTGTTCGAGAGGCAAGGGTACTGCTAGGAGCAAATTAATACCTCTTGTTCCGTCGACTTAGAATTGCGTCTATTGCTAATTGAGCACACTCAGTCTGCCTTTAATGCCGCGCATAGCTCGCTAGAAGAGCTGATCTTTAATGAGATTACCAGTAAATTACGCGATGATTTCGACGTATCACCCATGGTTATCACCCATGGTTGAAGTTCGCTTTCGCGAAAATATTCAGAAACCTAGCGCCCTGTCCCACTCATCCTTTATGTTATGAGGACTTGTTAAACCAAACCGTGATCGTGCCAATAGAATGCGCTTGCCCAAGCTCAAGCAACCTATTAAACCCAGATTTATTGGGAGGAGACCGCAGTTATTGACAAGGTCGCAACAGCTGATGAGCTCTTCGCATTTTTGGGTGGGTGCAGTCAAAAGCTGGAGAGTGTGGAACATGTCATGTCATCCTATGTGACCAATTCTCAGGTGGGCAAACCCAATCATAATACTAGCACCAGCAAAAGGGTGCCTGTAGCCAAGGCTAACAAAATGGCTGCAGTTTTTGGCATGCATCTGGTCACGGGATCTTTACATGCAGTATATTTCAAAATTTGTCCCCATCCCTTCGGCACATCGAAGTTTAGAAACTGGCCGTTTGTTATAATTGCTTAAAAAAGGAGTATCAAAATCGGACTGACAGTGGTAGTCATTGTCGTATTTGTGCACGAAAGCATCATAACCACTTCTTCTCTTGCTGTTCAAGATCTTCAGTCTGGTGTTATGCTTTTGGCCACTGCAGTGCTATGGTAAAGAATAATTCTGGTTCCTTGGTAGGGGCTTATTAGTCTCAGGTTCTGAATTGCACATAGTCACATTCCGTTTTGCACAGAGGCTTCAGTTAACGAAATCCACATTTATGGAAATTGTCACGGGCTTTGAAGACACAAGCGTCTCTACAGAAGGATCAGCTGTAAGGATTCATATAAAGACACAAACCTCAGATTATTCAACCTCCTTTGATGCTCTTGTGGCTCCAACAATTACCGACAGTCAGCCTAGCTTCATCATCGATACATTGGATTGAAAAATCCCCTCAAACATAAGCTTGGCTGATGATGCGTTCAACAAACCACAGCGGGTCCATCCTTTAATTGGAGCGAGCCTCTTCTACAAGCTTTTGTCTGTTGGGAAAATTATGCTTTTGCCAGGATTACCTCTTCTGAATAGTGCCGGTGGTTTTGAGAGACAGCGCAGTACCTCATTGTTGGCTACTGGCCTCACTCCTGATAGCGATGCTGTTTAGTTGGACGTTCGTCTGGATGATTAGGTTCAAAATGTATCGCTGTGTCCGAGTGACTTTGCCTGATAGTTACTTTCATTGCAACCTGTAGAGGAACTCGCCTTAGAAAAAATCTTCAAATTACCAGACGGTTGGTATATTGTCTCGCGGGAATTTTATGCTTCGAAAGTGATGTTCCAGTCAACAAGAAGTCCTCGATGGAATAGCCGATGAAGAAGGGAACTGCTACCATAGCGCCTTTATCTGCTTCACCAGCATCGACTGCTAGATTTTCGAGTGCCACTCGTCGCAAACAAGTCAGGTAGCGTAAGGAATATCATGGCTTGCTGCAACAGCGCGCTAAATGGCGTACTCCAGCACAAGCGTTATGCGTCAATGACAAAAGCATCAACCTACAGCTAGTCGAAAAAATGAAGGGAGATTAATTACGCGCTCTCTTGAACAATGCGTCAGCATAACACTTATCACTATCATCGCTGATTTTTGAAATAAAGGCATATTAACAAGCCTAACAACGGGTCATAAAACATGCAGTGTTTGTTCCAGCTTTGACCAAAAAATTGTACAATGCTCTCAGTTTCAATACATGGTTCCGAACTCAAGTACTGAGTTGTCAAAAATGCTGGACTTTGCAGTAATAGCCTACAATCAGAACATGGGATAGCTACTGAGTCATCCTACGGACGCTGGTATGTCTAATAAAATCCTTGTCGAAGCTAAAAGCATCGCCATCACACACTGCTGTACTTTGGCCAACCGTTATCGAAAATATCTATAGCGCAAATGTTCCCACATATGGCATGATAGGCGTTATATCGAATTCCGTAGCATAGCAGATGTTACGACATTTGATGAAACTTTACAGTTCTGCATTACGTCACACACCGCCTACCAGCGGGATTCGGAAATCGACATTTCAGGTTGAGCGCCGCTTGTGGATGAAACTTTCTACCAGTCAGGTGGGATTGAGTCCTTCTCATCCTCAGCCGTCTAAATAGTGAATCAAGCTTGCTTTCGGGAAAGGAGTCAATTGATAAGAATCTACAACATCGGCTCTGTATCGAATTCAAATTCTCGAACTTCACCATTGTGTTTTTAATCCCAGCAGTTTCTCGCCGAAGTTACGAGCCATGTTTGAAGCCCCGTACACTACATCATCCCAGCATTCATTGAATGATTTGCATCTCGTTAGTCTAACTCTATAAGAATATATGTATATACTTCTCTTTCGTTTTCGATTGATTCGTTATGCCAGAACAGAGGACATTACAAAATTGTATAGCAAACGTATTAAATAAACATTCATTTTTGTCAACGCAGCATAAGCAAGGTTGGTCCTGCGACCGTTATCACCAGCTGCATAACAATTTGCCTGCTAACTGAAACTCTATATCATATAACACACGCCATAGTCCAAAGACCGAGATGTCATGCTTATAAGTTTCTTTCGCTTTTAGTATTTGTAAAGATGGTACTGAAGGGACCACAGCGCTATAAGAAAAAATACGTTTTTATTAATACAGCGAATTTAATTCTCTATTGGCGCAGCCGGTAGGATAGTTGACAAGTAACAATTAAGTGACCTCTGAACAAAAAAATATCCTACCCAAAACGAACCCATTAGTGCAAAAGGTCGATTAATCTAGTATCTCAACTTAAAATTCTTCCTTTGGACAATCGAGATTACTAGGTAGTGAATTATTTTCACTACAAAACAGTTTTACGTCTTGGCTTTTCATATCTTTTGATCCCTGCCTAACGAGACAAACCAGATAGAAGTGCTACATTTGCTAAAAACACTCACAGTCTAGGAACATCGTGGAAGAGTTAGAAGCAGATGTCTTCAAGGACATGCTCTTCTCAGTGGTGAACAAAGTCTGGCTCCATATTTGAGCCAGGTTGACCACATACTAGAAGTATATCCAACAACAGATCTACTCCAACAAAACTGGATCTACCAAAATATTCGACATTTTATCAGTGGGGAGACAGCAAGGCTAGTGAATCGACATACGCCCAGAACATGGAGTGATTTGCCGACACTAATCGACTGTGTATATACAATAGCATATAATAGGCACAATATTGTATATAATCTTATACGTAAGCTAGTAGTCATGATTGAATGTGAAGAAAACTTACACAAACGGGGCTAGTTACCGTATATCAGAAATAAACTCGTTCTGCTCGGGCACTAGGAGGATCTACAGCCAAAGATTTTAATCATCTAGCTCTTATGGGTTCTGAGATCCTTACGGATCTCAAACATACGGACAGACGGACGGACAGACGGACATGGCTAGATCGACTCGGTTGTTGATGCTGATCAAGAATATATATACTTTATGGGGTCGGATATGCTTCCTTCTGCCTGTTACATACATTTGTACAAATACATTATACCCATTTTACATGGGTAAAACACCCATTTTCAATGGGTTCAGGGTATAATTAGCACTCTTTTATTTCATAATTTTTGTAATTCTTAAAAATAACAAATTAATTAATAATTAAATTTAAAGATTTTTTACCGAGCCATGCTTCGATCTAGCGATGTCCGTCGGTCTGTCCGTCCGTCCGTCCGTATGTATGAACGCAAGGATCTCAGAACCTATAAGAGCTAGAGACTAGATATTCGATAACTTGCCCCGTTTTTGAGCAATTTCGGCAAATAATGCGCTTCTGCTTTGAATTCTATCAACAGCATTGCAATTGCGATTTTATTGTTTTCTGTGCTGCTATTTTAATTGGGTTTTTTCTTATTTGAACTCAATTATTGGTGTGGCTCTTGAGTAGAGGCGGCGGCAAGTAGTGCGGTTAGTTGCGAGATCGAACCCTGCCAAGGGAACAAGCAAACGAGTGCGTAGCGCGATCTGCATTGGCGTTGGAAGAAGAGGGATCGGGAACTCCCGACTAGAACCTCTTACTTGTTTTTTTTTAATTTATTTTTATTACTACTAAAGCAAACGAGCGCGTAGCACGAGCTGCATTTGGGGTGGGAATAAGGGGGTTCATGGTATCCCCTAGGCAGGAGCTACCGACTAGAACCTCTTGTTTGTTTTGTTTCAATTAATTTGTTCTAGAATTATAAATCGCAAAGTCATCGCTTGAATTAGCTTTTCGATGTATTTTATTTACTATATTTGTATTTATGGCACCCTTTTATTTTTTAATTGGGGAATAAATATAATAATAAATAATTTATAATTTAATTTAATGAGATTATTCAAATATTTGCAGCGACTTAAAAATACTACCGAGCCTACCTCAGTTCACAACATGCATTTATATGTGAACACAAATTTTGGATAGGTCATTATCAGCGCTAGAAAACTAACAAAATTAAGTTCTTGCCAGCAAAAGGCAGAGCAGTGAATAATAACACATATTTACATATTTTGATGTACTTATGCATGCATAATTCACACAAGCAAAGTACTATGCGTCGATTGTAAGTTTAAAACTTTTTCGCTCAATGTATTTCCAAAAGGAAGCGACGCAAAGTACAATCGACCAGCTTTGCTCGTTGCTGCTTCGTTGCTTGTGTCAGCATCAGCAAGCCGAGAGTTTCTTTGCATTCGTTGCATGCGTTCGTCTGGCTTTTGGAGAGCGAACAGCCAGTCGGCTGGCATGTCGTGTAAAGTACAAAGAGAAAAGCCAGAAGCCAGGCTAAACATTTTGCGTCGCATTGAAATGTATGGCATTACTCATCTTAGTGTTTATATTTATATTTATGGTGCGTCAGAAGAATACCTTGCACATGACGGAGCATTTTCCAACCGATAGAACGAACGCTTGCAGTGACACTACAACTGGGTAGCAAAAGACCTCGCTGGGAGGTGTGTAGTCAGGAGGCTCATAGAGAAGATTGTTCAAGAACCTCCTCCAACTGCGACTTACGAGACGCCCCAGAGTCCCCTGACTATCTACGTGACTACTTACGTGAAAAGCTACCATTGACGTTTAAAAGTATCCACGATTAAGCCTGAGGATCCAACTAGGCTTGGCGAAGTATCACCTAAGCCAACTGTTTTGTTATAAAAATGTATGCTATATTTGATTCAATACAACAAACATTTATAAAAAAAAAACCAATATGAATTTATGTCAGGATATTGTTCAACGTTGTTATACTTTAGAACTGAGCTGTCTTTGACTTCATATTGTCTACCTCGATTGGCAAAATGCGATTCCGCCGTTTCTTACGCCTGCTTCATTTTTGAGAAGTTCATTGCGATACTCTGCTGCAGTTCCCGGTACTGATATACGTGGATATCGTATTTCTGCTTCATCTGGTTTGACAACAAATTTGTTGTGAAGGGCGACTGCGCGTCTGCGAAGTATTGGCGAATAGTCAAACCATTTTCTCGCTGGGCCTTTGAGTCGAGTGTAAATTGCGAGCAATAAAAACTTCTCGTCCCACCGATATGCGTCAGCCACTTTGTTAACACTGAAATGATGGAAAGAAATAGCATTCTCATCTATCGGATGAGACGCAGGTAATTTATTTGTGCTTTGTTGATACTCATCACCCACCTCGCTATCTGCATCTTGCACTTAGTTGTTTATAGCTGGTTGCGATTTCGATATTTATCCACTTTCATTGCATGCTCATAAAATAATTTCACTTAACCTATTTATTTCATTTTGCAGCTGATAAATTGATCCTTCATCTTCTAAATGACCATGCGGAGGGGCATGTGTCAGTTCGACCTCATCTGAGCCTTGTAGCGTTTGTGTACTGAGGAGATATACTTTATCTCTCCTACTTGTGCCTAGCGTTATCAAAAGTCGTGCGATTCTAGCTTTCTTCTTTAGACTCAGCTCGTCGGAGGGGGTATGGGTTCTTTCATCATCCTACTATGCTACACACTAACACAATGATAAGTGCACTTAACAAAGATAAAACTATAAGTCCACCAATGTTGTTATTTGGAACAGTTACTGGTATGTTGCCAGTCGCTGACGGTTTAAAAGGTCAATTTGATTGTAGGGTAACAAAGATGTTAGTTTACCCAACGGTCTGTACCCGCCCTACCTTGGTGGCATGGAGGAAGATTCGGACCTCTTGTCGGTTAATCGACGGCTTAATACAATTTCGGTTTCATTAGGTACTGGCGACGAATCAATAAATAATTTAACTAAACATTTGAGTTTTGATTTCTACTTTATTTATTTCCTATTTGCTTTGTATAGGACATGTTTGTAAACAATATATAAGAAAAAGAAAACTTAACTGGAAAACGTTATCGATCTGTCAGAACTGAATTATGACTACGAGAAAAAGTTATATAAACTGCTTATAACTCAAGGAATAATTTAAAACAGAAATCCTAATGACTGCCAAATGATAATAGGCTTCGAGACGGTACACTCAAATTACATAAAATTCATATATCGGACAGTGCTGAAGACTCGATTGGCTAGCTCGATTGGCCAGTGCATACTCACAAATTCTTATCTATCGTTAGCATGATGGTAGTATCTGAGGAGCAATTCAAATTAGCCAATCTATTTAAAAATAATTTGAGGTATAGCGTACACTCATCGCCTAATTCTCAGAAGATGTTAGTTTACTTTGTGATTAACATTATTACGAAATCAAGTTACTTTTAAAGATTTTATTTTAAATTTACAAATAACGATTAAACTTGGGTCTGTTGATTTGCCTAAAAATGGAAATTTCACAAGCAGTCACTTTAATACTAATTTTATGATTCAAGAAAAATAAATTGGGTGTTCAAAGACTATCTTTGATGATATATCTCTATGCCCTTTTGATCTTTGCCACCCCCGTAGGGCTGCCACTCCCTTAGCCGAATATCTGTGGTCGGAACCCCCAAGTTTGCCACTACCAACCAACCATGCTGAATTTATATGTGTTTATATGTATGTATACACGAAAGCGCGGTTGCGCAATAGCTGGTCGGTATCTCAATAAAATTCTACACACTGTAAAGGTGCACTTAAGAATTACGCACTCAGTTCATTTAAAACCCCTGGTGGCGGAACTCTTGCTGAAAGTTGCTAAAAGTGGAGTGTACGAACACAAGAGTTTTCTTGAAAAGAGCTGGGCTGCCAGTACAGCTTCCACACGTACAATTAGTTAAGCTTATGCGCACTCAAAATATGCGACTAGCTTGTTCTGCTTCGGAATTGAAAAGAATGAACCTTTCACCTTCCTTCACGTGAGTGCGAGCGAGGCAACACAGTCGGTAATATAGTGCATTTTGCAGCGTCATGGGACAAATGCATAAATTTCAGGTGACTTTTCTGACTCCAAACGGGTGCTGGTACAATTGTACAAAAATAAAGAATTTTGTGCCAACTGGTCTCTACAACCCGTGTGCCATATGTCGACTATTCTCGCTCTCGCAAAAGGAATTTTAGCTGATCAACTTTTCAATGTCCTATCCTTTGCATATTTCCAAATATTTTTATTTTCGCTTTCCAATTGTTCCTTACGAACTGCTCATACAAATGATGCCAAGTCTTCTGTCAATTTCTTCTCCACAACAACGATTGCAATACCAGCCAAGTTTTGAAATTCAATGGTGAAACTCCCTTGTAAAATTTTTCAACACATGCGTACATACAGGGAATCTATCTGTACTTACACAAACAGACGAAACGCATTCCAAGTTACGAAACAGTCTGAAGCTAAGGTCGACGGAACCTATCCCTGCTTGCAGGATTCGTTGTCTCTTAGACCTTTGGGAACATATCCCACTTCAAGCTTTTCATCCAGATTTCTAAGCGTTCGTTCTCTGCATGATTTGTATATGTGTGTAGACGAACACGGCATATATATATCTTATTTCTGAACTGTAAGAATCGTCAGGTTGACTGAGTGCTTATATTCAAAAATTTGTAAGAAATGTGGTCACTGGACAGAGGCTATTATATAAAAATCGGTAAAAGATAGGAAGTTTAATGTCGTTAACGTTAAAAATGTTGACTTAGATATTTATATTCTTAGGTATCATCTTCCTTCTTCACTTATTGGCTTGTTGCTTAGCTTCACAATCTAGAGATGCTTAACTCGATTTCCAGACGCGTACACACCCAATAAATTAATCTTATTTGATTTTGAAGGCTATTGACAATCTCCGTTCTAAACCTTTTTTAATGATGTTAGTTAGGCTGTAAGTTTTCTTAGTCAGGCTATTTAATCCCTCCTCTAATTCGGTGATTACGATTACATGTTGGTGCTATTTGTTATTACTTCGATGATATATTCTTCTACTTGCATAAAAGCATCGTGGTCAGGGCTGTCTGCTACGTACTTCCATGCAGTTCCTTATATTATTATGACCCTAATGGCTCTTTTGTGTCGTGGTCTTTACTTACAGAAAGTTCGTCTTTTCTGATGTGCTAACAATTGTTTGCAAAAGCAAACGAACTAAAAGCAACTGTAGCAAGCGTTATGATTGCTGGGAAATTGCAAAACTCTTCATAAGAAAAATATAGTTTATTGGTTGGAAATGGATAAAGATTCACATTCCTAGTCGCAGCCATGTAACTGGCTTAATGAGTATGAGAGGATGAAAGGAATCGCCTGTGACTTCCCTGCGGAGATACGAGCCCAATTAATTAGAGATGGAGCATTAAAGCTGACTGAGGCCCAGAGTTGCCTAGTAGTACCTGGGTAATAACAACAAGCAGCACTACACATGCAACTGGAACTTTCACGCTATCAAAGCCAAGTGGTGAATCCATCTACACTGTAGCAACATCTGCTGCTGATAATGTGTGCTCTGCGCAAAAAAAACGGAACAAGCTGCTCATTTCAGATGCCACTCATGTCTGTTCGAAGGAAGCAGACAGGAAAAGGTAATGCACCCAGAAATAAAAAAAAAACCAAACTTACCGCTATTAATTAATTAAATGGTCGACCAAATGTAGCCAATCCATCTGACTCTGCGGCTGCTGCACTTTGCAATTACCGATATGCAGCCTTAGCTGAAGAAGCTGATAATGTCATGGAACTGGATTCCTTATCAGATAGTGTAGAAAACAACCAGTACAAATAGTCAATCGGACTGCACGAACCTAAGTAAGTCGTCTCCTAAGCCTCCTATGCTCCAAGTTAACAAACTTTATGAGTTGAGCGGGCACTCAACGCTGTTATAACAGACAAGGAATACGACGTGTGTACATCCAAGCTCGGAGTGACGCGTATCTTTATTACCAATTCTCAAGCGTTTCGATCAGTTGTTAGCACGTTAACGTTAGTGTCTCAATAAAGCGCACATTATTTGATAAAGCATTCCCAGTCCTTAAAATATATTGCCCAAGAAAACCGGACTGGCTCCTTATACCGATCAACGAGGAGGACGATGAACATATAAAATATGTTTATTAAAATCAAACGTTCCTCGAATGTAGCCGAATCAGTTAAAATAACCCGTATAGGAAATCACAGGTGAAAATGTGAAAATGGCTGCACAATAATCGTTTCGTATCAAACAGAAGGAAAACCGTTCAGTACCACAATCGGTGCAGTTTTTGTAATTTCAATTTTCAAAGAATTAAATAAATGTATTAAAACACAAAAAAAAAAAACAAGCATGCCAATGTGAGTATCAGACAAACATATATCCCGGCTGCAGTTGACTTGGCAGGTCAGGTAACGTAGTATATAAAAAGACTGCGGAGAAAAATGTCGCCATAACAAAGGAGAATCCCCTACGCCCAAAAGAAGAAATAGATGATAGAGGATTCAGTAAAAAATTCTACTCATTAGGGAAATCAATTCAGGACTTAAAGTTGAGAATGAATCAAATGTTCAAATTGATACAGGAGACGATAGAAGCAAACAGAGCTTTTCGTGAAATGGTTCAGCATCTCATCTCCCTAAAATCTAAATCACCAACCCGCATTTAAAAATCGCATTGTTGAACGCACGAGGTTTAGTTAGGAACAATGATAAACTAAGGCTCTTCCTTGGTGCCCATCCTATAGATATTATGCTCGTAACTTAAGCACACATTTGCCTGTCTTTGCAATTTACCATGCTTATCTTCCCAGTAGTAATTGCAGAGGTGGCGCCGCGGTCATTTTCCGATCTTCTGTTCGTCATTTTCGGAATAGGCCCATATCGCGCACGCATCCCCAATTTTATAGTGTGAAGGTGCTGACAAACTCTGGAATCATTACAATTGCTCTCTTGTATCTATCACCTAAGAAAGCATGGGCCAAGGAGAACTTTTAATATATATTGATTACTTTGGGCAGCAAATTCATTGCAGGTGGAGACTTCAACGCTAAACACACATGGTGGGGCAACGTAAGCACCTGTCCTCGAGGAAAACGCTTACAGGAAGCCATAGCCAGTTGCTCATGTCAAGTCCTGGCCACAGGCAACCCAACATTTTATTTGCACAACACCAAGCTCCCCCTTCTGTGCTGGACCTTTTCATAACAAACGGTTTAGGGATAGGCTCATAGTTTAATCGCTGTATGAACTCTCCTTGGATCACTTGCCCATATTGGCAATAATGCATCACACACCTCAATTCAAGTCTCGTAAGCAACGACTCCTCCCACCTGGATCCTCTGTTGAAACGTTGAGAGCTAACCTGGACAGAAGAATAAATCGCAACATGGAGTTAAGCTTTCCGAAGGACATTCAGGACGCAATCTCCGTGTTCATGGAAAATATAAGGCAAGAAGCAATTTGCGCTTCGCCTAAGACGCTGCAACAACCACAGGCGATGAACCTGTTCATCAAATCTATAAAAAGCTCGCCAACCGACTACACAAGGTACTTAATAGGTACAAGCAGTCCCAAGTGTATCGACTTCTGGATATCGCAGGAACAGATGCATTCACAAATTATTCACTGTTGAAACTGATAAGCCACTCAAAGAGGCAAGTCATCCCGAAGGCTCCAATCAAGGATCAATCAGGTCGCTGGTACTATACTAGTCAGCAGAAAGCCGAAACCTTCGCAAATATTCTGAAGAGCCGGTTTAAGCCAATTAACCTCACATCCGAACGCAAAAGAAAAAAGATCAAAGAATCGCTGGAAACCCAATTCCAAATGTCTCTGCCCTCTAACCCAGTTACTATGCCGGAGGTAATGATGCAGATCAGAAACTTAATGGTTTAAAAACCCCCGTCGATGACCTGATGGACATTAGGACTATAAAACTTCTTTTACTAGAGCACTGCTTTTCATAGTTCTATTGTTCAACAGCATTTGACGAATAGGACACTTACCAAAGATTTAGAAGTCTGCACTGATCACGATGAACGCTAAGCAGGAGAAGCAGTTCTCAACAGGGAAATTCTCAACCGGATCTTGCAGTTCACAAGCGTGACACAGGTGATTCCAAAGTGGTAGTTTGGCTTTCGAAACTGTCATGGAACCCCGGAATAACTAAGCCGACTGGTCAATTTTGCAGTGGAAGCCATAGTAGACCAAATATATGTTGGACAGGGAGGATGTCCTTATAGCCACGCATGCAGATGACAGTGCTGTGCTGACCAGGAGTCCTCTAATAGTCACTGCCACAGAGGCGTTACAGGAATACCTGGGTAGCTTCAATGGCTGGGTTTTAGAATGGAACATCAGCATCAATATAAGGTAATGTGCAATTGTCACATTTTCTACTAGGAGGGAGTCCTGCCCAGGGCAAATGTTGCTCGGCTCTATTTTAAAAATGAACCCGCACACAAATACCTCGGAGTAGCCACGCATGCAGATGACAGTGCTGTGCTGACCAGGAGTCCTCTAATAGTCACTGCCACAGAGGCGTTACAGGAATACCTGGGTAGCTTCAATGGCTGGGTTTTAGAATGGAACATCAGCATCAATATAAGGTAATGTGCAATTGTCACATTTTCTACTAGGAGGGAGTCCTGCCCAGGGCAAATGTTGCTCGGCTCTATTTTAAAAATGAACCCGGAGTCATTTAGGACAGAAAGCTCACGTTCATTTGACATATCTCAATGGTTCAACAAACAGTTTTGTCTAAAGATAAAAAGATGACATGCCTCCTTTTTTGCTAAAAACAAGCTTTCTGTTACAAACAAAGTGAAGTTATATAAAACCATACTGACTCCTATATGGACCTATGCGCTCCAAATGTATGGGATTGCCGCAAAATCCCCCCTCAAGAAAATGAATCCCACAAAGTTAGATTCTCAGAAGGATGCTCCTTGGTATATGCGTACCTGGAACATAGAGAGAGACCTAGGAGTTTCCAAAATAGGAGACGTAATCCGTCAACATGCCAAAAGATAATTTGAGCGCCTTCGCTCCCTTCCCAACCCGCTAGCAAGGCGTATTGCTTTTTCTTATTTTTTTTATTTTTATTTTAAACGCGAATCCCGATGCAATGTACTGCATCCTGTCTTGTAACGTACGACACGAGTTGCAAAGTAAAAAACGAATACAAACTACGATTATATGTACAAATACAATTAGAAATAAAAATAAGACTAAAAATAATAAGAATATAGTCATCACAGAGAACCCTGAACGGTTCATGCAAGGCATAGTTAGTTGAGCAAAATTAAAGCGATAAGGGTGTAAAATAACGGTTAGTTTAGTAAGGATAGAGAAATTTAATTGGCTAGTCAACACAGAGCAGTCGATTTCGCCGGTAATTCATTTATGAATAAATATTACACCCAGCATGGTTCATGAATTTTGTCATGATGGGTAGCATATTGTGGTGACCAGATACGTGAGGCATACTCAAGTATAGGTCGCACCAAAGATATATAAAGGGTTTTTGTCGCGTACGGATCGTCAAATTCCTTCGACCATCGCTTGATGAAACCCATATTAACATGAGAGTCGAATTTAAGTTTATGATCAAGGACGACACCAAGATCATTAACTTCATTAGAAGTACTATTAACACGCTCGAACGGTATGCTATCAAGGATGTGAGAAACCAATTGAGGACGGCTTCTGTAGAAAGTCATTACCTTACATTTGGAGCAGTTTAGGTTTAAGAGGTTGGCTAGACACCAAGCCTGAAATGCATCAATGTCAGCTTGTAAGAGATAGCATGATGCCATATATTTATCTGCATAACTTAACATCGTCATCATACATTAGTACTCGAGAGTGAGACAGTATCGAGGGAAGGTCATTAATGAAAAGAGTAAAGAGTACCGGGCCAAGATGACTACCTTGAGGAACACCGAAAGTCACCAGAATTCGTTTAAAATAAACGAATTTCTGAAAATAACCTTTTGGGTTCTTGTACGCAAATACTCTGAAATCCAGATCAAAAGATTGACTGGGAAGCCGAGAAGGCTTAATTTATAAAGCAGCAAGGAATGGTTGACAGAGTCGAAAGCCTTACTGAAATCAGTATAGATGACGTCAGTCTGCTTTCTTTTCTTAAACCCATCAATTACAAACGAAGTAAACTCAAGAAGGTTAGTGGTTGTAGATCTGCGCTTTACGAACCCATGCTGGGAAGGTGAAATAGTAGAACTACATACATGTTGCAGTTGAGATGTTATGATTCTGTCAAAAGCTTTATGTATAGCGGATAATTTGGAAATACCTCTATAGTTTACGACATCCGACTTACTCCCTTTCTTATGAAGAGGGATAATGTATGATTCCTTCCAAATGGTCGGAAAAGATGAAGTTTACGGACAATTCAAAATGTTTTAAAACAGGTTTACATAGTGCTGCAGCACAGTACCTGAGCACACAAGCAGGAACACCATCAGGGCCCGGCTTTATAGTGTTAAGGTCGCTGAGAAGCGAACTTTCCGTAATAATGGGATTAATATGCAGTTTGACGTCTGTAACTGATAAGGATAAGGCTGATTATACCTAGAGGAGGAGTAGGTAGTGTGAAAAAAGTATGCAAACAGATCGGCTACGCCTAGATCATTATTCGCGCTCTCTTCTGCAAACTTACCGAAGAAGGCAAAATAGATGTCTTTCGTTTAGAATTGAAAAAAATAAAAAAAAATGCTTAGGATTATGTGCAAATTAGAGGCGAAAACGGCGAAGGTAATCCTTATAGCAGATGAAATTTTGAGTAGAAAAATTTGTTCGGGCAACTGCATAGATTCCCGATTTCCTAAATTTTTTATAACACCTCGACACCTATAACACCTCACATTTTTTAATCTAATAAGTTCACTTGGGAAGCAGGGGGCCTATCAGTCCTCGCTGGGTAATCAAGAAGAACGCAGGCATCAAAAAATGAATCGAGGTATCATAAAATAGTTCATTGGCAACATCAATGCCTGCACAATTGTACAGTTGGGGCCAGTCGACTTGCAGAATAAGATCATTAAGTTTATAAAAATCAGCCTTTCGGAAACACCGAACACGTACAGCTAATTCCGAATTCTTGATAGGGACTCTGGCTGGTATATCAATGACCATATCTAAAGTTGGATGAAAAGAGTCTTCAGGAAGCGTACGCGAATTAATTCTGTTCACAACACTGTCGATGAAACAACACGAAAATTAGATCAAGAGATCTGTTTCTTGAATTGCGCAAACGATTTAATAGCATTAAGCTGGGTTTGATAAATGGACAAGTTAGATAGTGGGGTATATATTTAAACATGAAATAAAGATAGAAAAACTTCCAAATACAGCTCTTACAGTCACCAACTTAATGGGAAGTTCGATGCGTTCCGACGAAAAAGCAGACTCGATAGCTTTGAGTACTCCTCCTCCGATACGGGATGCTCGTTCACATCTGTGAGTGGTATATTTGGAGGTAAAAATTGAAGAGTCTGAGATGTCCGGCTTCAGCCAGGTCTAAGTAATAGCGATAATTTAAAATGAAAAGCATTAACATCTAAATACAGGTTAACGGGTTTAGATTTAAGACCTCTAAACTGTTTGGAAAGAAGAACAAAAATAAGGCGCACTATTACTGGAGTTTGTCTCTCTAGTGCAAAAAATAGAAGACTTATACGGTGCCATCCACAGGATCTATCTGACAGGATTCATTGATATAATCAGCAGAATTGAAAACTTTTTGCTTCATAGCCTTTACCTTGTACATCTTAGATTAATTAGCAGTAAGCCCTATTTATTGTTTCCCTCATATATAGCAAGCTTAAGCTGACAATATTAAGTTGCACCAAATTTGTTAATTATAAAATATCTATATATTTTTACAAAAAAAAGTGTTGATTTTTGCGAATATTTCGTTACCTTGTTGGTACGATTTTAAAGGTATCCTGATTATACCCTAAACCCATTGAAAATGAGTAAAAAGGGTATAATGTATTTGTGCAAATGTATGTAATAGGCAGAAGGAAGCATCTCCGACCCCATAAAGTATATATATTCTTGATCAGCATCAAGAGCCGGGTCGATCTATGGCCATGACCGTCTGTCTGTCCGTCTGTCCGTCCGTCTGTCCGTCCGTCCGTCCGTCCGCATGTGTGAAAGCAAGGATCATAGAACCCATAAGAACTATAGACTTGAAATTTTGAACGAAAGTCCACCTAGTGCCCGCTTACGAGTTTGTTTCCGAT
Source organism: Drosophila lacicola (assembly GCA_035045355.1). Taxonomy (NCBI): domain Eukaryota; kingdom Metazoa; phylum Arthropoda; class Insecta; order Diptera; family Drosophilidae; genus Drosophila; species Drosophila lacicola. Next base: position 197,447 of record JAWNPB010000166.1, read on the forward strand.
ATTCGATATCTTGGCCCGTTTCCAAGAAATCGAAAAAAACGATATCGAAATCCTGTTTTTTAGCAAGTCTCGTAAGCTATAAGAGCTTGAGAACTACCCATCAATTTTAGCCACAATTTTATTGCAATTGTGTTTTTAAGAATATACAAATTTTATAACGAAATAAGAATAACTATTTTATCAAGATCGGTTAAGAATCCCAAGAGTTACTAAGAAAAACGTGTTTTGGCTTTTTTCTCAACGGGACGGTACTGGTTTGAGTCCTGTTTGAGGAATTTTTGATACCCTGAACCCAATGAAAATGGGTAAAAAGGGTATCATGTTTTTGTGCAAATGTATGTAACAGGCAGAAAGAAGCATCTCCGACTCCATAAAGTATACATATTCTTGATCAGCATGAATAGCCGAGTCGATCTAGCCATGTCCGTCTGTTTGTCTGTCCGTCCGTCCGTATGTATGAACGTAAGGATCTCAGAACCAATTAGAGCTACAGACTTGCAATTTTAGCTATAGGTCCTCCTATATTCGATAACTTGCCCCGCTTCCAAGTAACCGATAAAAATCGATATCGAAATCCTGTTTTTGAGCAATTTTGGTAAATATTATGAGCTAGAGTCACCAAGCTTGACATGTAGCTTCTAGAATAGTATATATATATATCAATTTGTTTTTATTTTATAGCTATCACCACCTCCCCGCTACTACCTTAGCTATAAATCAAGTAAAACAGCATTGCAATTGCGATTTTATTGTTTTCTGTGCTGTTATTTTATTTCGTTATTTTCTCATTAAGACTCAATTATTGATGTGGCTGTTGAGTAGAGGCGGCGGCAAGTGGTTCAGTCTGTTGTGAGTTCGAGCCCTACCGAGGGAACTTTTTATTTTAAAATATTTTATTTTAACTTACTCCGTTTCCAAGCAGTCGATAAAAATCGATATCGAAATCCTGTTTTTTAAGCAAATTGGGTAAATAATAAGAGCTAGGGTCACCAAACTTGATATGTTGCTTCTAGAATAGTATATTTATATATATCAGTATCTTTCATTTTATACCTATTGCCACCTCTCCGCTACCACCTAAACGCTATAAATCATGTTAGTGAACCAACTTGTATTGCCCACCAATTTAAGATACAATTTTAATGCAATTGACTTTTTGAGAATACACAAATATTCCATACCACATTAAGATGTACTGTAGAAAATTTCATGAAGATCAGTTAAGAAACAAACAAAAGTTATGTTTATTGTCTGCGCACGTGTTAGCAGCAGCTAGCGCAAATTCTAAGAATTTCTCTATACATGTACACACACACACACACACTCATGCGCGTCTTCTTTGAATTCAATCATAGATTGCAATTGCGATTGTAATGTTTTCTGTGCTGCTATTTTAAATGGTTGTTTTTCTCATTAAGATTCAAATATTGGTGTGGATGTTGATTAGAGGCGGCGGCAATTCGTGCGGTCCGTTGCGAGTTGAAACCTTACTGAGGAAAATATTTTTTTTTATTCCCTGAACCTATTGAAAATGCATTTAATGTTGGAATAAGAGGATTCAGGGTATACCCTAGTCGGGAACTCCCGACTAGGACCTCTTACTTGTTTTTCTTATTTATATGTAAAGTTTGTCAAGTAATTATTAGCAAAATGAAAAACATTCCATTCTTATTGAATCGCCTTGACGAGTGCGTTTTTGTTTGTTGGTATCAGTTTCCCCACTCGCTTCTTTAAGAAGCAATTGGGCTTAAGTCAGGATTTTGGTACTCTGAGCGGTTGGGTCAATGGCTTTGCTGCAATTGTACAGCAGCCAAGTCCTGCACAGAAACGATTTGTGTTTGGGGTAGCTGTCTTGATATAGCTCTTACCTCTATTTATTGGGTTTTACTGTTGGAACTATATTTTTCCAGAGCTGTTTTGGGCTTTCACCAAACTTTGCTGGGTGCGTCATGATAATATAACATTACTTTTGTCTCGTCGCAACAAATAACGTCATCCCAGTACTGCAAGGGCTTGTTGACGTTGGCAATACAAAAATCATGCCGTCAGTAATGGCTTCTTTCTAGCTATTTGCGAGGAGTTCTTATTAATTTTTAAAACTTTACGAACTGTCTCGAGGCTCACTGTCTTCTTGTAATCATTTATAGGTCCGATGCCAAATGTCTTAGGCTCACGTGGGGATTATCATTGATCCGTTTTAGAATGATTGAGTGATCGCGTCTAGTGAACTTCGGTAGTCTGCCTCCGGAGGGCTTTAATTCCAACTTCCTATCTCTTTCGGCGCGGTTAATAATAATTTCAATAGTTCTTAACCAATTGGGAACATTTCCGCCAATTCCTTAGCAGATTTCCCCTTGTGGTAGTGGAAATAAACTAATTGATTAAAGTTTTCATTAATTCGTTGGCAAGGCGTTGCTAGAAGCACTAAATTAGGCAAGATGTGTACAGTTCAAAACGCAAAATCGTTAAGAAGGCATTCACTAACTCAATTTTCTTAAAATTGGAAGTACGGTCAGATAGTTTCGGCTTTATTTAAAATTGTGTTTGCAGTTTGCAAAGAATTAATTGACAGCGCAATATTTGCCTAATTTTAGTTTTTTTTGTGTTTATACCCTGAACCCATTGAAAATGGGTGAAAAGGGTATAATGTTTTTGTGCAAATGTATGTAACAGGCAGAAATAGGCATCTCCGACCCCATAAACTATCTTGATCAGCATCAACAGCCGAGTCGATCTAGCCATGTCCGTCTGCTCGTCCTTCCGTCCGTCCGACCGTTCGTATGCATAAACACAAGGATCTCAGAACCTATAAGAGCTAGAGACTTGAAATTTTGTCTTTAGGTCCTCCTAGTCCATGCGAAGCACGAAATCCTTGCTCAAATTGGGTAAATAATAAGAGCTAGAGTCACCAAACTTGATATGTTATATTCTATGGAACAATAAGTTGTACTGTCGAAAATTTCAATAAGATCAGTTAAGAAACATAAAAATGATGTGTTTTGCCTGTGTCAGCGACAGCTAGCGCAAATTGCAAGAATTTCTGCATACATGTACACACACAAATTCATGCGCGTCTTCTTTGAATTCTATCAACAGCATTGCAATTGAGATTGTATTGGTTTCTTTGCCGCTATTTTAATCCGTTTTTTTCTCACTGAGACTGAATTCTTGGTGTGGCTGTTGAGTAGGGGTGGTGGCAAGAAGTATGGTCCGCCGCGTGTTCGAGTCCTATTGAGGGATCTATTGTTTTATACAATGGTTTTTATAAAAAATGGCTAAAAGCCACTACGTAGCAATAAATCAAATACATTTGAACTACCCACCAACTTAAACTATATATTTAAATCAATTGTCTTTTTAAGAATATTCTATTGCACAATAAGCTCTACTGAAAATTTCATGAAGATCGGTTAAGAAACACAATTAAAACGTGTTTTGGATGGCCTCGTGTTTGCGGCAGCTAGGGAAAATTGCAAGACTTTCTATATACATGTACACACACATTCATACGCATCTTTATTGAATTCTATCAACAGCATGGCAATTGCGGTTGTATTGTTTTCTTTGCTGCTTTATAATCCGTTTTTTTCTCGTTAAGGCTCATTAATTGGTGTGACTGTTGGGTATAGGCGGCGGCAATAAGTGAGGTCTGTTGCGAGTTCGAACCCTACAGAGGAAACTATTTTTATTTTATTTTTTGGCTGATGTGGCTGTAGAGTAGAGGCGTTTGCAAATATTGTGGTCTGTTACCAATTCGACACCTATCGAGAAAACAGTTTACTCTTTATACCCTGAACCCATTGAAAATGTGTAAAAAGAGTATAATGTTTTTGTGCAAATGTATGTAACAGGCAGAAGGAAGCATCTCCGACCCCATAAAGTATATATATTCTTGATCAGCATCAACAGCCGAGTCGATCTAGCCATATCCGTCTGTCTATTAGTATGTATGAACGCAAGGATCTCATAACATATAAGAGCTAGAGACTTGAAATTTTAGCTGTAGGTCCTCTTAGTGCCCGCGCAGATCGAGTTTGTTTCCGATATTCGATAACTTTCCCCGTTTCCAAGTAATCGATAAAAATCGATATCGAAATCCTGTTTTTTGAGTAATTTCGGCAAATAATATGAGCTAGAGTCACCAAACTTGACATGCAGTTTCTAGAATAGTATATATATATCAAGTATCTTTCATTTTATAGCTATCATCATCTCCCCGCTACTACCTTAGCTATAAATCAAGTAAAAACACCAATTTACGCTGCCCACCAATAGAAGCCACAATTTAAATGCAATTGACTTTTTTGGGGCAGCAAGCGATATACACACACATACATGCGTGTATGTGGCAATTCGTGCGGTCCGTTGCGAGTTGAAACCTTACAGAGGAAAATAATATTTTTTTATACCCTGAGCCTATCGAAAATGCATTTAATGTTGGAATAAGAGGATTCAGGGTATACCCTAGTCGGGAACTCCCGACTAGGACCTTTTACTTGTTTTTCTAATTTATATGTAAAGTTTGTCAAGTAATTATTAGCAAAATGAAAAACATTCCATTCTTATTAAATGGCCGACGAGAGCGTGCTTGCTGGAATCAGTTTCCATACTCGCTTCTTTAAGAAAGCACAAACATTTTCAATTGGGTTTAAGTCAGGATTCTGGTACTCTGAGCGGTTGTGTCAATGACTTTGCTGCAATTGTACAGCAGCCAAGTCCTGCACAAAAACGATTTGTGTTTGATATAGCTCGTTCTTATTAATTTTTAAAACTTTACGAACTGTCTCGAGGCTCACTGTCTTCTTGTAATCATTTATAGGTCCGATGCCAAATGTCTTAGGCTCACGTGCGGATTATCATTGATCCGTTTTATAATTATTGAGTGATCGCGTCTAGTGAACTTCGGTAGTCTGCCTCCGGAGTGCTTTAATTCCAACTTCCTTTCTCTTTCGGCGCGGTTAATAATAATTTCAATAGTTCTTAATCAATTGGGAACATTTCCGCTAATTCCTTAGCAGATTTCCCCTTGTGGTAGTGGAAATAAACTAATTGATTAAAGTTTTCATTAATTCGTTGGCAAGGCGTTGCTAAAAGCACTAAATTAGGCAAGATGTGCACAGTTCAAAACGTAAAATCGTTAAGAAGGCATTCACTAACTCAATTTTCTTAAAATTGGAAGTACGGTCAGATAGTTTCGGCTTTATTTAAAATTGTGTTTGCAGTTTGCAAAGAATTAATTGACAGCGCAATATTTGCCTAATTTTAATTTTTTTTGTGTTTATACCCTGAACCCATTGAAAATGGGTGAAAAGGGTATAATGTTTTTGTGCAAATGTATGTAACAGGCAGAAATAGGCATCTCCGACCCCATAAACTATCTTGATCAGCATCAACAGCCGAGTCGATCTAGCCATGTCCGTCTGCTCGTCCTTCCGTCCGTCCGACCGTCCGTCTGACCGTCCGTATGCATAAATGCAAGGATCTCAGAACCTATAAGAGCTAGAGACTTGAAATTTTGACTTTAGGTCCTCCTAGTCCATGCGAAGCACGAGTTTGTTTCCGATAATCGATAACTTACTCGAAGTAATCGATGAAAACCGAATTCGAAATCCTTGCTCAAATTGGGTAAATAATAAGAGCTAGAGTCACCAAACTTGATATGTTATATTCTATGGAACAATAAGTTGTACTGTCGAAAATTTCAATAAGATCAGTTAAGAAACACAAAAAATTATGTGTTTTGGCTGTGTCAGCGACAGCTAGCGCAAATTGCAAGAATTTCTGCATACATGTACACACACAAATTCATGCGCGTCTTCTTTGAATTCTATCAACAGCATTGCAATTGAGATTGTATTGGTTTCTTTGCCGCTATTTTAATCCGTTTTTTTCTCACTGAGACTGAATTCTTGGTGTGGCTGTTGAGTAGGGGTGGTGGCAAGAAGTATGGTCCGCCGCGTGTTCGAGTCCTATTAAGGGATCTATTGTTTTATACAATGGTTTTTATAAAAAATGGCTAAAAGCCACTACGTAGCAATAAATCAAATACATTTGAACTACCCACCAACTTAAACTATATATTTAAATCAATTGTATTTTTAAGAATATTCTATTGCACAATAAGCTCTACTGAAAATTTCATGAAGATCGGTTAAGAAACACAATTAAAACGTGTTTTGGATGGCCTCGTGTTTGCGGCAGCTAGGGAAAATTGCAAGACTTTCTATATACATGTACACACACATTCATACGCATCTTTATTGAATTCTATCAACAGCATGGCAATTGCGGTTGTATTGTTTTCTTTGCTGCTTTATAATCCGTTTTTTTCTCGTTAAGGCTCATTAATTGGTGTGACTGTTGGGTATAGGCGGCGGCAATAAGTGAGGTCTGTTGCGAGTTCGAACCCTACCGAGGAAACTATTTTTGTTTTATTTTTTGGCTGATGTGGCTGTAGAGTAGAGGCGTTTGCAAATATTGTGGTCTGTTACCAATTCGACACCTATCGAGAAAACAGTTTACTCTTTATACCCTAAACCCATTGAAAATGGGTAAAAAGAGTATAATGTTTTTGTGCAAATGTATGTAACAGGCAGAAGGAAGCATCTCCGACCCCATAAAGTATATATATTCTTGATCAGCATCAACAGCCGAGTCGATCTAGCCATATCCGTCTGTCTATTAGTATGTATGAACGCAAGGATCTCATAACATATAAGAGCTAGAGACTTGAAATTTTAGCTGTAGGTCCTCTTAGTGCCCGCGCAGATCGAGTTTGTTTCCGATATTCGATAACTTTCCCCGTTTCCAAGTAATCGATAAAAATCGATATCGAAATCCTGTTTTTTGAGTAATTTCGGCAAATAATATGAGCTAGAGTCACCAAACTTGACATGCAGTTTCTAGAATAGTATATATATATCAAGTATCTTTCATTTTATAGCTATCATCATCTCCTCGCTACTACCTTAGCTATAAATCAAGTAAAAACACCAATTTACGCTGCCCACCAATATAAGCCACAATTTAAATGCAGTTGACTTTTTTGGGGCAGCAAGCGGTATACACACACATACATGCGTGTATGTGGCAATTCGTGCGGTTCGTTGCGAGTTGAAACCTTACAGAGGAAAATAATATTTTTTTATACCCTGAGCCTATCGAAAATGCATTTAATGTTTGAATAAGAGGATTCAGGGTATACCCTAGTCGGGAACTCCCGACTAGGACCTCTTACTTGTTTTTCTAATTTATTTGTAATGTTTGTCAAGTAATAATTAGCAAAATGAAAAACATTCCATTCTTATTAAATGGCCGACGAGAGCGTGTTTGCTGGAATCAGTTTCCCCACTCGCTTCTTTAAGAAAGCTCAAACATTTTCAATTGGGTTTAAGTGAGGATTCTGGTACTCTGAGCGGTTGTGTCAATGACTTTGCTGCAATTGTACAGCAGCCAAGTCCTGCACAAAAACGATTTGTGTTTGGGGTCGTTGTCCTGATATAGCTCGTACCTCTGTTTATTGGGTTTTACTGTTGGAACTATATTTTTCTGTTCCAGAGCTGTTTTGGGCTTTCACCAAACTTTGCTGGGTGCGTCATGATAATATAACATTACTTTTGTCTCGTCGCAACAAATAACGTCATCCCAGTACTGCAAGGGCTTGTTAACGTTGGCAATACAAAAATCATGCCGTCAGTAATGGCTTCTTTCTAGCTATTTGCGAGGAGTTCTTATTAATTTTTAAAACTTTACGAACTGTCTCGAGGCTCACTGTCTTCTTGTAATCATTTATAGGTCCGATGCCAAATGTCTTAGGCTCACGTGGGGATTATCATTGATCCGTTTTAGAATTATTGAGTGATCGCGTCTAGTGAACTTCGGTAGTCTGCCTCCGGAGTGCTTTAATTCCAACTTCCTTTCTCTTTCTGCGCGGTTAATAATAATTTCAATAGTTCTTAACCAATTGGGAACATTTCCGCCAATTCCTTAGCAGATTTCCCCTTGTGGTAGTGGAAATAAACTTATTGATTAAAGTTTTCATTAATTCGTTGGCAAGGCGTTGCTAGAAGCACTAAATTAGGCAAGATGTGTACAGTTCAAAACGCAAAATCGTTAAGAAGGCATTCACTAACTCAATTTTCTTAAAATTGGAAGTACGGTCAGATAGTTTCGGCTTTATTTAAAATTGTGTTTGCAGTTTGCAAAGAATTAATTGACAGCGCAATATTTGCCTAATTTTAATTTTTTTTGTGTTTATACCCTGAACCCATTGAAAATGGGTGAAAAGGGTATAATGTTTTTGTGCAAATGTATGTAACAGGCAGAAATAGGCATCTCCGACCCCATAAACTATCTTGATCAGCATCAACAGCCGAGTCGATCTAGCCATGTCCGTCTGCTCGTCCTTCCGTCCGTCCGACCGTTCGTATGCATAAACACAAGGATCTCAGAACCTATAAGAGCTAGAGACTTGAAATTTTGTCTTTAGGTCCTCCTAGTCAATGCGAAGCACGAGTTTGTTTCCGATAATCGATAACTTACTCGAAGTAATCGATGAAAACCGAATTCGAAATCCTTGCTCAAATTGGGTAAATAATAAGAGCTAGAGTCACCAAACTTGATATGTTATATTCTATGGAACAATAAGTTGTACTGTCAAAAATTTCAATAAGATCAGTTAAGAAACACAAAAAATTATGTGTTTTGGCTGTGTCAGCGACAGCTAGCGCAAATTGCAAGAATTTCTGCATACATGTACACACACACATTCATGCGCGTCTTCTTTGAATTCTATCAACAGCATTGCAATTGAGATTGTATTGGTTTCTTTGCCGCTATTTTAATCCGTTTTTTTCTCACTGAGACTGAATTCTTGGTGTGGCTGTTGAGTAGGGGTGGTGGCAAGAAGTATGGTCCGCCGCGTGTTCGAGTCCTATTGAGGGATCTATTGTTTTATACAATGGTTTTTATAAAAAATGGCTAAAAGCCACTACGTAGCAATAAATCAAATACATTTGAACTACCCACCAACTTAAACTATATATTAAAATCAATTCTCTTTTTAAGAATATTCTATTGCACAATAAGCTCTACTGAAAATTTCATGAAGATCGGTTAAGAAACACAAATAAAACGTGTTTTGGATGGCCTCGTGTTTGCGGCAGCTAGGGAAAATTGCAAGACTTTCTATATACATGTACACACACATTCATACGCATCTTTATTGAATTCTATCAACAGCATGGCAATTGCGGTTGTATTGTTTTCTTTGCTGCTATTATAATCCGTTTTTTTTTCGTTAAGGCTCATTAATTGGAGTGACTGTTGGGTATAGGCGGCGGCACTAAGTGAGGTCTGTTGCGAGTTCGAACCCTACCGAGGAAACTATTTTTATTTTATTTTTTGGCTGATGTGGCTTTAGAGTAGAGGCGTTTGCGAATATTGTGGTCTGTTACGAATTCGACACCATATCCGACCCCATAAATATATTCTTGATCAGCATCAACAGCCGAGTCGAACTAGCCATATCCGTCTGTCTATTCGTATGTATGAACGCAAGGATCTCATAACATATAAGAGCTAGAGACTTGAAATTTTAGCTGTAGGTCCTCCTAGAGCCCGCGCAGATCGAGTTTGTTTCCGATATTCGATAACTTTCCCCGTTTCCAAGTAATCGATAAAAATCGATATCGAAATGCTGTTTTTTGAGTAATTTCGGCAAATAAAATGAGCTAGAGTCACCAAACTTGACATGCAGTTTCTAGAATAGTATATATATATATCATATATTTTTCATTTTATAGCTATCACCACCTCCCCGCTACTACCTTAGCTATAAATCAAGTAAAAACAGCAATTTACGCTTCCCACCAATATAAGCTACAATTTAAACGTAATTGACTTTTTTGGGGCAGCAAGCGATATACACACATACATACATACATGCGAGTCTGCTTTGAATTCTATCAACAGCATTGAAATTTCGATTTTATTGCTTTCAGTGCTGTTATTTTAATTCGTTATTTTCTCAATAAGACTCAATTATTGATGTGGCTGTTGAGTAGAAGCGGCGGAAAGTGGTTCAGTCTGTTGTGAGTTCGAGCCCTACAGAGCGAATTTTTTTTTTTTTTTTTTAACTTACTCTGCTTCCAAGCGGTCGATATCGAAATCCGGTTTTTTGAGCAAATTGGGTAAATAATAAGAGCTAGGGTCACCAAACTTGATATGTTGCTTCTAGAATAGTATATTTATATATATCAGTATCTTTCATTTTATACCTATTGCCACCTCTCCGCTACCACCTAAACGCTATAAATCATGCTAGTAAACCAACTTGTATTGCCCACCAATTTAAGCTACAATTTTAATGTAATTGACTTTTTGAGAATACACAAATATTCCATACCACATTAAGATGTACTGTAGAAAATTTCATGAAGATCAGTTAAGAAACAAACAAAAGTTATGTGTATTGTCTGCGCACGTGTTAGCAGCAGCTAGCGAAAATGTTAAGAATTTCTCTATACATGTACACACACACACACACACACTTATGCGCGTCTTCTTTGAATTCTATCATAGCATTGCAATTGCGATTGTAATGTTTTCTGTGCTGCTATTTTAAATGGTTTTTTTTCTCATTAATATTGAGGAAATACTGAGGAAAATAATGTTTTTTTATACCCTGAACCTATTGAAAATGCATTTAATGTTGGAATAAGAGGGTTCAGGGTATCCCCTAGTCGGGAACTCCCGACTAGAACCTCTTATTTGTTTTTAATTGTTATTTTTGTTTTTGTTATTGTTTTATTGTTATTACTACTGAAGCAAAGGAGCGTGTAGCGCGAGCTTAATTTGGTGTTGGTAGAAATGGGTTCAGGGTATTCCCTAGTCGGGAGCTCCCGACTGAAGCCTCTTACTTGTTTTTAATTGTGTGCTCGAATTTTAAAATTGTTATACCCTGAACCCATTTAAAATGGGTAAGAAGGGTATAATGTATTTGTGCAAATGTATGCAACAAGCAGAAGGAAGCCTCTCTGACCCAATAAAGTATATATATTCTTGATCAGCATCAATAGCCGAGTGGGTCTAGCCATGTCTGTCTGTCTGTCCGTCCGTCCGTCCGTCCGTCTGTCCGTCTGTCCCTCCGTCCGTATGTATGAACGCAAGGATCTCAGAACCAATTAGAGCTAGAGACTTGAAATTATAGCTGTAGGTCCTCCTAATGTCCGCGCAGATCGAGTTTGTTTTCTATATTCGATAACTTGCCCCGCTTCCAAGTAATCGATACAAATCTATATCGAAATCCTGTTTTTTAGCAATTTTGGTATATAATAAGAGCTAGAGTCACCAAACCTGACATCTCGCTTCTAGAATAGTATATATATATCAAGTATCTTTTATTTTATAGCTATCACCACCTCCCCGCTACTACCTTAGCTATAAATCATGTAAAAACACCAATATACGCTGCCCACCAATATAAGCCACAATTTAAATGCAATTGACTTTTTGATAATACACGAATATTCTATAGTACAATAAGATGTAGAAAATTTCATCAAGATCGGTTAAGAAAGACGGAAGTTATTAAATAAATATATTTTTGCTGGCCTCGAGTTTGGGGCAGCAAGCGCAAATTCCAAGATTTTCTGTATACACACACATACATGCGCGTCTGCTTTGAATTCTATCAACAGCATTGAAATTGCGATTTTATTGCTTTCAGTGCTATTATTTTAATTCGTTATTTTCTCAATAAGACTCAATTATTGATGTGGCTGTTGAGTAGAAGCGGCGGAAAGTGGTTCAGTCTGTTGTGAGTTTGAGCCATACCCAGGGAACTTTTTATTTTAAAATATTTTATTTTAACTTACTCCGTTTCCAAGCAGTCGATAAAAATCGATATCGAAATCCTGTTTTTTGAGCAAATTGGGTAAATAATAAGAGCTAGGGTCACCAAACTTGATATGTTGCTTCTAGAATGGTATATATATATGTATATCAGTATCTTTCATTTTATACCTATTGCCACCTCTCCGCTACCACCTAAGCGCTATAAATCATGTTAGTAAACCAACCACCAATTTAAGATATAATTTTAATGCAATTGTAGAAAATTTCATGAGGATTAGTTAAGAAACAAACAAAAGTTATGTGTATTGTCTGCGCACGTGTAAGCAGCAGCTAACTCAAATTCTAAGAATTTCTCTATACATGTACACACACACACACTCATGAGCGTCTTCTTTGAATTCTATCATAGCATTGCAATTGCGATTGTAATGTTTTCTGTGTTGCTATTTTAAATGGTTTTTTTCTCATTAAGATTCAAATATTGGTGTGGATGTTGAGTAGAGGCGGCGGCAATTCGTGCGGTCCGTTGCGAGTTCAAACCTTACTGAGGAAAATATTTTTTTTTTGATGTTGATGATGGAATAGGAGTGTTCAGCTCCCGACTTGAGCCTTTTACTTGTTTTTCATTGTGTGCTCGAATTTTAAAATTTTTATAACCTGAACCCATTTAAAATGGGTAAGAAGGGTATAATGTATTTGTGCAAATGTATGTAACAGGCAGAAGGAAGCCTCTCCGACCCCATAAAGTATATATATTCTTGATCAGCATCAATAGCCGAGTCGGTCTAGCCATGTCCGTCTGTCTGTCCGTCCGTCCGTCCGTCCGTCCGTCCGTCCGTCCGTCCGTCCGTCCGTCCGTCCGTCCGTCTGTCCGCCTGTCCCTCCGTCCGTATGTATGAACGCAAGGATCTCAGAACATATAAGAGCTAAACTCTTGACTTGAAATATTGGCTTTAGGTCCTCATAGTCCATGCGCAGCACGAGTTTGTTTCTGATATTCGATAAGTTGCCCCGTTTCCAAGTAATCGATAAAAATCGATATCGAAATCCTGTTTTTTGCGCAATTTTTTAAGCTATCGCCACCTCCCCTTTACCACCACAAAGCTATAAATAAAGTTAATAATCAAATTTTTATTGCCCATCAACTTAAGCCACAATTTATATGCAATTGACTTTTTGAGAATACACAAATATTCTACGCGCATTCATGCGCGTCTTCTTTGAATTCTATCAACAGCATTGCAATTGCGGTTGTAATGTTGTCTGTGTTGCTATTTGAATTGGTTTTTTTCTCATTAAAACTCAATTATTGGTGTGGCTGTTGAGTGAGGCGGCGGCAAGTGGTGCGGTTAATTGCGAGTTCGAACCCTGCCAAGGATACAATTTTTTTTTTTTTTTATTTTTCTTTATTACTACATAAGCAAACAAGCGCGTAGCGCGAGCTGCTTTTGTTGTTGGAAGAAAAGCGTTCCGAGTAGTATTAGTTAATGTTGCCCAGTCTAGTCTTTTCAAATTGTTCTTAGAGCTAGCAGCTCTTCAAAAAAACACTTCTAAGTGTCTTTTTTTTGTAACGGAATGAAAGGTGTAATTGTATTCGTATTTGGCTGTATCTATGAGTTCTTCAAAATTTCTATGAATTTTGACTTATTTTATAAGTCGCATAATTTCTGAAAGTGTGGAATGAAATCTCTCGATTTGTCCATTAGATGTACTCTTATTAGGGGTTGCTGTGAAAATTTCAATTTTGAGTTGATCTATAAGCATACATTTATTGAAGCTGAGTTTGACGATTTTTCGTTATATGTACGTATATACCGAGGTGCTTTGGGATGCAAGTGCCAGTTTAGAGAACTGATCGATGCCTGTAAGCACTAACTTTCCTTCTGCTGACCAAATATCTGGTTCGGTGTTTTTTGGGTATCTACCACAGTTCGTACATTGTTTTTCTTATCTGTCTGTTTTTTGCTACATTTTAGAAAATACATTTTTCGGACAGCTGGGTTTTGTTTTCTACGGCATTGCGGCTCTGTCGTCTTACGAATTTCTTCTTCCTGTTGTACTTCGTCTGTTAAATCCTCTGCTTTTCTCTGTGTGAATCTGACTTTGTTGTTAATGAAAATTACGGGGTAAATTGACTGAATCTTCCCCACTATGACTTCTGTTGTATAGATTCCGTAAAATAGTTCTTTATGGTGTATGTCGTGTCTGTGGCATGTGGGAAAAGGTATACAAAATTTGTATTCAGAGGAATCTGACATACGCATAAATATTTGGTTTTTAAAGACGTTAATTGGGACTTCCATTGCAGGAATTAGATTGTGGCTAGAGCTTTTGACACTATACATGACTGCTGGCTAAACTCAGCTCGCATGGATTTACCATTCGGGACAGTGCATCTGCTACGATATTATCTTTTCCTCGTTTATATTACAATTCTTAATCATATTTTTCTAGATGCGCATCTCTTGATTCTTGGGTTACCAGTTACTCAGTGAATGATTGAGAGGCTGATGGTCGGTGAAGATTTTTACTGGACAACATTTATTTCTCTCTGCCTTAAAAAGTGTCCAGATATGAAAGATATTGGCTAGTTATTCTGACGGCACCTATTGCAAAGTTAGACGCGTCTGTGGTGAGGTGAAATTCTTTGCTGCAGTGGTGGCATATTATTTGTTAAATTTAATTAACTTGTCCGTCTACGTCTCTTAGCATAGCAGGTATGGGTTTGACAAGTTTTGCGAAATTATTAATAAATCGTCTTTAATAACCTGAGAGACCTAACCTTGCAAGCCTTTTTGCAACTAATTAATTCTCACTACTTGCGCGCAGCAAAATTCAAACAAGTCAAACAAAAATAAAAAAGTGTATGTATTTTGCCGAGCTGGTCACCTATTAGAATTTATAAGGGTATAATTGTCACTTGGCAGCCAACTCGAACTAGTTGTGCCTAGATTGCGATCAAATGAAAAACTATCAACGATATGTAAAGCGAACGAAATTCAACTTCAAAAACGCTTACCGCTCAGCGTGCGATGGGCAGCGGTTGTCAATGCAAAAGACAAAGGGGCAACGAAAGAGAGTGGTCAGCAGAGTAAAGTGGGCGCGCAAACATTATCTGCACTTACGCTGCAATAATGATTGTGGTATTCTGCTGTTGGCTACTGCACGCAGCCGTCGGTGTTCTCTCTGTTGGTTACTTGGCCAAACAGAATACTTGTTGGAGATGTTTAAGGCGATGAAAAAAACCGATTGAAGTTAAGCTGCTTTAGATCAGGCTCAATGTATGACGAAGATGGCGTTGTACCCAGGAAGTGTGCGGGTGTCAAGACGTCAAGATCACCTGGAAATGCTCTGAAAGTGGAAGTAATGGTCGTGAATTATTAATTGTCGTGATGTGGCAGACGAGTGTGCGCAGCGAATCAAAATCCAAAATGGAAGGACCTACAAAGCGATAAAGGGGGTGCTTCGTAGTCCTTACGGCTGCTTCTCATAGTCCGCCAAAGTGCGGAGAGCGAGGAGAGTTGAACAACATTTCATTTGAGTCGGATAGGCAAAACTCGTAAGCATATAAGTTTCGTTTATGAAAGTACACAATGATTGCTTGCGTCACAGATTTTTCACTCCGGGTTTTTCAGGCGTCCACCGACGCAAAGTAAGCCGACCTAGGAATGGCGTAAAGGAGTCCATTTAGCTAGACGATTTTCCTTCCTTCAGTGCTTTGTAGTCATCGCCAATGGTAGCCACTTGAACTGACCGCAGCAACAAATGTGATCCATGATGATCGTGGTCTACAGTCAGTTCATAACCTCGGATTCGATATACAAATTTATAAATATAAGCAAAAACCCGTGGCAGCTTGGAGAACAATTTGATGAATTTGCAGCCAATCGAGAGATCAAGCTGCGCTGCAATTCCGATTAGTACCTTGTGTCGAAGCTCTGACAAGGAATCGACGGGCACACAGGAGGCAGGTTACTCTTCCTTTTTCTTGCTGAGAAAACTTGGGCCATGGGTGTACAATGGAGACTGGAAGAGCTCAACTCAGTGGTAATATAATGTCATTCCATGCCAGTGGTGAGCTCTTGGATGGCTACGACCTGATTGGCAACAAAAGCATTGCATTTGGAAGCATCACTGCGAATCCGAGCGAAAACCACGGCAGAGTCTGATCAATAATTACAAAAGAACACTTTCATTTGGTAAATTTCGCTGTCAGAAGAGTCAATAGTGCAGCTCCGCAGAGTTCCAACTTTGGTACAGTGATGGTTTTCACGGGCGCAACACGCTACCTGGGCACAAGAGACGTTCGCTGGTGTTTCCATGGCACTTTGACACTGCATAGACGCATGCTCCATAAGCGCTTAGGATGGCATCACAAAAATCCGGTCGTTCAAAAACCTCAATCGTACAATTTGGTTGAAACGCAACTCCACGTCGAGCAGCGCTCTACCCGCGATTTGGGTATAAGCTACAACCACCACGATACTCCCGGAAGGGCTGCAACCAAAAAGTAAGGGCGGGACAAGTTCCGCCGGCTCCTGGTACCCTCGGTACCAAGTTTACTTACACTTTTGGTCGACTGCCTTAGAATTCTACTACCCTTTTTAGTCCCCTGCCAGACAAAGAATAGGTGATCTTTTTCGCCGCTCGAATTGGCTGGTTGTCCAAATCTACCATGGACAACCATCCAGGGCTACCACGTGGAGGCCACATTCAAAATTTGTGGGGCACATTGTTCCTTCGAGTCGAATTGACTAATGTTTTAGGAATTACGCAACATTCCCTTCTACATCGGTCCATTGAAGCCCAGCAATTGCGGACAGGATTGATTGAAGGCTGACAGCACCTTGATGGCAGCTCCAGCGCAGAGAAGGAAAATAAGAAACAGTCTGATCCCAAGCGAAGCCTAGCGTTTTCGGGACGTCGCTGCCATCGTCGAATTTAAGCAACGATTCTCTATTCTCTTCCAGTATGTTTTTTCCTCAAAAGTGCGGACTAGTTTTCTAGTTTTCTTAAGGAGTCGCCCAGTCGAAGTGATAAACGAACCGAATACTCGACGGTCTACAGACGCTTAAAATAGGCCAGGAAATGCACTAACGCTATCGTTACGCAACTAACACTAGTGTTATTGGCTGTCCAGCAGCCAGTTCAATCTGGCCGATGCATATCAGATCGAAATACAGAAGCAAAATTTTAAGAATTTAATATCAGCTAGTTGCTAATAACTAATGCTAGTAAACAAGCTTGTGGAGCGGTTTAAACTCTAAACCAAAATAAAATTCAACTCCCAATAGCATTTGCATCACGTTCGTTCACAAAGGGTGAAACTAATAGAAGCACAAAAGAACAAGAGTTCGTGATATTCATTGGTCAACAACACATTTTCGGCCATATATATATGGCAAGCATTTCACAGTAAAAACGGATCGCAGACCAGTTACACTTTTATTTTCAATGACAAGGCCCAGCTCAAAATTAACACACATGAGACTTGAATTAGAAGAATATGATTTTACGGTCGAGTACTTAAAGGGAAAAGATAATATCCGAACTGAAAAATATTCAAAACAAAGTACTGAAAGTCACTACCAGGCAAAAAAAACTGTGCAGTTAACAATAAAGAACTTTTGCCAAAACAAAGTCTTAAAAATGTATCTAAGCCCTACGTACATGAATTCATTATAAATGACGAAGTACGGAAAGTACTGACCTTGCGAATAACTGAATCTAAATGTTTATTGAAACAAGGGAATAAAGTTATAGCAAGAGTTGATGTTGAAGATTTGTAGTTCTCCCAAAGGCTTGAAGCGCAAGCCGGTATTTTAGAAATCAGCCAACTCAAAGTGGCACCGAGTGAAAAGATCTTTGAATCAATTTCATTAGATACTTTCAAAACAACGGGAAATAAAATATTTAAATCATTGAGAGTAGCGCTACTCCAGCCGGTGACCCTTATACAAAATGAACAAGTAAGAGGTTCTAGTCGGGAGCTCCCCACTAGGGGATACCCTGAACACTCTTATTCCAACACGAAATGCAGCTCGCGCTACGCGCTCGTTTGAAGTAATAAATTTACAAAAAAAAAGTTCCCTATGCAGGGTTCGAACTCGCAACTGACCGCATTACTTGCTACCGAATCGACTGAACAGCCACACCCGCCAAAAAAAAAAATAACAAGTAAGAGGTCCTAGTCGGGAGCTTTCGACTAGTGGATACCCTGAACTCTCTTACTCCAACCCCAAATGCAGCTCGCACTGCGCGCTTATTTGCTTTAGTAGTAATAAAGATAAATTTAAAAAAAAAACTGTTTCCTCCACTACCACTACTTGCCAGGACAGCAATAACTTGCTTAATTAAATAACTTCTGTGTTACTCAACCGATATTGATGGAATTTTCTTCAATATTGTATTATGGAATATTCGTGTATTATCAAAAAGTAAATTGCATTTAAATTTGTGCTTATATTGGTGGGCAGCATAAATTGGTGTTTTTACTTGATTTATAGTTATGATGTAGTAACGGCAAGGTGGTGGTAGGTATAAAATGAAAGATACTTGATATATATATACTATTCTAGAAGCTACATGTCAAGTTTGGTGACTCTAGCTCTTATTATTTGCCAAAATTGCTCAAAAATCAAGATTTCGATATCGATTTTTATCGATTACTTGGAAACGGGGCAAGTTATCCAATATCGGAAACAAACTCTATCTGCGCGGGCACTAGGATAACCTATAGCTCAAGTTTCAAGAGTCTAGCTCTTATAGGTTCTGAGATCCTTGCATTTATACATACGGACGGATGGACGGACAAACAGACATGGCTAGATCGACTCGGCTATTGATGCTTATCAAGAAAATATATACTTTATGGGGTCGGAGATGCTTTCTTGTGTCTGTTACATACATTCGCACAAATACATTATAGCCTTTGTGCCCATTTTTAATGGGTTCGGCCATGGCAGCTATACGATATAGTAGTCCGATGTAAATAAGATTTCGCGTAAATGGAGGGAGCATTGTAAAACTAATATATGCCGAGTTTGTTCAAGATATCTTGAAAAACCAAAAAAAATGTCCATACAAGAACCTAATCTTCGAACGATCGTTCCTATGACAGCTATATGATATAGTGGTCCAATGTTGATAGGATTTTACATACACATATATATGAGGAGCATTGTAAAACTAATAAATGCCAAGTTTAGTCAAGATATCTTGATAAACAAAAATGTTTTTCATACAAGAACCTGTTTATCGACCGATCGCTCCTATGGCAGCTATATGATTTAGTGGTCCGATCCAGCTGGTTCCGACGTATGTACTGCGTGCAACAGAACGAGGCACTTCTGTAAAGTTTCATAAAAATAGCTTTAAAACTGAGAGTCTAGTTCGCATAGAAACAGACAGACGGACAGCCGGACAGGCGGACATGGCTATATCGACTCGGCTGTTGATACTGATCATGAATATATATACTTTATGGGGTCGGAGATGTCTCCTTCTATGCGTACATAAATATATAAACACCCCAGCGCACTTGAAACTTTATTAGCCACTTATGTGCAGACTGATAGAGGCGCGTTGGAAATGCTGATCATGCACTTTGCCGCCAGCGCGCCAGTGGTTCCGCTATGTATATATCTTATGTTTATGCCTTCTGCAATAACATATATACCGAACACATAAGTTAACAACATTATGTAATTAGCTTAAGTCCATTTCAGGTATCGAAAAGAAAAACAGAATAAATACAGAAATAAGGCTGAGCAGCAACTCCGCTAAGGAACAAAAAGAAATTGTTTAATTACAGTTGTCTCTGTTGGTTACTTGACCAAACATATACTTTATGGGGTCGGAGATGACTTTATGACTTTTATACATTAAACAGAACAAAATTATTATAAGCTCTACAAGAGTATAAATAAATAATAACTTCGACTTTGTAGCATTTCTACAAGTAACTCTCCCATGCTTAACATGACTTCGTGAAGAATCGGTAAACTACGACCAACCACCAACTAAATTGCACATAGACTGGACAACCAGTAAAAATGATGGGGACAAGCGTTTTCCGTTCGGCTGGTCCGAAGTCGCCTTCGTTTTTGTTTGAGACATGCCCGCATGCTCTCACAGCAAGAGAGTAAGAACTAGATATGACCTGTGTCGTAGAAAGGCATCGCTGTCTTTTTATTCGCTTACTCTACAGGAAACTGCTTTGGCTTACTCTCATCCATATGATTTGTGCGATAGAACGGCATCGCTGTTTTTTATCTCGCTCCCTCTACAGGAAACTTCTTTGGCTTACTCTCAGTGCTCTTTCGATTTGTCTATGTACCGTTTAAATGTTTGCTTGTGTATGAAGCCGCACAAGCAAAAATACCCACAAATTCAATTCTTCTCAAATATCTTCCCTTTTGAAGGGAAGGTATGCGTGAATAGCAAGTCCTAAAACTTTTAAATGCACACATGCCAACGCATAGGTACCCTTTCCAACAATAACGAGCTAAAATGCAAGAAGTTCGCATCGACGTGGTAAACCCTTTCATTATTTCATGTTACTCGTCCCTTCAAAAGGGAAGATTGTTGAGAAAAATTGAATTTGTGGGTATTTTTGCTTGTGCGGCTAATTCGCCCGCCTAATTCTGACAAAGGGACTTGTTTGGTTTGACTACCTCGAAACAGTTTCACTTTACTTCTTGGTTGCCTAAAGGTAGTCATCTTAGACTTACTTTTCCTCTTTACTTTACTTACTGTTTACTTTTTATATAAATAATGAAAAATGAAATTGTCAGATTTAATCTTTATATATCTTTATATATATTAATGAGGCCAAAGGTGTTCATGGATTCATTAAACGATGGTCAAAGAAGATTACCGATCCCTTATTTTAATACAACATTTGCCACACATTTTGATGCAAGAGCGTCATCAACTACATTTCCCCACCAAATTATTACAAAAATTGTTAAAAACGAATTTAAAGCTTATCGGATAGTATGGGATAGTTGTATCTGTAATATCGATAATAGCGTATTCATTAAGTTTTTATGCATTTACAATCTGCATTTTCAAGTGTGCAACGCAAAAAGTTAGAAATATGTATCAGACTAATTTTCACAAGGGACTTTGAACATGATTATAAGCCGATCGGCTTTTTAACAATAAAGTACCACATTATTCAGTGATTTTCCTTAATTGCGCGTGGAATTTCATCATTTCACCACCGATACACATTCATTAAGTTTTTATGAAGAGCTTCGAAAATAAGTTATAAACGATCGGATGAACCCTACAACTTTTGAACTCCATATTCTGCCAATAAGATCACCATATGCGACCATTTTCGGCCAATATATCACAGTTGTGGGCGGATTTTCAAAAATCTCTTAAACACGTATTTATCTAGTTCTTATGAAATTTGCAAATAAGCTTAGAGCTATTCGGACAATACTTAACACATCGCTCAAAAAAATGTTTAGTTAATATTTTCCACCAAAGAATCTTAGATTGCAAAAAGTTTGAAACTACGTCTCAAATAAATTTTTAACCCCAAAAGGGCGGCATACAAAAAGATGCCCACTCGAAACACCAAAGGAGCAACTATTGTTCGTTACCGATATCCCACAAGTATACAGGCAAATTGATATTGTTGCCTAGTTTAAAAAATTTGGACCAATTGCCGTAATTAATCGCATTAAGACAAAGGCTGGCGGCAACAAACTTGTTATTGCCTTTGAGTCTACAATCAATGGCCAGGTCACAGGCGTGTCTCGTCCAAAAAACAGGGGTGAATTCAACGAGCGCACTGCTGTTGTTGGACTGATTGGAGCCAATGTCAGTAAGGATCAAATTTGTCGGCATTTTAAGGGCTATGGTGCTATTGAGGCTGTCAACTTTTCTAACATTCGTACGTTGCATACTTCATACGTGCGTTTCGTTTCGGTGAAATCATCACCCAAGGCCCTAAAATTGCACGACAGTGAGTTCCAGTCAATCGTCATCTCGGTACGTGAAGTCGTACAAAAGCAAACAGCTGAAATCACCAGAATGCACACTGACCTTCGCTAACATAGGCAATCATGAACACTTCAAATCAGAAACCATTGAGAAACTCTTTAAGAAGCTCGGCGATATTAAAGACATTGATGGCGTTGGCTCGAAAAGGCGCTTAAGCAGTTAAATGGCAAGACTGTCGGCAATCTGGAGATTAAATTGGAATCGTTCCATTGCAGCCCCAACGGGCGCACCATTCTGATGTCAAACTTGGTTCCAGACGTTGAAGAGGAGGACGATGGCTTCTATAAATCTTTCCTATTTAATGAGCGGTTGATTAAAGGTTAACCAATCTTCTTCGAGCCAAACTCTATACTTAAACATAAATTGACCCTGAAAAAAACATGCACTAAAAACACACCAATTCTATGGCAAGCGTGCTGCTGCTGGTGAATTTAAGAAGGCCAGCAAGGTCTGATAATTTTGTTTTGCCGCCTAATACCTAGTCTTAACTTAAAACGAGAAGGAAAGTCTATCGTCGGCACGCCGAACATTTGATACCCTTGCTTATTTATTTATTTATTTTTTTTTTTTTTATTTATTTATTTACTTATATGTAGTCCACAAAAGGAGTGTCTTCCAATTATTCAACACATTATAATTACAATTAGAAAAATTAAATGCTAAAAGCCTAGATAGAGAACACAAATTTCAAATAGCATCACCGACCGATGGAGGTGTTTTATTTGCCAGTCCGGCCAGCTGTGCCCCTTTTCACAGCTAATTTTGTCAGTGACGCTATTAGAGCCTACATCTAAGAAGAAGGGTGTAAGTAGGAACAAGTGTTCTTAAGTAAAATGAAAAATAATGTTAATTTGCTATATTATTTAAGAATATACCATAAATAGGAGAAAAGAAAGGAGGAAGATTGTTAATAAAGTATAGAACTGTATGCTAGATATACAGAGTGTTAAGTAGATAGAATAAAGAGATAGTATTGGGAAAGTAATGGGAAATCACCGACCCGGTGGGGGAAAATTTACAGCCAGTCCGGCTAGCCATGCCCCTGCTCATAGCTGGGAATGGTCAGTGAGTTCCAATGAAAGCAATGATTTTATTAGGGGTAGAGAAAGTTCGGTAGAGAAAACGTGATGCAAACTATTGTAATTTTTACATAGCACGCGAAAAGAATTGTGCGTAGCGTAGTCGTGTGCACGTCGATAGGAATAAGGGGCGGTAATTTCTGGTTGGTCTAGCCGGAACAGAGAATTGAAGACGCCCTAACAGAAAAGGAGAATCTATATCGCCAACAACCAACTTATGTAGAAAGACAACACCGAGAATTGTCCTACGGTTGGTCAACGACGGAAGATTAAGAAGAAGAAGCCTGCTGGAATAGGATGGCAACCGAAGATTAGGGTCCCAATTTAAACCTCGTAAGGCAAAAAGCAGAAATTGCTTCTGAACAGATTCAATACGATCCTGGCTATTGTTATACTGCGGAGACCAGATGCAAGAGCAGTATTCAAGGATAGGGCGAACAAGAGAGATGTACAGAAGTTTCGTTATAAAAGGATCGTTAAACTCTTTAGACCATCGTTTAATGAATCCAAGTACACCTTTTGCCTCATTAACGATGGTATCTATGTGAAGATTGAAACAGAGTTTAGAATCAAAAAGAACGCCTAGATCCTTAACTGTTAGTATACGTTGCAATGGGGTATTGTCGATTGTATAACTGACCAGATAAGGTGTAGTACGATTAAATGTCATAAACATACACTTTGAACAATTCAGATGCAATTGATTGGCCGAGCACCAAAGTTGCATAGCGTTCAAATCGTCTTGAAGACGAGAATGATGTAGGGGATTGGTGTATGATAGAATAAGTTTCACGTCGTCCGCATACATGAGTGCACGGGCATAGGATATAACAGAGGGAAGATCATTTATAAAAAGAGTAATGGGTAAAGGTCCAAGATGACTACCTTGAGGAACACCAGAAGTAACGTGAACCTGTTTAGAGGTAGTCAGCCTCAACATTACTCTTTGGTAAAAGGAGGAAAACCTATTCGGTCAAGTTTAAAAAGTAAAATGTCATGGTGCACGGAGTCAAACGCCTTACTGAAGTCAGTGTAAATGACATCAGTTTGCATTTTCGAAAGGAAAGCATCATTTACCAAGGAAGTAAACTCAAGCAGATTGGTCGTAGTAGACCGATTCTTTACGAATCCATGTTGAACAGGGGAAACAACTGATTTGCAGAAATGCTGCAAATTCGAAGTGATTATTTTTTCAAATAATTCAGGAATAGCGGACAGTTTTGCAATGCCCCTGTAATTTAGTATATCAGACTTTCCACCTTTCTTGTGGAGAGGAATGATATAAGATTCTTTCCAAAGAGATGGAAAGACAGAAGATTCAAGGGATAGATTAAAAAGCATTAGCAATGGATAAACAAGGAAAGAACTACACTCCTTGAGTAGACAACTAGGGATATTGTCAGGCCCAGGAGAGAAAGAAGATTTTAAAGAATTTATCGCTAAAATGAGAGAGGAATGGGAAATAATAGGGGGAGGTATAGAACTAGAGGAAGTAATAGTATAAGGGTAAGAAATATTATGAGGACAGACTGAAGAGTAAGTTGATTGAAAAACATTAGCAAATAGGTTATCAGAATCAGAGTCATTGCAGACCCAACCTTTTCATAATGCTCATAGTGCTTTACCCGTATCTAAGAAGCACAGGGAAAATAGTTAATGACAGTTAATTAACCGAGTATTGTTAAGATGTATTGAAAAACAAAAATGTTTTCCATACAACTATATGATTTAGTGGTCCGATCTTAATAGGATTTTGCATATATATGACGAGAATGGTACAACTAATAAATGCCGAGTTTGAACAAGATATCTTTATAAACAAAAATGTTTTTCATACAAGAACCTACTTTTCGACCGATCGTTCCTATGATAGCTATATGATAAGTGGTCCGATCCAGCTGGTTTTGACATATGAACTGCGTGCAACAGAAAGACGGACTTCTGCAAAGTTTCAAAAAGATAGCATAAAGAGACTAGTTCGCATAGAAACAGACAGGCGGACAGACGGACATGGCTATATCGACTCGGCTGTTGATACTGATCAAGAATATATATACTTTATGGGGTCGGAGATGTCTCCTTCTATGCGTTACACACTTCACGGCAAAATTATAATACCCTCTACAAGGGTATAAAAAAGTACGCACAGCACAATGCAACAACAGACAGTGCATTGATTTGACTTTTATAAGCTGGCAATATGGGTCTGCACCTATTTAAGATTTGTATATGAATACTTTACAATATGCTAATAAGCATGAGTACAACTAATTGTTAACATTTGTCGGCAAACGCGCTTTTGCTCAACAATTTCGCTACCTGTATGGGCAATGGCTCAGCTCAAGTAAAGACTTGTAAGACCCAACGAGAATAAATTGCAAATTTTAAATACGTACAAGCCAAAAAAAAAATTCTGATGTGAGTGTGTGCTTTGAGTATTTGTGATTAACCACTTTGAATACCTGCTGCCGGCTTCCATTGCTACATAATTCATTATATTTTGTGCACGCTGTTGTCGCTCGAGTGATTCATGCTAGCGCATGTCAAATGACTTACACGCAATAACACTCTTCATTTCTCTTTCTCCAATTTGCAAACCGGCGGTCCCAATGCACCGTCCTTGTCATCGTCCTCGCATCATGGAACATTGAGGCCCCATCCGCCATTGCGCACCATGCAAATGAACAATGGCGTCAGATCAACGAGGTCAATTTTGGGTACCGCTTTTTACAGCTGTGGTGATGATAGCAGAAGTGCGTTCCCAACTTTATGAGCTTTTTGCAGGAACATACTTGACTAATTGCAATTAGTAACTTCCCGCTGCTAATTTTGTGTAAAATCACTTGGGAGTAAATAATTAATGTGTTTTTGTCTTGTTCTTGTTAACGCCTCGACAGATTTTAATTATTCATTTTTGGGTATATCTATATCTAAAGAATATAGCAGCGGGATGTATTTATTGTTGCAGACACTTGATTTATCTTGTCGGTGAAAAAATTTTATCAACTTATTATTAAAAGAAAAAAAGAAATCAGAAATTCTACTATAATAAAAGTTAAAACATCGTCCACAAAAAGTGGCTCATCGTCCTTTGTGGCTCGCAATTTTTTGATCGCTTAGATTTTGTAGGTTATTCTTATTATGAAAGTCTTTTCAATATAAAATATTACGAAAATATGTAAATGTTAACTTTTTAATTTAAGCCTTCAAAGCTAATTAAGTCTTTGTTATACAGGTTAAAAAAAATGAACTTATAATATAAATAATATTGTAACAAGTAAGAGGTTCTAGCCGGGAGCTCCCGACTATAGAATATCCTGAACCCTCTTCTTCCAACGCCAACTGCAGCTCGCGCTACGCGCTCGTTTGCTTTAGTAGTAATAAAGAAAAATTAATATAAAAAAAAAAATTGTTCCCTTGGGAGGGTTCGAACTCACAACTAACCGCACCACTTGCCGCCGTCTCTACTCGCCAGCCACGCCAATAATTGAGTTTTATTGAGCTATGAGCTAGAGTCACCAAACTTGACATGTAGCTTCTAGAATAGTATATATAAATTATCAAGTATCCTTCATTTTTTACCTATCGCCCCCTCCTCGATACCACCACAAAACCATAAATCAAGCTATTAGTTCAACTTGTATTGCCCATCAATTCAAGCCACAATT
The DNA here is from genome assembly GCA_035045355.1 of Drosophila lacicola. Taxonomy (NCBI): domain Eukaryota; kingdom Metazoa; phylum Arthropoda; class Insecta; order Diptera; family Drosophilidae; genus Drosophila; species Drosophila lacicola. Next base: position 224,070 of record JAWNPB010000166.1, read on the forward strand.
TATATGCAATTGACTTTTTGAGAATACACAAATATTCTATGGCACAATAAGATGAACTGTCGAGAATTCATTAAGATCGGTTAAGAAACACAAAAATGATGTGAGCATGATGTGTTAGCGGCAGCTAGCGCAAATTTGAAGAACTTCGGTATACATGTACACACACACATTCATGCGCGTCTGCTTTGAATTCTATCAACAGCATTGCAATTGCGATTGTATTGTTTTCTGTGCTGCTATTTTAATTGGTTTTTTCTCACTGAGATTCAATTACTGGTATGGCAGTTCAGTAGAGGCGGCGGCAAGTAGTGCACTTTGTAGCGAGTTCGAACCCTACCGAGAAAACTATTGTTTTTTTTTTTTTGGCTACTGTGAGTAGAGTCGGCGGCAAGTAGAGCAGTTAATTGCGAGTTCGAACCCTGCCAAGGAAACTTAATTTGTAATTTATATTTATTACTACTAAAGCAAAAGAGCGCGTAGCGCGAGCTGCATTTGTTGTTGAAAGAAGAGGGTTCAGGGTATCACCTAATCGGGAGCTCCCGACTTGAACCTCTTGCTTGTTTAAATTTAAGCCATCAAAAAAAAAACGAAGTTGTATACAATTTTCATTAAGACGACCAGCTGTCCATCTATGCTACTTAAAATTATAAATTAAAGTTAAACTAAAAGTCTTTAAAATGCAGTACTTATGTCGGGGGCAAATGATTGTTTTCATATATTATATAAATATTCAGAAACAGAAAATTAGCCAAAATTGACAGTTACTTTGAGTGCGATTAGATGGTAAGCAAAAAGTTTCGATACAACTGTTTTTCAAGATTTTTCCAATCCTTCCCACAACCTCATCCTAACGTTCGCATAAGGTAACTTTATTCAAAATTTTAGTTCTTACGGTTGGTTTTGACAAACAGTTGTATTTATTTAGAAGCTAGACTCAACCCTGTTTCCTCTTCTCATATTTACAACTCTCTCATAAAACCCTTGGAGATTGTACGCATGATGTAATCTGCCTTTCACCTGCCTATCACGTGCTCTTAACAGATGAAAAGTGATCTCTCTCAGAGCTCTCTACAGTTGAGAATTCCCGGTTATCTTAAATAAAAAATTTAAGGATTAGTATTTACATTTGAAATGCCTTTACAAAAATGGAATGTGCAGCATTAATTGCTCCACTTTGAGAGTCACCAATATCTCCCACACCATACATCGCGTATATGCTGATTAAGCTGCGATAAATAAAAGAAGAAATTTAATTGTTTAGGTATAACTATAACTTGAATTTGCTAACGAAAAGTACAGTATAATTTTGCTTCCGGTGGCTATAGCGAATATTCGGATTTCATTTCGATGTTTGAGTCAGCCATCGACAAGGATACCGAGCTGTCGAATATTGAAAAGTTGCAGTATCTCCGCTCATGTTTGTCTGGCCCTGCGTTGGATTTGGTTCGATCGTTGGAGTTTTCCGGTGACAATTATCTTGTGGCTCTGGATGTTCTAAATAGAAGATTTAGTAACAAACGTCTTGCTATCCAGGCACACATCAATGAGATTCTTGGGCTCAAGAGGGCAGATTCGGAGTCCGCTTTAAAACTGCGTGAGTTCTCGGACAAGGTCAATTCGCATATGCGTGCGTTGCAGACTTTGGTCAGTTTGGAGAAAATTTCAGGATGCATAATAGTGCACACGCTGCTTCAAACGTTGGACACCCAGACTCAAACAAAATGGGAGGAGGCCGCAGGCATTGACAAAGTCCCGACAGCCGATAAGTTCTTCACATTTCTGGAAAGGCGTAGTCAAAGGCTGGAGAGCGTGCAACATGCCATGTCATCCCATATGACCAATTCTCAGGTGGGCAAATCTAACCATAAGACTAACCACAGCAAAAGAGTGCTTGTAGTCGAGACTAACCAAAATGGATGCAGTTTTTGTGATGCATCTGGTCACGGGATCTACACCTGTAGTAAATTCGGGAATTTATCTCTATCCCTTTGGCATAATGAAGTTAAGAAACTTGCCCTTTGTTATAACTGCCTAAGGAAGGGACATCAAACTCGGTCTTGCAGTAGTAGTCATTGTCGTACTTGTGGAGGAATGCATCATACCCTGCTGCATTTTAATACAGCATCAGAAGCTAATGCGTCGACACCATCAAGTACTTTGTCTGCTTCGAGCGCACCCACCTCGACTCACTCTCACTCTGGATCCTGATCCAAACCACAGAGGGTGGTTTGGTCTACGAACTTTTGTCTGTTAGGCAAATTGTGCTTTTACCAGAATTACCTATTCTGCAGAAAACTCCTCTTGGCTGGGTCGTGACCGGGGAGAGACTGTGCAGTACCTCGTTTTTGGCTGGTAGCTTCACTCCTGATAACGATGCTGGTCAGTTGGACGATCGTCTGGATGATTTATTTCGGGGTTTTTGGGAAGTTGAGAGCTTGGAAGAGCCTATGGTAAAGGCTAGCAAGGAAGAGTTGGAATGCGAGCAGCACTTTGCCAATAACTTCTCCCGCTTACCACCCGGCGAGTATTCAGTGCGGTTGCCTCTGAAGCGGAGTGCAGAGCTTCTCGGAGAGTCTTAGAGCCAGGCTTATCGTCGATTTCTCAGTCCTGAGCGAAAATTGGGTCGGGATTCGCATCTGAAGGAGCAGCACTCGGCATTCATCAAAGAGTTTCTGGATCTGAATCACATGTCGTGAGTAAGTCCAGAATTGAGTGGCTGTTGTAAATACTTCATCCCACTTCATTTCGTCTTAAAGGAAGACAGCACCACAACCAGGTTGCGTGTTGTGTTTGATGGCTCAGCGACGACTGATTCTAGACATTCTCTTAATGATGTACTGATGGCGGGACCCATCATTCAACCTAAGTTGTTTCACATTCTGATGCGTTTCCGCACATATCCTGTTGCTCTGACAGCTGACATTTGCAAAATGAATCGCTGTGTCCGAGTGACTTCGCCTGATAGTTACTGCCAGTGCCTCAAAAGGACATCGAAATCTTTGATGGCTCAACGACATATGGGACCAAATCAACATCATTTCAGTCCGTTCGTGCAATGCATCAGTTGGCCATTGATATGTGTCATGCATTTCCAATTGAATCGGGTGCCATCAAGCAGGAGTTTTACGTCGAGTTGCTGAAGCCAGAGAGAAAATTTGTCAGACGACCGGGATATTGTCTCGTGGAAACTTCAAGCTACGGAAGTAGTGGTCCAGTCACCAAGAAGTCCTCGATGGAATAGCTTATGAAGATAGGTAACAGTACTTGAAGTTCGATGATGAAAGCGATGTTGCCAAGGTCCTTTGTCTTGTATGGGATCCAGTGATCGAACAGTTGCTATTTTCATTTTCTATTCTAGATTCTATTGTTAAACCCTGCAGGTGCTCAGTTCTGTCTATTGTTGCCCACTTTTATGATCCGCTTGGAATTTTGGGACCAGTCATAACTAGAGCAAATATCTTTCCTCAACAGCTTTGTAAAGACAAATTAAGTAGGGATGAAAGTTTGGCGATTGCACGTGATACGACCTGGAGGGAACTATGCAGCAGTTTTCGCAACTTTCGGCATGTATCGTTTTCTAAAGTGGTGCTCTTCGAAGGAGCTGTTGTTGAAATATATGGATTTTGCGATGCCAGTGTGGAGGCCTATGGAGTCTACATCTTTCGCCTCCTTTGCTCCAAGTCTCGAGTTGCGCCGTTAAAAACATTGACTGTCCCAAAACTGGAATTATGTGGATCAAAGCTGTTGGCTAATCTGATGCATGAAGTTAAGCGCACAGGCATTTTTGCATTTGCAGAAATGTGAAAATGTCCAGCTCCATCCCATCCCTTGCACCATTTCTGGACGAAGGTGACCTCCTCCGTGTTGGTGGTCGGCTTAGCAGTTCGACTCTGGACTATGATGCGCAACATCCCATTATATTGCCTCGGCGTCATGCAAGCTACACACTGGTCCCCGTGCACTTCTGGCCAAAATGCGACTTCAAAATTGGCCGATTGGTTGATTGAAAAGAGTCTCTAAAGCAATCAGTAGATGTGTGAGGTGCTTCAGAGCGAGGCCTAGTTTCGTCGAGCCAGTGATGGCAAGTCAAGGGTGCGTCTGGAAGCCTTTTGTGCGTTCACCGTAACTGGAGTCGATTATTGCGGATCTTTCTTCTGTGATATGAATATCTTTATCAGTTTGGAAATAATTACAGCAGCACGTCAGTGCTGGTTAGCTTGGATATTAATAATGATTTTATTCAGTTTTTACCATGAGAGCTTAGCCTATGGATATACATATATTCTTATGCTGTTATTCGTTAACAGCTACAAAGAGGGGGGAGAGTGAGTAGCTCGCATATGCGTGTATTAGTGAGCATATATATTGCTCACGGAATGCGCTCAGACGGAGCGTGGGATCTGCAGCGTAAGCATAAACGGTCAGCTAGTGAGGCTAGTGAACCGCGCTGCGTAATCTGAGACCGAGCCAATACATAAGCTGGCTCTGGGCTTGTTTACGTTATTATTGTTATTGTATGCAACAAAGTGCTGCATACTTTATATTTGAATACAGGGTATTCTGTATGGGCATATACGCACTACACCTCCCCTTTTAGAGAAATAACGTAACATTATGAATGTGTAGTTATTAAATGAACTTAATTATTAAGGTTTTTATTTTTTTTTATAAAAATTAAAAATTTTTTTTTTTTGTTTTGAATATGACAAGAAATTTAAAAATGTTGGAATATAAAAATACAAAAGTATTAAAGTTATAAAAATTTTGTTTCAAGATACGTTTTATTGTGATATTTCGTTTATATGCAAAAAAAATTTTTTTTTTTTTTTGAATATAGCAAGAAATTTAAAAATGTTGGAGTATAAAAATACAAAATTATTAAAGGTATAAAAATTTATAATTCGTTTATTTTTTTTTTTTTTTTTTTCATTCGGTTGATCACGCCGTTATATATTTTTTTTTTTTGGAATTCGAATTCATAAAGAAAACTTGGGTTATTAAGAATTAAAAATTTTTAATCTATTCTTATGAACTTTTTGTTTTTTATCTTTACTATCTTTAATAAAAATGTTGTCCTTATCTTCTATTTTCTCTACTATATATGGTCCTAAATATACTGGGTCTAATTTGTGCCCTGTTTCGTTTCTTATAAGTACTTTATCTCCTACTTTTAATTCAAAATTTTTTGTTCTTTCATCATATGATGATTTCCTATTAGCCTTGGCTTTTTCTAACATAATTCTAGCTCTTTTGTATGCTATTTGTAATCTAAACTTTATTTCCTTAGAATAGTCATCTAAATTATAAATAGGATCTATGTAATTAGTATTGTTTAAATCTATGAACTGTTTTGGTAGTCTGCCAAATACTAGTTCGTATGGACAATACTCATGCGTTGCTGATGGTGTCGTGTTGAAGCAATAAGTGAAATATTGAATCCAGACATCCCAATCAGATTTGTCTGCAGAGATGTATGAACGAATGTATTTATTGAAAGATCGATGACTTCGTTCTATTGTCCCAACTGTCTGGTGGTGGTGTGCTGTTGAAGTTATGTTTTTGATACCAAGGTACTTACATAAATCTTCTATGACTGAATTTTTATATTCTGTACCCATGTCCGTAATGAACGTCTTCATTGGACCGTATTTCAGAATAAAATCTTCAAATATAGCTTTAGCTACGACTTTTGCACTTTTGTTTGGAATAGGTATGGCAACTAGATATTTTGTTAAGTCACATATCAGTGTAACTGCATATTCGTTGCCTTGCTCTGATTTTGGTAGTGGACCGATGGTGTCTACTATTACTCTATCAAAAGCATTGATTGGGGTTTCTGTAATTGTTAAAGGAGTTTTTGTATGTGTTGTCACTTTTGATCTTTGGCATTTCGCACAAGTTTTCACATACTTTGTAATAGTCTTGGTCATTTGGGGCCAGTAATAGTATTTCTTAATTTTTAACAAGGTACGCGTAATCCCTGTATGGCCTCCCTCTATAGGATCATCATGATATTTCGAAGGTATTGCTTTTATTTGACTTTCGTCATTTTTGTCTATTTGTGTCACTTTTGTAAGTAGCGCTACTTTTAATGTATTTAAATATTTATTGCCCATATTTTTAAATTCATTTAATGATACAAATTCGAAAATTTGTTCATTTGGTGACAACTGTAAGTTAGTAATTTTATGTATTCCGGCTTCTGAATTAAGCCTTTGAAAAAATTGATCTAAGTCGAATTTTTCATTGGAATGCAAATCATTAACTGAAAATTGTGAAATGATTCGTTTTCCTCTTTTAAGTAAACAATTTATTTTACCGAATTTTAGTTTCACAAATTTCTTTACGTCGTTATTTCTAACGACTTCATAGACATTGGGCTCTTTTAGATCTTTTTGATCTTTTTGCAATTTTATTTTTTCATCTGCGCAGATGTTTTCCTGTCTTTTTGATGATCTTGTTTGAACCATTAATATTTTCCTATTCATGTCAATTAGTGTCTCTATGCTTATGCGGGATAATGCATCCGCTACATGGTTATCTTTCCCCTTGAGGTATTCTACTGTGAATTGGTATTCTTCTAAGTCTAGTCTCATTCTGGTTAATTTTGATGTGGGATTTTTCATCGAAAACAAATATGTTAAGGGTCTATGGTCTGTTTTAACTAAGAAATGCCTTCCATAAACATATGGTCTGAAGTGTTTTATTGCCCAATGGATAGCAGCTAATTCCTGCTCTGTAGTTGATTTATTGCTTTCTCCCTGTGTGAAAGCTCGGGATGCGTATGCAATTGGTAATTGTACACCGTTGTACTCTTGGGATAGTACAGCACCACATGCATGTTTACTTGCATCTGTGGTTATGCAAAATTCTTTGCTGAAGTCAGGGTATTGCAATAATGTTGGCTTCATTAATGCTTTTTTAAGATATTGGAATGATTCTTCACATTCTTGAGTCCATTTGAATTGGACATTTTTCTTGCACAGTCTTGTCAAGTGACGTGAGTATTGTGCGAAGTTATTAATGAATCTTCTATAGTAATTACAAAAAGCGACGAAACGTCGTGCACTATCCGGATCTGTTGGAGTTGGATAATTTTTAATTACATCATATTTTTTATCATCCGGAAGGATGCCATGGTCCGTACATTTATGGCCAAGGTATGTTACCTCGTGCATAAAGAATGAACATTTCTCTGGATTTAGTTTAAGGTTGTGTTTTCTACAAAGCTCGAATATGCTTGTTAGATTTTTGAACATGTGCTTTTCAGAACAGCCAATTACAACTAAATCATCCATATAAAGGAATGCTTGCGATGGTTCTAGACCAGAAAATGCAAGTTGCATCATTCTCATAAATGAATTTGGGGCTACTTTAAGGCCGTATGGTAATCGCGTGAAGCGATATGAGCCAGTGCTCGTGGAAAAAGATGTTATATTTCCAGATTTTTCTTCTAGTTCAATTTGGTGGAAGCCAGACATTAGGTCTAGACACGAAAAATATTTCGCTCTTCCCAATTGATCTAGGATTTCTTCTATTCTAGGTAATGGATATTTATCTGCTAGAAGTTTTTTATTTACTTGCCTATAATCCACTACTAGACGCCATTTTTTTTCTTTTGAATTTGGGGGTGATTTCTTAGGAACTAAGAGAAGTGGGCTATTATATTCTGATATAGATGGTTCGACTATACCATCTTTAATCAATTTTTCTACTTGTCTATTTATTTCTGGTTTTTCTGTTTCCGCATTTCTATAGTTTTTAATGTATACTGGAGTTTTGTCTGCTAATCTTAATTTTTGTTTGTAAAAGTTGTTACTCGAAATTGCTTCTGATTCTAAACCAAATATGTCACTGTATTTGGTGCATATTTCAGTAAGTTTTGTTTTCACATGGTCTGGGAATTTTAATTTGTTTAAGACTTCATTAGTTCTATTGGTTTGGTTTTTATTGAACGATTTAATTTCGTAATTTTCTATTGATTCGAATTCAATGTTAGGATTTTCGATATTTATATTATTATTTGTTGTATTTAAAATACGAACTATTGCACTGTTGGTTTTTACGATGCTGTTAGCTATAAATACCCCAGGATGAATTTCCTGATTTGGTACTAAAACAGCATCTTCATTTGTCTGAAGTGTGATTTTTCTCACTACTTCCGACCTTGCTGGCAATAATATTGAATTGTCGATAACATTGTGTAAGAGTGGCACATGTATTTGGAATTTAAGTGATTGTGGTTTTAGTATTAATTCATCGTTTTGATAATCTAATATGCAATCGAATTTTCGAATGAAGTCAAGTCCCAAGATTCCGTCACACGGTACGGGGAATTCATTATTAACTATTTGGAAGTCATGACTGATTATGAAATAATCGAAGAGTAAATCAATTGTTGCTAGTCCAATTGATTGAATTGTTCCCTGACCAATTCCTGTTATATTTGTTTTGAAGGTTTGATTAATTTCAGAACATATGCTATTATCTTTTAGAATTGATATGCTAGCTCCTGTATCTATTAGTAATGTTAATGGTTTATTATTTTTTTGATTCTCTATTTTAATTATGCTGCTGAGATTTAGATTTATATTAAAAACTTTTATGTATTGTTGCTCAAGGGGGCTTGCTGGTTTTCCGAACTACTTTGTGTTACTCGTACTTGATTATTACTTCTATTATTACCTCTATTTGAGCCGCCTCTGTTCGAGCCACCTCTAGAGTTGTTGTGATTATTGTTATTATTATACCCTTGGCCGCCTCTTTTATAGTTACGGCCTCTATAATTACCTCTTCCGCGGTTTCCACCACGAGGATAGTAATTTTGGTAATATAGAATAGTATTTGTTTGTCCGGTTGCTTCTGTGCAACTATTGAAAAATTTGGAAATGGCATCATTCATGTTATTGAATGTGCCTGCCTGCATGATAAGTTTTACCTTATCAATTGAACAATTTTGGGTCATGGCTTTTACAGCTGTTGTGGTGCTGTATTTGTTTGCTAGGGATTGGCTTAGACCTTCACTGATATAGGCGCCTTCAAGGGCCTTTACCAGTTTTTCCACCTCTTGGGTGTATTGGTTAGCCGTTTTATTTTTCTGTTGCAGATTAAGAAGCTTAGCAGATAAAACTTCTACCGATTCTCCTTTTACTGCATTTGATAGTTGCGTAATGATTGCAGCAATTGTCTGCTCATTACTTATTAAATTTCTAGCATGGCCTTTTAGCTTAGTTTTTATAAGGCTTATGGCTGTTGGCTCATGTGTGCCTTTTAATGTTTCTAATAGATTCAAAGAATCTAGAAAACTTTGTAGATTTTCCGGCTTACCGTCAAACTCTGGTATCAGAGATGTGGCTAGCTTGATAAATTCTACAACTGTTTGTGCCATGTTTATTAATTTTGTGTCTTCTACTGGGTCGTTTGTCAGTTGTTAAAGTAAATTTTTGAATCTTAGATTTTTTCTAAATCATTTGCCCTACTCAATAACGTTTTTTGATTTTTTTGTTATGCATCGCATAAATGTTGAGTCCTAGAGAAATGACAGATGTCACGGCTATGATAAGCAATAGAATTGCAATGTCTTCCAAATTTTCTTTATGATCGATTACTTTAACATTATTGATCACGTTTGCGGCTGATTTTTCAACCTTGGACTCGTTTGAGCCCATTTTAGTGAAAATGTCTTGGATTCTAACTGAACGAATTATTACTTTTTAATTTCTTCTTTTTAATTTAAAATTCTCGTATATTCTCAAAGCTTAGTAATTCTTTTGTACTTATGTACAATTAGATATATATAAATATATATATATATATATTTTTTTTTTTAACGGAAATATGTGATATAAATCTATTTTTTAGTTTCTGTCATAATTCATTATAGACTGATTTACGAAAGGAAAAATTTGAGTTAGTTAGGGCATACGGTTGGCTGACAATCTTTATTTATACAATTAATAGTCCAACCGTATGTGTTAGTAAAAGCCTAACAGATTTTAGTATTTTTCAAGTAGCGCTTTCGAACATCGGCTTGAATTAGAATTTATATTTAAAGGCAATTTAGGCATTGGCAGTTTTGCAGCCCTTATTGCGTTGCTTCGCACCAGTACGAAGTTGTTTCTCGATGATTTCGAGATTCTTTAATTGTGGGGCGAAGCAACCACATGCTATTTCTCCTGGGGCGTTGTCGCTGTCTTGGCGAGATCCTGTTGTCGTGCCCGGTACTCAGCTATTGTGAGTGGGCGTGGTCCATCGTTGGGGTACACCTCTAAAGCCTCTTGCAGGCTGGGTGCATCCCTTTGCTCAACAGGAGCAGCTTCTTCCAGTCCAACGTTGCTCATTTACTTCCTGCGTTGGTGCAAAGGGCGGACTGCCTTTCACACTTTTGGTATCTGCTGCTGCTGTCCGGGGCCTATGGGCTCAGGCGGTGCCGGTGCTGGTCATCGCACAGGCTGTCTTTGGTTTGCACGTTTGTCTCCTCTGTTAATTTTCTTTTGTTGTTGTTAAATTTTTGTTTTTTTTTTTTTTAATATTTTGTGGGCGTGGCTTTGCGTTTTTGCACTGCTTTCAATTTGCCCTCGAATTGAATTTTACATCAAGTATTTGTTGTTCTTGCATTTTATATACTTTTTTGTTTAAATATTTTTTTTTTTTTTTTAGCTTTTTTGTAACTTTTCATAGTTGATTTGATTTTCTTTTTACGATCTTAGCTGACATTTTTGTTGCTTCGTTTTCTGTTTAACACACATTTTTTTTTTTACACAAACGGCAAACCACTGTCACGGTCGCCATGTGATATGAAATCTTTATCAGTTTGGAAATAATTACAGCAGCACGTCGGTGCTGGTTAGCTTGGATATTAAAAATGATTTTATTCAGTTTTTACCATGAGAGCTTAGCCTATGGATATACATATATTCTTATGCTGTTATTCGTTAACAGCTACAAAGAGGGGGGAGAGTGAGTAGCTCGCATATGCGTGTATTAGTGAGCATATATATTGCTCACGGAATGCGCTCAGACGGAGCGTGGGATCTGCAGCGTAAGCATAAACGGTCAGCTAGTGAGGCTAGTGAACCGCGCTGCGTAATCTGAGACCGAGCCAATACATAAGCTGGCTCTGGGCTTGTTTACGTTATTATTGTTATTGTATGCAACAAAGTGCTGCATACTTTATATTTGAATACAGGGTATTCTGTATGGGCATATACGCACTACACTTCTATAAGTCGAAAGTTCTTACGAGGCGGCCCATCAAGTGCTACGTAAGCGTCTTTATTTACTTCACCAGCAAGGCAATGCACCTAGAGCTTGTCAAGGACCTATCGACTGCTATATTTTCGAGTGCCCTAAAGCGATTCATCGCCACTCGTGGCAAGCCCAATCCAATAACGCAACAAACTTCTTTGGAGCGAAGAATGAGCTCGTTGATTTGAAACGTCTCTTGCTTAGCGATCCCCACATGGAAGCAGTTCGACAGTTCTGCCTTGGCGATGACATCGAGTGGAAATTCATTCCCCCCCGTTCTCCGCACTTTGGTGGACTATGGGAGGCGGCAGTGAAATTGGCCAAGCACCATTTCTATCGCGCTGTTGGCAGTTCGTTACTTACTTTTGATGAGCTTAGTACTCTTGTTTGCCAGTTCCCAGCTATTGTTAATTCACACCCATTACTCTTGCTTTCAGAGAACCCAGAAGATCTAGATGTCCTGACTCCTGCTCATCTACTGCTTGGTGGTCCTTCAACAAGCATCATCGAACCAGACTTGACAAATTTAAACTACGACCGCTTGGATGGCTGGCAGCGTGTGTTTGGGCAACTGGCAGGTTCCTTGTTTTTTTTGGCATGCCTGCGGTGGGCTTGCCAACAGTCAATGAAAACAGGTGAACCGCACTTGTCGCTCGTTTGCGACGTTGTGCGCTGAGCGAGATGCGGCTTCATACTAAATGTTCGGCTTTCGAGGCCGGCGTTCGGCTCAGCATTCTTACTCTTACTCTCAGCATTCTTACTCTCTCTGGGCATAACAAACTGGTCACAGGCACCCATGGGACTCACTCGTTGCGATTTATCGTGATTCGATTATTCTGCTGTTTGGCATGTTAACGACATGTAAACGACAATATTAGCAATAAGATAAGTAACGCCATACTACAAAATGCTACTATCCAGCTTTTTTTTTTTTTTTGTTTTTATGCTTGTTTATTGTATTGAATCAAAAATAGCATACATTTTTATTACAATACAGTTGGCTTAGCTGATATTACGCCAAGCCTGGTTGAGTCCTCAGGCTTTATCGTGGCTTTTTTGAGTCAGGCTGCATCGTCACGGAGGTAGTCGGGAGACTCTGGGGCGTCTCCTATGTCGTGGTTGGAGGAGGTCCTTGAACGATCTTCTCTCGAGCCGCCTGACTACACACCTCCCAGCGAGGTCTCTTGCTACCCGGTTGCAATGTCGCTGCAAGCGCTCGTTGTACCGGTTGTCGAATGCTCCGACTTGCCTGTCTATGGTCTCCATTTTGAGGTCTCTGTGCAAGGTAGAATCTGCCGTATACAAATAATAGAGAAAGGGGGCCAGTACGCTGCCTTGGGGGGCACCCGCCTTCATTTTTCGGGCAGGAGAGATTGCTGCTCTAACTTTGACTTCGAACTTTCGCTCAATTAGATAAGAGCGCAGAAGTAGAAAGAAGGGGGCGGGAAGACTCATCTTGATTTTCTGGAGCAATCCATCAATCCTGACTCCGTCGAAGGCCTGCTTAACGTCTACAATGACTCTATAGCAGTAGTCTTTCTCGTCGTAAGCCTTAAGAATATGGTTAATCACTCTGTGAATTTGTTCAACAGCGCCATGCCCTCCCCAGAATCCAAATTGGTGATCAGGAAGGATGGCCATGTGATCTATAAGCCTTGAAAGTCGGGCGACAATCAGTCTTTCCCAGACCTTCGACAGGGAAGGCAGGAGACTGATCGGCCGATATGACTCAGGGTCATATTCAGGCTTGCCCGACTTATGGATCATATGGATAAAAAGAGCGCGCGCATTGGTAGGGCCTTCAGAGTGGTGTGGCATATTCCATCATGGCCCGGTACTTTAGCCCTGGGAAGGACTTTGACGACGTTGATCACCTCCTCCACGCGGATGGGGCCGATAGGTGGTGACATCTGTAGCGGTGTCTCCAACGCTCGGGTTGTTTCATCGAGCTCTTCTGGGGAGGCCAGATCGAAAGGTGTAAACCGTTCCTCCAGGTGGCTGGCGAAGGTATCAGCCTGCTCTTCGTCTGTACGGCAATATTTACCATTGTGACAAAGAAGGGGAACGGTTCTCCAGGGTTGGCGCTTCAGGTTTTTAGTTGCTTGCCAGAGCGAGTATCCTGAGTCATGGGTATCATCTATGCTCTCCAACCTTTTAGAGAAGGATGCGTCTGTGTGTCTGCGCCACTCCGGCTTGTCCCACGGATGCTGTGTCGTCTGGAACCTGCGTCTGCTCCACCTTCTGATCCTGAGCAGGTTGGCTATGTTTTGCGGGCAGCCCGTTGCCAGCATTATCCAGCCGCCTGGCAACTGGTATGGAGGTGGCTTCGGCTGCTGCTGCGCGAATCTCTGCGTTGAGCAGCTCAATGCCGTCCTCTACATCCCGTCCAGTGCAGATTTCGGTGTTGAGGTGAATACTTTCACTCATCTGTCTCTGGAAGACACCGAGATCAATGCGGGTATTGATCAGCCTCGGTATTGCGCTGACCACCCTGGCCCTGCTCTCCAGAGTAACTATCAGGGCCAGGTGGTCGCTGGGGAGATCCCAATCGTCAGCGATTGAGAGGCGCTGGTCAGGAATCCCCTGGTAGATGTCTAAGTCTATACAAGACGGAGTGCCTCTGCTGCCGTACGGGTATCTTGTGGGAGAACCTGTGGCCAGTGCTTTCGCTTGACGGTGCGCTAGGCTGCTAGCTAGTTGAAGGCCGCGCGCATTGCTGTTATTTGCGCCACACAGCCAGTGATGTGCATTCCAGTCGCCTCCCACCAGATATCTGCTTCCAGCCGAGTTGAGTATGACATTGAAGTCGTCAGTCGACGTCTGCTCATTTGGTCTGCAATAGACTGCTCCAAAGTCCACGTTACCAGCATCAGTGGAGACTTTCACAGTCGGGTATTAGTAAACATGGTTAGTAATACTCAGTTGAGGAAAGTGAACCAAGTTACTCCGAACGAGGACAGCGCAGCCACCGCTAGCTGAGCGATTTTGAGTCCAGTGTACAGGGTATGCTGTATAAGATTTTGGGGAAAGTAGGACCGTTGGTTCTAGTTTCTGACAGCAGAATTATTCCGATGGCGTGTTTTTGTACTAGGGATTCCAGCTCTAGTACTTTTCCTGAAATGCCCTTGGTATTCCAGATTAGCACCTTCAGTGGTGTGTTCATTTTGATAGCAACGAGGTTAAAAGGGTAAAGATTTGCTGTTGCACACCCAAAACATGCTGTTGCATTTCTGCCATCCTCTCTCATGTCCTTGACGGCAAAGGAAAGTCCTTCCCCGTTTCCAGATATCTGCTATTGCTGTTGTTGCGCAGTCAGCCTCTCCTGTTGCTGTTTCCATAGCAATCTATGTAGCCTAGCTTGCGCTGGTCCTTCTCGTTGGCTAGCGCTGGGGACGTTGTTTACTTTGCTGAATGCAGCTAGTCCTCTTCTGGTGGCAGCGGCGTATGAAAGCTCTTCTACTTGTTCAGTGAGTGCTGTACGGGGGAAGTCAACAGGAGATTTTTCATTTTGGCGGGCTTTGTGGCACCCGCACGCTTTGTATATTCGGTGAACCACTCGCAGCCCTGTGGTTACCACCACAGTGGACGCTTGTTGCCGGAACTGAATCGGGCCGTGTGCAATCAGTGTGTTGTTTTCTACAGTATGTGGCCGTGTGCCCGTACTCCTGGCATCAATGGCATTGCACCACATCCTAGCTTCTTCGAGCAGTCTCAACCTTGGCCACCTGCTTGCACAGCTTTCTGATGGTAAGAGCCTCCTTGTTGTTGGCCGCCGGCTGCAAGTTGATGAAGTGGATGTTCATGGGCTCCTTGGTAGCTTTGCTGCTCGGAGAACGTGCACGTGGAGAACGGTATGGCTCTGGCTCCGCAGGTCGTCGATGAGCTCTCGGTTGAGTGAGGAGTGGTGGAGGCCTTTGATTACTATGCGGTAGGGCTTCTCCTCCTGCAGCTTGTATGAGTAGAACTTAATTTTATGTTCTTCCAGTATCTGTATGATGGCCCTGTATGTGGGCACATCATTGGCTAGGAGTCGCATAGTCCTACCTAGGTGGGATTTGATGGTCAAGCTATCCGCTACTTCAGATAGTAGGAGCCACACGTCGTTGATATTGTCGATGCAATTTAGGACGATGGGGGTGGCTGCTTTTCTCCAGTGGCGGCATTGTTGTTGGCCCTTATTTCGGGCACGGAGGAGCTGGTGCTGACATGGGCGACAGCGTTGGGCTGGCTGCCGCCCCCAACCTGAGGCGTCGCTGAGGCATGCAAGTGCTCTTCTTGCTCGGCCTCAGATTCGTCGGTATCCATGTCTTCGACGTTATCGGATGGGGTCAAGAGTTCACATCTATTGGAAGCATGAGTGCCATCGGAACTGGTGTCAGTTTTGTGCTGTTTTCGCCGCGCGGCAGGTGGGGACCTGCTGTCTAAGACCTTGCGCTTATCTTTTGTTTTTTTCATCTGTGCTTGAATCATTCGAGCCGCGGCTGCGGCGTGCGAATGGGGTTTGATGATATCTATTATACGCACTAGGGCGTCAACGGGGTCTCTATTTGCACTAGCATTGCATTTTTTGTGTTTTGCACTCATTGTGCTGAGTTGCAATAGCCGCTTTGGCCGAGTTTTGGTTTTTAATTGTTTTCCGCGAGCACGTCCATTCACCTTAAACACCAAAAGTGACTCCATCTTTTTTTTTTGAAAATTGAGAACGAAAACACATTCTGTAACATTTTGCTCTTACAGCCGAAAGAGCGAAAAATAGAATATAGTCTCAGCTTCGGCGCTATGAGGGCCGTGTAAGCAATAATGTTTGAATGTGAGTGAATATACATACATAACAGCATATTTGAAAATGTTGTTATTCACTGCTCTGGCTTTCGCTATCAAAGAAATAAATTTTCTTAGTTTCTTAGCGCTGATCATGACCTTTTCCAAATTTGTATTCACAAATGAATGCATGTTGTAGAAAATCTGTATTTTTAAGTCAATGGAAATATTTATATTGTTTTTTTATATTAACTTATTGATTAAATTTTTATTATTTTTAAGTTATTTTAAAGATACATTTATCAATTTTATTTTGTTTAAATTATTTATTCTCCACCGGTCGAATTAGCTACCGGTGTATTTAATTTACCCTATTTATATTTTTTGGCACTCTTTAATTTATTAATAAAATAAAAATAATAATAAATAATTAATCACTTAATTTAAAAAAATTATATAAATATTTCCATCGAGTTAAAAATACAGATTTTCTACGGAGCCAACCTCAGTACACAACATGCATTCATATGTCATTATTTTTTCACCAGCCAAAGCCAGAGCAGTGAAAAACAACACATATATACATATTTTTATGTACTTATGCATGCATAATTCACAGATACAAACATAGGTGCTTGCACGCCATTGGCTGAGACAAGAACTTCTCTCGAACATAAACTGTCCAAAAACAAAATTGAAATCAATCTACGTGTGCTATTTTTCTAACATAGTTATTGCACAAAATGCGCTTTGTGAAAAAATTATGTTATTCTTAAATTTTCCTGTAAAATTTATCGTTAATGATTCATTTAAATAAAGCATGCATTTCAACGATAAAGCAAAAGTACTTTGCGTCGATCGTAAGTTTAAGACTTTTTAGCTCAATGTACTTCGAAAACAAAGCGACGCAAAGTACCATCGCCCAGCTTTGCTGAAGGCACGCTAGCGACTAACTTCGTTGTTTATGTCAGCAAGCCTTCGGTGTTCATTCGTCTGAACTAACAGCCGTCGGCTGGCATGTCTTGTCGGATAGGCCAGATGAAACGCCAGTCTAGAAATTTTGCGTCGCATTAAAATGTATGGGCGTTACTCATCTTAGTGTTTATATTGTTTTTGGGTATACCATGCAATGCAGCTTATGAAAAACAGATTTTCAAAATTCTGTTGTTGTGAATATGTCACTGTACAGTATGTCTGAAATATCTACAACCACAATAAATTTACTTACATTGAATATCCAATTTCCAACCATCTTCTAGAGGATCAGAATGAATAGCATGATTGTATGCCTTACATGATAGAAACGTTCCAGCATCGGCTTTGCTTAAGTTTATTGAAAGTGTGCTGGTAGTCTGATTTCCATCACTCGAAGTCTGAAATTAAAAAGTTGGCAGGAACGTGAATTTTTTAACTGGCAAAAATATTTATAATGTGTAATTAAAATAGTAATTTGTGTGTAACATGTTCTTATGTAAATATATCAATAAGTTCGAAAAGTTTAGACTTTCTGAAAAATGCATTCTTCTTGCAAAAAAAAACTAGTAAGATGCTTAAGTCAGGAGCTTCCGACTACGGAATACCCTGAACCCTCTTCTACCAACACCAAATGCGGGTCGTGCTACGCGCTCGTTTGCTTCACAAGTAATAACTAGTAAGAGACTCTAGTCGGGAGTTTGACTTAGCAGTAATACATTTTTTTTTTTAAATAGTGCCCTCGGTAGGGTTTGAACTCGCAACAGACCACACTACTTTCTGCCGCCTCCACTCAATAGCCACAACAATAATTGAATCTTAATGAACCAAAAACGGATTAAAATTGCAGCACAGAAATCAAAACAATCGCAATTGCAATGCTGTTGATAGAATTCAATAAAGTAGTATGAATGTGTGTGTGTACATGTATACAAAAATTCTCGCAATTTGCGGTAGCTGCCCCAAGCTCTTGGCCAGCCAAAACAAGTTTTCTTTAATAACATTTATTTTTCTTAACCGATCTTAATGAAATTTTCAACGGTCGATCTTATTGTGCTATAGAATATTTGCATACTCTCAAAAAGTCAATTGCATTAAAATTATGGCTTTAATTGGTGGGCAGCATAAATTGGTTCATTAACTTGATTTATAGCTATGTGGTGATATCGTAAAGTCACCTACATCTACCAAATTTGCTCAAACATAAGTTAAAGACTCCTGAAATAATGCGACTGACCCTAAAAAATGAGTGTTGCTGAACTTAGCGGCTATGCTGGGCTATTGGTTCTACAAAAAAAATCCTACCGACTAATAACGATATATGGCATACTCAAAAACTACCGGCCCGGACACTTTCCTACCGCTTAAGCAATTATAATTAGAATATCAAAATTGCAATCTTAATATAAATGACAATTCCCCTTTTAGGTCGAAGTGCATTAGGTATTATTTCGCAATTAAGCCAAACAATTAAAGTAAACTCTGGAATTGAATAATTTCGTTTCAATATGTTGGTGCCTCAATGAAATATAGATGAGAGGACTAAAGCATTAACCTGTCTGACCGAATACCTTAAATATGACAGTGAATGCTTTCCGTATTATGAAAGCATATGAGAGAAATTATAAAGTTACAAGTCAGAGGTTCTAGTCCGGAGCTCCCGAATATGAGATACCCTGAACCCTATTATGACAACACCAAACAATAAAGATAAATTAAAAACAAAACAAAAAAGTTCCCTTGGCAGGCTTCGAACTCGCAACAGACCTCACTACTTGCCGCCGCCTCTACCCAACAGCCACACCAACTATTGGGTCGTAATGAGAAAAAAATGAATTCAAATAGCAGCACAGAAAACAATACAATCGCAATTGCAATGCTGTTGATAGAATTCAAGGAAGACGCACATGAATGTGTGTGTGTGTACATGTGTACAGAATTCTTGGAATTTGCGCTAGCTACCGCAAACACGTGGGCAGCAAACATATATTTTCTTTTGAGTTTCTTAACAGATCTTGATGAAATTTTCAGCAGTTTATCTTGTACTTTAAAATAATCGTCTATTATCAAAATGACAATTGCATTTAAATTGTGGCTTATATTGGTGGGCAGCATAAATTGGTTTATTTGCTTGATTTACAGCTTTGTGGTGGTAACGGGGAGGTGGCGATAGGTAAAAATAACATATACTGATATATATATATATACTATTCTAGAAGCAACATACCAAGTGTGGTGACTCTAACCACTAACCATACAATGCATAGACTTGTCAAATGTCGGAATAATCGGATACCGATAAATCGTCAACGACTGAACCCCATGGCTGTCCGCGACCATTTTAGTGTGCCCAGACAAAGTAAGACTGCTGAGAGTGGCAGCCGAACGCCGGCCTCGAAAGCCGAACGTTCAGTATGAAGCCGCATCCCGCTCAGCGCACAACGTTGCTGCGGCTGATGCTGTTTCGCAATATATGTTTTTAATCCCTTACATCCCAAAAACATACATGTGTGTATGCGTGTGCAGAGTGTGTCTCGCTCTCACTTATTGATTTGCGCACTTGTGTGCATCTCCTTCTCCCTGCATAGCTTCTCAAAAACCCCGAGATCTACAAACATACATATGTATGTGTTGTGTGGATGTGCGCACAAGTAGATCGCGGCGTTTGTCGCGAGCCAGAGATTTTTTCTTCAATTGTGTGCCCTTTGTGCCTGTGCTGGCAAAAGGCACACCATTCAAATGCTCTATCATGTATTTCTTCGTCCAGTCAGGCATAATGAGAAGAATCTGATATATTTATATTTATTAAAAACTTAAATGACCTAAATGATATATTTATATATTATATTTTAATTTTCGTGTTTACTGTGGGGACCAATTTTGATTAAAATTAAAAAAAAAACTATGTCGTATTTCTGCAAGGGTAATTCTTCGTCGGCTTGTCGAAAATTTAAGAAAAGACCAAACATTGAAAATGTTCAATTTTTTCGACTTGCTACTTGTGCACACGAACACTCTTTCGAGTAAGCAGTTGGGTGACATTATTAAAGGGTTTGGCCTGTTCATGTGCAAAACTCCTATTTTCCATGCATGGTGTAAGGGTAAGGGTACCTGAACGTTGGCATATGTGCATAATAACTTTTGGGCCTGCCAAGCACACATACTTACACACTTTATTATATGGATAGAAGCATTTATGCGTTTGTGTGCGTGTTGGTTGCCTGCCTGCCTGCCGCCTGCCCGATGCAAATTTGACCAAATTTGAAGTTTTTGGCATTTCTGAATTTCGAGCTCTACACACAGACACACACACACACACTAAAATGTGTGCGAATGAGCCGATCAAGGGTTTGTCGTGAAACAGAGATATTTTCATCAATGGGTGCGTAAATTTGGGCGACGGTGGGCTTGCGGCCGCGTAAGGCACACATGTGTGAACAGGCAACGGAAACAGGTGAACCGCACTTGCCGTTCGTTTGCACTTTGATATGGATGCAGACGCATGCTGCACATTCTTATCGTTAATTGCCTGCCATAAAACCCCTTAACCCAAAATGTTTACAATGTCGAAAAATACATTAAAAGATCACTTGCTTGCGGCCGCAAGCCCACCGGCGCCCAAATTTACGCACCCATTGATGAAAATATCTCTGTTTCACGACAAACCCTTGATCGGCTCATTCGCACACATTTTTGTGTGTGTGTGTGTGTCTGTGTGTAGAGCTCGAAATTCAGAAATGCCAAAAACTTCAAATTTGGTCAAATTTGCATCGGGCAGGCGGCAGGCAGGCAGGCAACCAACACGCACACAAACGCATAAATGCTTCTATCCATATAATAAAGTGTGTAAGTATGTGTGCTTGGCAGGCCCAAAAGTTATTATGCACATATGCCAACGTTCAGGTACCCTTACCCTTACACCATGCATGGAAAATAGGAGTTTTGCACATGAACAGGCCAAACCCTTTAATAATGTCACCCAACTGCTTACTCGAAAGAGTGTTCGTGTGCACAAGTAGCAAGTCGAAAAAATTGAACATTTTCAATGTTTGGTCTTTTCTTAAATTTTCGACAAGCCGACGAAGAATTACCCTTGCAGAAATACGACATAGTTTTTTTTTTAATTTTAATCAAAATTGGTCCCCACAGTAAACACGAAAATTAAAATATAATATATAAATATATCATTTAGGTCATTTAAGTTTTTAATAAATATAAATATATCAGATTCTTCTCATTATGCCTGACTGGACGAAGAAATACATGATAGAGCATTTGAATGGTGTGCCTTTTGCCAGCACAGGCACAAAGGGCACACAATTGAAGAAAAAATCTCTGGCTCGCGACAAACGCCGCGATCTACTTGTGCGCACATCCACACAACACATACATATGTATGTTTGTAGATCTCGGGGTTTTTGAGAAGCTATGCAGGGAGAAGGAGATGCACACAAGTGCGCAAATCAATAAGTGAGAGCGAGACACACTCTGCACACGCATACACACATGTATGTTTTTGGGATGTAAGGGATTAAAAACATATATTGCGAAACAGCATCAGCCGCAGCAACGTTGTGCGCTGAGCGGGATGCGGCTTCATACTGAACGTTCGGCTTTCGAGGCCGGCGTTCGGCTGCCACTCTCAGCAGTCTTACTTTGTCTGGGCACACTAAAATGGTCGCGGACAGCCATGGGGTTCAGTCGTTGACGATTTATCGGTATCCGATTATTCCGACATTTGACAAGTCTATGCATTGTATGGTTAGTGCTCTAACTCTTATTTTTATCGGTTGCTTAGAAACAGAGTAAGTTATCGATTATCGGAAACAAACTCTTAGTGGGCATGGACTAGGAGGACCTACAATTTAAATCCATTGAAAATGGGTAAAAAGGGTATAATGTTTTCGTGCGAATGTATGTAACAGGCAGAAGGAAGCATCTCTGACCCCATAAAGTATATATATTCTTGAGCTGCATTAACAGCCAAGTCGGTCTAGCCATGTCCGTCTGTCTGTCCGTTTGTCCGTCTGTCCGTCTGACCGTATGTATGAAAGCAAGGATCTCAGAACCTATAAGAGCTAGAGACTTGAAATTTTAGCTGTAGGTCCTCCTAGTGCCCGCGCAGATCGAGTTTGTTTCCTATATTCGATAACTTGCCCCGTTTCCTAGAAATCGATAAAAATCGGTATCGAAATCCTGTTTTTTGAGCAACTTTGGTAAATAATAAGAGCTAGAGTCACCAAGCTTTTTACAGTAAATAGTACAAGTACTCGTGAGGCTAAAGATGCTTTGAGTAAATAATTTGAATACTTCAGTCGCCCGAAAAGGATAATATCGGATCGTGGGACATGTTTTACGTCTTCAGAGTTTTCCACATTTTTGAGCGAGTGCGACATAGAACGTATTAAAGTAGCCACGGGAGCACCACAAGCTAATGGCCAAGTTGAGCGAGTTTACCGGGTGCTACCACCTATGCTGGGAAAATTTCCGGAACCATTACTTCAAGCAAACTGGCATAAATTAATGTTTAGGGTAGAGTACGCTATCAACAAAACAGTTCATAGTAGTACGCGAAACACGTCTAGTATGTTACTGTTTGGAGTTGATGAGAGGACATGGTAGACGAACTGACTGAGTACTTAGACGATAGGATTAGTAGAATGGAACAGCGAGATTTAGAATACTTGAGGGAAAGCACAGGTAATAACGTTGTGCAGTCACAATAAAAAAATGAAGAGTTATATCGGTAAAAACATAGGGCCCCAAATAAGCACAAATTAGGAGATTTACATAAAAAGTTTGCGCCCAAATGACGCAACTTCCATTTCACAGTTGGATGGAACCAGCACGACTCAAATCTAGGATAAATAGAGTAAACGATATTGTAATGTAATGCAAATACTAGAAATAAGCCAATGTTATAAAATACTAGAAATAAGCCAATGTTATAAAATACTAGAAATAAGCCAATGTTATAAAATACGATAAGTCTATCGATATGTACTGAATCAGGAGAGGGCACTTTTTGAATTGAATTGGTGCGGTCGAGACCTAAGTTCCGACATCGGAAAATAAAGATTAACTATAAACATAAAGAAGTGTGAAATCAAATCTAAGAAAACGGAGTTTTACAATAGGAAGTGTAATAAATTTTAACTGATATATTAATATATATTATCATTAGATTGATGTTGTTATATATGTTATTCTAATAATAAATTTAGTATCGAGCGCATTTTCGTATGCATATCAAATAGTGGCTGTAGGAGAGTGAGTATTTTCCAACAATCATAATTCAATTGCGCCGAGAAGAAGCAGTAATCGATTTAGTCTGTAGCCTGCGATTGTCATCATTTTAATAACTTTTACCGGCTGTCGATTCTTGACTGCCGATTTGCGATGTTTGCGTTTTTCACCGATTTACCAGCGGTTTTTAAACAAATAAACTTATTAATTCAGTTCCGAGCGATTGATAAAAAACCGTCTTCAGTGTCTCGTGATTATTTTAATAAGAATAAGACATTACCGATAAAAATATGTTACGGCTGCCTTGTAAAATAAGAAAAGTATGTTTGTTTATTTTAACGTAGTCCGAAAGTATCAGCTAATTCTTAATAATTTACATTTAAGTGGCAACCTTATCTTGTAAGAGAAAATTGTAAATCAGGTGATGTGGCAACGCTAGATGTCAAAAGCATTGGAAGGATCCCGTTGATTGAGAGCTTTTTTTGTATACCGATGCTGAGACCAAACCAAAGCGCGTGGCGTGATTTCTTTTTAATTTCGGGGACACTACGAAGCAGACGTGCACTTAAGAGCTACCTCAATTAATCTTTTTTTAAACTGAAAAGGCGGGTCGTCTAAAGACACGTGGAAGAAATTTACCACCAACCGAATACTGATCAATAGGCCAATATAACAGCCGGTGAAGTTTAGGACATGTGGCCATAGCCACGTTGTTCGACATCATCATTTAAATTCATACTTCATCATGTGTGAAACGCTATATTCGCACGTAAGTGGTATCGTATTCTCAATGAGCAAAAACAAGTTAATTAATGACATGATCAAGATTGCATGCTTTTCTGGCATATAAAGTTCCAAAACTTTAAAAATCAGTTCGATTCTGAAAGAAAACATATGTTGTTAAATATAATAGCCTGTATAAGCGTTGATATAATGATCAAGAACAAGATCATTAATATTTAATTAAATGTATCAGTAATATAATGAAATTCATCTTGATGTAAATCTCATTGGAGGCATGCCGATGTGGAAGTATAAAGGCATGGTAGAAGTTTAAATTGTAACTAAATAGCACTAAAAGGGACAATCTCATATATTTTTACAGACGAGGATTGTCATGGCGCTGCTTTGATCAGAGCAATTTATAGGGAGGGAAAATTAAGTTACACACTCTCTGTTAGGCCATCCAACTCAGCCAAAAACTATCGTGAACGATAACGTCTGTCCGCTTTTCAGTTAGTACCGCTTGAGACGTGAATTTGTTGACAAGTCTATTTGTTATTTATTGTTTCGGTAGCACTAGCATTCTTATGCTATGAGTTTTGTTAGTTTCAAGATCTCACACCCCATCCGGCGAGCTAAGCAACGCAACCAGACGTGTCAAGCAGGAAACGAACACTCATAAGAATAGAGCATTAATAAGTTAAACAGCCCTAGGTATCATGCATATATCAGTACCCTATTCTAGCCGCCTACAGCCACCAGCGTTTCAATAAATATGGCGCTTAACGGAATGGCCAAAAGAGAGTCTGTTTTAGGCAATGTCATAATTTAGATTTCTTATAAGGCCAACTTCAAGTTTTTGTTTAGGTTAAAGTTAGTCCAGGTCGTTTTCCAGAAAATGAGTTCGTCTGTGGAAACCGTAAGTGTTAGAGCTAACCCAAACCTCTATTTCGCAGCAAATTTTGTAAGTCTAGAGTCGATAGTGTTAAACGCTGTTACTCTATTGCTACAGATAAAGTTGTAGAAATGCTGTATGCGTCTGTTTTTGAATCTGTCCAAAAATGGCTTAATATTTAAGTCTTCTAGAATCGATTCAATTTAAATTTCTTGGTGTTGTTACAGCTCGACAGCTCAACCAATTTGTAATCGTCAAGTATAATAATTCACAGAAATAAATATTGACACTATAGAATATTTTTTTTAAACTGCGAAACCAGTCTGTACGGAAGCATTTGTATGCCTTTAAAATTATGAATTGTAAGAAAATTGTTAGTAATATTTAAAACAGTATTAAATAATATAATTATATTAAGAAAACTAGTATTAAAAATCTAAGACAAAGAAATTAGAGTATATTAACAAGAAAGCGCAAAACAAAAATAGAATAGGAAGGAAACGCGCAAGGTAGAGGAAGACGGCGCACACATAGTCCGAGCTCAGAAGAATTGCCCACAGTCGAAGTAGAAAGTTTTCCAAACATTAATATGGCGGAAGGTCCAGAGGCTAGTGGCTTAGGTGAAACTCTAAGCGCAGTGTTAGAAAGAGATCTTACAATTAACCACAATACGATGATGAGAGAGATTGATAATATGCAACGTAACTTAGTAGAAGCCGTACGCGAAGGAAGAGCTAGACCTTCATTAGAAAATTTTAACAATCATCTTGAATTGCCTAATGAAAATGGCACTTCTAGTCGTAATCAGTCACGTAATTTGAATAATTCCAATAATTTTCCTATAGTGAGCAATGAAAAAGTGCAAGTGGATAAGTGGAATATTTCTAATGATGGAAGTGATGATGTAGAAGAATTTTTATTCAAAGTAGCTACATTGGTAAAAAGGCACAATTGCTCGGAATCTCGATTGTTAGCGGAGTTTCATGTACTGTTACGAGGGAAAGCCGAAAAATGGAATTGGTTCTATCTGAAGCAAGAACAAGAAGCTACTTTCAAGGGTTTAAAATTAGCTATTACTTACAAGTTCGGAGAGGCAGACAACGAATCTGAAAGGTTGATGCGTGTTATTGAGAAACAACAGCAATTTAAGGAAACGTTTGATGAATTTTATATGGATGTAGTCACAAAGAATTCCCGTCTGAAAGAACCGTTTAGTGATGCAAAACTAGTACATATTATAAAAGGAAATGTTAGAGAATCTTTAGGTAACCTATTGTTCGCCCAAAGCATTTTTAGTTTAGATCACCTTTTGTCAGAAGCTCGTAATGCCGAAAAGTTTATGGCTTTTAAACAAAGTAGACGCTTGCAGCAGACAACTGGTAAATTCGCAAATGAAATAGAAGTATCGGATCTAAAGGCAGAAGAATCTGCCAGCGAGAAAGAAATTGAATTATCCACTTTTAAGAAATTCGAGAAAAGTTATGAAAAGGCAGGAGATAAGTCCAAATATAAGTGTTGGAACTGTGATCAAATAGGTCACTCGTTTTATGACTGTCCGTCTGAAACAAGGATTATTTCTGTTACCGATGTGGAGAGGAAAATGTAACCTCGATTACTTGTCCTAAGCATAAGAGAAACAATTAGCCGAAAGTGTGATTAAAGGGGTTACCTCGTTTGAGAAAGAAATCCCAATCAAACAATTAGATAAATCTAAAACAGAGAAATTAAGTGAATTTAAAGTGAATGAATTACATACATTACGTTTAGAGCAGCTTAAGTGTAAGTTAACTCTAAGAAAAATATCATCTAAAATATTAAAATGTAGAGAAAGATATAAAAATAGAATGCATTTACGAAAGGAATTAGAAACTATTATTTGCAGCAAGAGCAATGATAATATATGGTTTATTAGACTCAGGAGCATCAGTTAGTGTATTAGGAAAAAATTTTTTGGAGAGAATGGATAAAATGCGTTTATCAACAAAAGAATTAAAATGCTCAATTAAAACAGCTGATGGAAAGTTACAAGACATATTGGGATCGGTAGAAATAGGGGTATCTTATAACGGATTAGAGAAAAACATTTTATTTTTTTTAGTAACAAGTCTACAACAAGAAGTTATTTTGGGGAAAATGTTTGGAAAGAGTTTGATATAGCTCCAAAATTAATTTCTGCATTAGACGTGCAACCGGAAAATGTTCCAATGATTAAAGGATTTCCATCGTTTACTAAATTAGGACTAGGTCGTACCAATCTGGATATCCATGATATTGATACGGGGGCATCAGACCCATTTAAGCTCAAGCACTATCCTTTGTCACCACCCAGACAAAAAGAAGTTTATTCAGAATTAGATCGTATGTTAGCTTTGGGACTAATAGAAGAAAGCAAGTCTACTTGGTGCAGTCCCATGGTATTAGTTAAACAATCTAAAAAGGTCAGGCTGTGTATTGATTCTCGTCGATTAAATTATATTACTAAGAAAGATGCATATCCACTGCCACACATCAATGGATTACTCAGTCGATTGCAAGATACGTACTTCATCTCAAGTATAGATCTGAAAGATGCTTATTGGCAAATACCGCTAGATGAAGCATCGAGAAAAAAAACGGCTTTCGCTATACCAGGAAGACCTTTGTACCAATTCACTGTTATGCCCTTCGGCTTGTGTAATTCGGCACAAGGAATGAGGTAATACCAGGATCGTTGAGAGAAAAAGTTTTTATTTATCTTGATAATTTGCTAGTATGCAACTCTGATTTTGATAGTCACCTTAAAACACTAAGACAAGTAGCGGATTGTTTGAAAAAGGCGCAATTAACTATTAATGTCAAGAAATGTAAATTTTGTCAACAAGAAATTAAATACTTAGGTTATATTGCGGGTCAAGGAACCTTGAAAACTGACCCGGGGAAAGTTCGGCAAGTCAGACGATTTCTAGGCATGACTGGATATTATAGACAGTTCATCCCAAATGATGCTGAATTATTAGCGCCATTAACGGATTCTCTGCAGAAATCATTAAAGTTGAAGCAGTACAGGCAGTTGCAAATCTTAAACAAGCACTGATATCCGCCCCAGTGTTGGTACAGCCAGACCTTAATATTCAATGTGACGCTTCGCGGGCAGGAATAAGTGGCGTTTTAACGCAATGCGATATAAATGGCAAGGAACACCCTATAGCTTATGTTCCTCAGAAATTAAGGAAACGAGAAAAAAATTATACAGTCACGGAACTAGAATGCTTAGCAGCTATAGTATGTTTGAAAAGATTTAGACCCTATTTAGAAGGCTTACCATTCAAAGTGATAACTGATCATGCCAGTCTTAAATGGCTTATGACACAAAAATATGTTTCAGGGAGACTAGCCAGATGGAGTTTAAAATTGCAGCAATATGATTTCAAAATTGAGTACCGTAAAGGCTCACTTTATGTAGTACCCGATACTCTGTCTAGGGGATATTTAGATTATTTGGATGCACCACAGAGGCTATCAGAAATTGATTTGGAAAATCCAAGCTTTCAATCACCCGAGTATGACGAATTGAGAACGCTAGTTAGTAAAAAAGCCAATTCGTTGCCAGATACTTTTGTTTTGGGCAAGCTCATATACCAAAGAGTTCAATTTCGAAAAGGCGAATTTGAAGATGAAGTCAGCTTATGGCGATTGTGGTTACCTAGTGAGTTACGAGCTCAAGTTATTGCAAGTAATCATGAGGACTCATCGTGTCATGCAGGTTTTGGTAAAACTCTCGTGCGAATTAGAGAAAAGTATTATTGGCCCGATATGTGTAAGGAAGTTAAGGTATTTGTAGAGCAATGTGAAAATTGTAAGATGGCAAAGCCAAGTAACATTATTCAAAGAACGCCCATGGGAACACAAATAATTACTGAGAGACCTTTTCAGAGAATGTATATGGATTTGTTAGGACCGTATCCGAGAACTAAACTAGGTAATTCTATGGTATTTATTGTTATTGACCATTTTACGAAATACATATTCTTAAAATTAAAATATTATGCTGTATTTAGAAAAACAAATATTTCATACTTTTGGTGTCCCACAATATATTCATAGTGACAATAGTAATCAGTATGTATCTTCTCAAATGGTAGAGTTTTTACATAAATATGGGATTACACAAATACGTACAGGCTTATATTCTCCTCAAGCAAACGTCAGTGAGAGAGTAAATAGAGAAATTTTAGTTAAACTAAGAATTTTGCTTAAAGAAAAAAACGATCAGTGGGATAAGCATTTGTCAGCAATTTGTAGTATCTTGCGTAGTGATTATCACAGCACTCTAAAATGTACTCTATATTTTAGCTTGTTTGGTCAGCCGATGTTAAGGCATGGAAAAAGTTATAAATTGTTACAACAATTGGAAGCGCTGCGAGATAATCAGGTGAATGTAATGCCACATTGTAATAAAATACAACTGCTACATGACAAAATAAAACACAATCTGTTAGAAGCACATTTAAAAGCAGAAAAGTGTTATAATCGAAGATCGAGATGGGTGAACTACCAAGAAGCACAGGAAATTTTTAGAAGGAATTTTACTCAAAGCAATGCTAGTAAAGGCATTAATGCCAAACTTTTACCAGCATATATAAAATGTCAAATTAGAAAAAAAATTGTAACAGCACTATATGAAATAGAAAATATACAAGGGAAATTTGTAGGAAAATTCCATGCTAAAGATCTAAAAGCTATGTAACATGCCCGGCTTTATCTCAGGTTGTGGTCGAGCCCCACGAGAGAAAAATTGTAAAGGAGGATAAGTCAACCGTTTCTTCCTTTTCTTCGGCTTAGAAACCAGCGAAGAAGGTGGTGTTACGGCTGCCTTGTAAAATAAGAAAACTATGTTTGTTTATTTAAACGTAGTCCGAAAGTATCAGCTGATTCTTAATAATTTATATTTAAGTGGCAGCCTTATCTTGTAAGAGAAAATTGTAAATCAGGTGATGTGGCAACGCTAGATGTCAAAAGCATTGGAAGGATCCCGTTGATTGAGAGCTTTTTTTGTATACCGATGCTGAGACCTTTTTAATTTCGGCGACACTACGAAGCAGACGTGCACTTAAGAGCTACCTCAATTAATCTTTTTTAAGCTGAAAAGGCGGGTCGTCTAAAGACACGCGAAAGAAATTTACCACCAACCGAATACTGATCAATAGGCCAATATAACAGCCGGTGAAGTTTAGGACATGTGGCCATAGCCACGGGTGTGAAGTCCACCTCGAGGGTCTGCCACCACGAGTGTGGAATTCTAGAAGAACTTTCTCTATCCACTGAAAGGCGAATTTTCAGAGGAATGTCGTTGGCATAAGTAGCTTCGACAGCCAGAGTAACAGCTTAAATTTCACTGTGAAAGGAGCAACAAGCACGCATGGCCCCGCATATAGCCACAATGCTCATATGTAGACCTTTGGTGACCACGAGTGCTTCTACATAACCTATATCTTCACAACGCCAATGTAAAAAGGCACTCTGCCAAGCCATCTACATATATATAAACAGCAGCCCTGCCTTCGTTATGAAATCTGCTAAACAACACTAACAGCGACTTCAAATTAAGATTTTCGCAAATCCAAATTATTAATGGTGCAACGTGGACCGACCAGACAGTAGATCCAGAGGAACGAATGACGTAATGAAATTTGAATTGGAGCGCTGACCTTGAATTATTCCTAGTATATATCATTTTTTTTTAAGCGAAGTTAAACAAATATTAGCTGATCATGTTTTTCTTTCGATAATTTTTGCAAGGAAAAGTATACTTGCTTGTAGAATGTAAGCTTATTCATATGTACGAATACTAAAGTCTTATTCATTTACAGATGGTGCTGATTTGAGCACAAACATCACTTTCATAAATCATCGTTGTTCGACATCATCATTTAAATTCATACTTCATCATGTGTAAAACGCTATATTCGCACGTAAGTGGTATCGTATTCTCAATGAGCAAAAACAAGTTAATTAAAGACATGATCAAGATTGCATGCTTTTCTGGCATATAAAGTTCCAAAACTTTAAAAATCAGTTCGATTCTGAAAGAAAACATATGTTGTTAAATATAATAGCCTGTATAAGCGTTGATATAATGATCAAGAACAAGATCATTAATATTTCATTAAATGTATCAGTAATATAATGAAATTCATCTTGATGTAAATCTCATTGGAGGCATGCCGATGTGGAAGTATAAAGGCATGGTAGAAGTTTAAAATGTAACTAAATAGCACTAAAAGGGACAATCTCATATATTTTTACAAACGAGGATTGTTGCTTTGATCAGAGCAATTTATAGGGAGGGAAAATTAAGTGTGTAGCCTCAGTTAGGCCATCCAACTCAGCGAAAAACTATCGTTAGTACCGCTTGAGACGTGAATTTGTTGACACGTGTATTTGTTATTTATTGTTTCGGTAGCACTAGCATTCTTAGGCTATGAGTTTTGTTAGTTTCAAGATCTCACACCCCATCCGGCGAGCTAAGCAACGCAACCAGACGTGTCGAGCAGGAAACGAACACTCATAAGTATAGAGCATCAATAAGTTAAACAGCCCTAGGTATCATGCATATATCAGTGCCCTATTCTAGCCGCCTACAGCCACCAGCTTTGCAATAAATAGTATGTATGTATGTCAATACCTATGTACATATTTACGTCGTGTGACTGATTTGCATATTGGATTTTACTCTGGACTACAATTTCGTTTATTATTTAGTACTTTTGTTGCTGCATTTTAGTTGAAATCGGAAAACTCGCAAGTATAATATAATTTTTACAGTCTTTTTAAAGACTTCAAATATTTCTTTACTTTCATTATTTTATTTTTTCAGACGCACCCAGCGGACCAAACTGTCGCAAATGATATCACAAACTGGTGAAATGCGAGAGTTAACCCGACAAAACTCTCGCAATCGCATCGGGAAACGATAGCAATATGAATCATATGTCGTTCAGTTTGTGGCAGTCAAAGTTTCATTTACGATTGTCGCCAGAAATACGGCTAGCGAGCCTTTTGTGATATGTTTTGCGAGCCTTTTCTGATATTTCTAACGAGTCTTACAAAATATTTTCTGTGATACGTTTTTGATTAAAAAAAATATTTTTTTTAAGCCGGTAGCAATATTAAAAAAGTCTCTTAAAAGATATGCAAACGGCTCGCATGAAATATGGTTTGCGAAACTTTTTTTTGTTTAATGCCCATTTTGTTCCCATAAAAATGTTGGTTGGTGTTTTTTTTAATATTCATTTTCAATTCAAATTTTATTTAAAAAATAAATAACATTTTTTTTGATTTAAATTTTAAATTCATTTCTTTGGCAATCTTATAATTATAATAAAAGTTAATACATTAGTTTAATTAAAACTATTAATGAAAGAAAAAAATTATATATGTTTATTTTAATTTTATTTTCTCCGTCCCACGCTAGGAGCATTGTCCTGCAACATCATCCGCTATTATCTGGCGCCAGGAGCTCCTAATGAATTTGTCGTACGTCTTTTCAGCACTTTCGGGGCAATAGGGAATAGTTTAGTTATTAATAAACACTTGTTAATTACTTACCTCCCTACAGAAATTAAATTTTCACTGTTCACTTAACCACGTGTTTGCTCGCTTCGGCGGAGAATAGAAAAGAGAACAAAGCAATTTTTCAACCCCCAAAATACACATATTTTTCGGGCTGAGTAGGAAACAACAACAAAAACAACACAGCATCCGAATGCCGAGTCATTTTAACTCTCTCTCTCTCTTGACGATGTTGCACTCTCTGAGCACCATTAATATTTGAAACAAAAACAACACACTGTTCTCTCTACTGTGCACGCATTTTTATCGCAAAGATCTCACTGCCACGCTCGTGTGCGAGTGTTTTGCGATAAAAATGTATCCCACTCGTTTTCTGCTCACATACGAGCTCATTTGTGAACATTTTGCGAGACTATCGCTAAAGGCTCGCATGTTGGTCCGCTGGGCACTTTTATTATACCCTGAGCCCATTAAATGTGTAGAAAGGGTATAATGTATGTGTGCAAATGTATGTAACAGGCAGAAGGAAGCATTCCGACCCCTTAAAGTACATATACTCTTGATCAGCATCAATCGACAGCTGAGTGGATTAAGCCATGTCCGTATGTCTGTCCGTCCGTCCGTGCGTATGTATGAACGCAAGGATCTCAGAACCTATAAGCTAGAGACTTTAGCTGTAGGTCCTCCTCCTAGAGCCCGCGTAGATCGAGTTTGTTAAAGATATTTTATAACTTGCTTCGTTTCCAAGTAATCGATAAAAATCGATATCGAAAGCCTGTTTTTTGAGCAAACTTGAGATGTAGCTTCTAGAATAGTAAATATATATCAGTATCTTTCATTTTATACCTATCGCCACCTCCCCGCTACCACCTAAAAGCTATAAATCAAGTAAATAAACCAATTTATGCTGCCCACCAATATTAGCAACAATATAAATGCAATTGTCATTTTGAGAATACACGAATATTTTTAAGTAAGTACAATAATATCTACTAATGGAAATTACATCAAGATCGATTAAGAAACACAAAAGAGAACGTGTATCGGCTTCCCACGTGCGCGTCTTCGTTGAATTCTATCAACAACTGCGATTGTATGTTTTCTGCGCTGCTATTCGTTTTGAAGAAGGATTTAATTTTTTCTGGTGTTGTTGCTGAGTAGAGGCTGCGGCAAGTAACGAGGTTAGTTGTGAGTTGGAATCCTGCTAATGAAACGTTTTTTTTTTTAAATTTATTTTTATTACTACTAAAGCAAACGAACGCGTAGCGCGAGCTGCATTTGGTGTTGGAAGAGGGTTGAGGGTATCCTCTAGTCGGGAGCTCCCGACTAGAACCTCTTACTTGTTTATTTATTAATTTTGTTCTTTTATTCAAAATAATACATTTAGTTTATAATCTTTAATAATAAGATATTTTGTGAACTTTTAATAACTTCAAATATATAAATTTTTTATGTTACTTTAAAATTGTAACAGTTAATACTCTTTAGGTAGGATGCCCAGGACAAAAAGAGTACCAGCTTCCAATAGTTTTCCAGAGGATAGAATTTCTCCAGCTATTGGGAATAACATAGATGGTCTGATAGCTGCATTTAATAGAACGTTTAAGCGGGGTCCCAAACAGGTTTACCTTTGTTGCAAAGGCTTATTGTTTCCACATCAAGTGGAGAAAATGTCTCGTGAGGTTATTGAAAGTAAGAGTAGTGCAGAAATAAGCACCGATATTTTATATCTATCCTCTATATTTCCCTCTGATAATAATAAATATGGTTTTTGCAAAACATGTACTACCAAAAACTTCTATAACAAATGGCCTAGATTTTCCCGATATGCCAGATTGTTTGAAATGCTTAACGCCTTTAAAGAAAATGCTTCCTTTCATGATTATTAACTCCTTAGGATAAGGACGCCAAAATGCAATTAAGGAGCAGTGGTCAATGTACCAATTCCTGTGGCCAATGTTGTTACGTTCCTTCCGCAGTTCAGATTCATCTCAAATGTAGGATGGAATATAGCCATGATTTCATGGCCAAAACCATTAGGCCTTCTGAAGTTGCTGATGCAATAACATTTTTAGTCAACACCGAGCTTTACAGAAAGCATCAAATTACTGTTAACAAACAGTGGTTGTCCTTTCGTCTGATGAATTTCCGTTTGTTGCATCTGCTGACGACAGGGACTTAGTATCGCAGTTAGTGGTAAGATCTACTCAAGCCTCCATTGATGAGCAGAATAATATAGCAGAAGAAATTAATCCAGGAGGCCAGGAAACATTATTAGAAAACTTCACTTTCCAAAACTATTGCCATGCAAAGAATAGTAATAGCTGGCCTTCCCAACTATTTTTTCTGGCATTAAGAGAAAGTGTCCAGAAAGTTTTACAACCATAGTTAGGTCA
Source organism: Drosophila lacicola (assembly GCA_035045355.1). Taxonomy (NCBI): domain Eukaryota; kingdom Metazoa; phylum Arthropoda; class Insecta; order Diptera; family Drosophilidae; genus Drosophila; species Drosophila lacicola. Next base: position 258,861 of record JAWNPB010000166.1, read on the forward strand.
GAGCTTATAAACTTTGATAGGAGAGGTTGTAGAACAGGTAAATTAGTTCTCAATTATTTCGCACTTCACCCACTCTTTGGGAAGCAGAAAACTTGAACTTTTGAGAATTAAGCCCGTCTAATTAGATCCGACCCTGTTACTTGCACTAGGTACTTTGATTTTCGTTATAGGCAGGTTTTAAAACTAATCTGGTTGGGTTAAGGAAGTCTAGGCAACAGTTGCACAAAACTTACCCGATGACTCAGTTGCAATATCGGAAGTGGGACTTATAGTAAATTATGCTCAGCGCAAGACGCTTTAGATATTTTAGATGATTTTGCTCCTTTTTAAAGTATTAGCAAACGGCATAGTGGTACTCGCCAAAATATAGATGATGCTGATGACATCGAAACACCCAGGGCTTCCCAGCTATTAGTTTACGCACTTTGCGATGGTAGTGGGTTCGTAAAGAAGAGGAACACTCCTATTATAATTGGGTATAAGAGATTTAATATTAAAACTGATAGGAGCAATTATTTTCGAGAATTAGTTATGTTGTATGTCCCATCGAGGGATGAAAGTATATAACTAGTAGCCAGTTTTGCGGCCAGAATCAGGAGTTAATCGAGAGCAATCGCAGGAAATATAATAGCTTAGATGACAGTGAGCTTGAGCATGCTCTTGAAAATGCAGTGGAGGCAGAAAAGTAGATGACAGATTTCGCGTATTAGGATTGCCAGAAATAAATCCTCATTTAAATGTCTTAAACATTTATGGAAATGACGAGAATCTAGATTCAGAAGATAAGAATGTCCGTTAAATAAAACTTCCTGCTATAGTTTCAGCTGAAAGCTTAGCAGATATAGTCAGTTCTACGAACTTTGTGGAGGTGGTGCGGCTGTCGGAGAGAGCCGACTTATATTATCCCTTTCTCAATATTTGTCTGTAATGTACAATAGTCGGCCAGGAAGTGATCCAACTTCCCCTAAACGACTATTGTGTGCTCCAACAGGTAAAGCTGCTATCGGAATCGGGTCAACACTGCATTCATTTCCCACACAAAATATTTGGGCCCGGAGCGTTCGGACAGGGCCAACACGCTGTTGGTAATGGTTTAATGGTTGTTTGGGGTTGGGGGGTTTTTTCATATATGGCTATTCATCTATTTAGTACAAATGCGGCAACAAATAGTTCAAACACGATAATGCTAAACTCGATTCCGATTAATCAATTTATTTCTAACGCTGATGGTTTTATTAAAGCAACACATTTAACTGCGGCTTGTAGACAGAGAATCTTACAAGCCGTTAATAGCTTTAGGTTGTCCGAAACACTGGGATTGTGTATGTCTCTTCTCCTAAAAACCACTGCCAAATATATGATTACGGTCAATGTAGATACTGTGGATGGATTAGTTAATGGGGCAACAGGCATGTTAATGCAAATAGATTTTGATGCATCCAGCACTCCAATATCTTTATGGATGAAATTTTCAGGTGATACCGTAGGAGTGCTTGCTCGCTCAAAGTGTACAGTTGTAACTGCAGAAGGTATAACTATTCACAAAAGTCAAAGAGCTACGTATAGCAAAGTGGTGGTTTACACATGCTCTCGTATGCAGCGTGCTGTATACCGGTTTGTTTATCATAGGAGATATTGTTCTTGCTAAACCTCCGAAAAATAACGATAACTACTTCGAACACATTATCACTTAGTTAACAGTTTCTCCCTAGATATTTTTTTTTAATACTGAAAGCATTCACTGCCATATTGAAAATATTCGTTCAGAAAAGTTAATGCTTCAGTCGTCTGTTTTATGTTTCGTTGAGGCCTCAACATACTCAAATTGCTCAGGAAGGGATTTAGGTGTCTGTTAGATTTAAAAACTCCCACTACCAATTGTGACTCTCACATTGATTGGCTTTTTCAAATCTCTCCAGTGAGGAAGTAAGCGCTAGGGCACTCGAGACAGTGTAAAGTTACCACAGTGGTATTTCTCTAAGTGTTCAGGATAGGGTAAATTAAGTTTTTGTATATATGTCTATATAATTAAAATATGTTTATTTTAAGCTTTAGAATTAATTTATAAATATAAATAAGTAAATATATACCCTATATTTATATTTAAAAGTATTTTTGGGCTCTTATACTTGGGTTCAGCGTATTTTCTAATCGGGCACCCCCGACTAGAGCACTCTTACTTGTTTTATGATATCTGAATGCTTATGCCACTTATGTACATACCATCCCCCCAAAAGCGCATCCGTGGATGTTAGGCGACGAAGTGCAGGAACGACAAAAATGCAAAAAAGGCCACAAGAAGAACAATACAAAAGAAAAGTACATGGTATATGCGGCTCAGCTATCTTTTTTCTAGCTCTTATTACTCTTTTTATAAAGTGAACCTATTAAAAATGGGTAAAAAGGGTATAATGTATTTGTGCAAATGATGTAACAGGCAGAAGAAAGAATTTCCGACCCCATAAAGTATACATGTATACAATTTATGCCGCCCACTAATATAAGCCACAATTTAAATGCAATTGATTTTTTAAGAATACAGAAATATTCTATGGCAAAATAAGATGTTGATACTGTAGAAAATTTAATCAAAATCGGATAAGAAACACAGAAGTTATTAAAGAAAACGTGTTTTGTCTTTCCTCGTATCAGCGGCAGCAAGCGCAAATTCCAAGAATTTCTGTTTAAATGTACACACACACATTCATGCGCGTCTGCTTTGAATTCTAGAGGCGATGACAAGTAGGGCGGACTGCTGCGAGTTTGAACCTTGATAAGGGAACTTTTTTTTGTAATATATATTTTTTACTACTAAAGCATTTGTTATAGTCATAAGAGGGTTGAGGGTATCCCCTATTCGGGAGCTCCCGACTAGCACCTCTTGCTTGTTATACCCTGAGCCCATTGAAAATGGGTAAAAATGTAGCTTCTAGAATAGTATATATATATAAATCAAGTTAATAATCCAACTTGTGTTGTCCACCAATGTAAGCCACAATTTAAATGCAATTGACTTTTTGAGAATACACAAATATTCTATGGCACAATAAGATGTACTGTTCAAGGAGATCGGTTCAGAAACACAAAAGTTATTTGCATTGGCTAGCAGCAGCTATCGCAAATTGCAAGAATTTCTGTATACATGTACACACGCACATTTCCGCTCGTCTTCTTTGAATTCTACCAACAGCATTGCAATTGAGATTGTATTGTTTTCTTTGCTGCTATTTTAATCCGTTTTTTTTTCTCACTGAGACGCAATTCTTGGTGTGGATGTTGAGTAGAGGTGGTGGCAAGAATTGTGGTCCGTCGCGTGTTCGAGTCCTATTGAGGGGTCCATTTTTGTTATACCCTGAACCCATAAAAAATGCTACGTGGCTATAAATCAAATCATTTGAACTACACACCAACTTAAACTACATTTTTAAATCAATCGTCTTTTAAGATTATACGAATATTCCAAAGCACAATAAGCTCTACAGAAAATTTCATCAATGAAAACGTGTTTTCGATGGCCTCGTGTTTGCGGCAGCTAGGGAAAATTGCAAGAATTTCTATATACATGTAAATTATAACAACGTTAGTTATTCGTTTTATTTTTTTTATTGAATAATTGATTTTTTAAGACCTAACCGCTCGGATTATCAATGGGTTATTAACCTTGGACGTGGTGTCGCAAGGCATACAAAAGGTGTACTAAACTAAAGACAATATAAAATCACCTATTATGTTACACAGAATCATTATGAAGTTACACAATGTAAATTCATAGCGACTGCAGAAACGCTTAGCTGGCGCCTCGTGCATATCCTGCTAAGAAAAGCCGTCTGTGCTGGAGTCAAACCCGGTCGCGTTAACTTGTGTTAACTACTCCCCTCTCAAGTTAAGGCCGCCCTCGGCCGACCCTATCAGATGGCTGTGCCACAGGCTGCTCCAAGAAGAAGCAACAATATGGTCAAGTTGATGTTGCCAATTTTTTTCTCTGGCCTCTTGTATTGTCTCCAAATTGCGTTCATTTAATCGATGAAGGTAAGGGAGACTGAGGATGTCCTGATGACCCGTGACGTTTAACAGAGGGGACGCTGCGATGCCTGGGAACCGATTCTGAACATTGTTGCGGTTGATGTACCTTGTTCCGTTTATAGTGACCCAATTATTGAAACTGATTAATAGTGTGCCTAGCACCCAGGACTGGGTCCGTTATCTACGCAGAGCGAGCCGCTCCATCGTTGATTATGCAACTACATTGACATATGTGACAGCGCCTAGGTTGCCTGGCTGCATTTAGCAATGGGCTACGCCGCCAGCATGAAGTACCTTGGCTCTTGAGCTGGCTGTTGATCGTTGACAAAATGTCGTTCTTGCGGTGGCTGTGCAATTCTTCAGCGCGTAGATTTGATCCTGGCATTCGGCAATGATGTTGTTCTCCATTCGCAGCACATGGCTTCCGTGAGCAACCGGGTAGATTGTAATTTTCTCGCAGGTGTATTTAACTTTTGGAAATGAGATTATAAAATGTATTATGTTTGTGGATTGTAAAATGGAAATGGAATGTGTGGCAATGGAAATTTCTGGGCTCTCCAAACCAAACAGATTTTAAGTCTGCGTGGTCTAAAATATTTGGAGTAATAACGTTAATTTTAGCTAAGGTTATGGCGAGCATTAAGTTCTGCAACTTCATTGACAACATTCTGTTTCTGGCCAAAAGTGTTTCGTATAAATGGTCGGAATCAATTTGCAGCTTCAAAAGTTGGTTAACTGTCAGGGTGAGTTGGTTATTCTGATCCTGGACACTATTGTTTATCTGCACCTGTCTATTGTTTGAATTGATTAATTGAGCTTAATTAAATCTTATTCTCTCTAAGTCCTTGGCGTCGGGAGTGCCTGCAACCACCTTTGAAATTGAACCCAGAAAGTCTAGACTCCTAAAGATTCTGTGGTGTGCGCTCAGGGCCTCCAGCATATCCCTGAGATGTTCTGCATCCACATTCATATGTGATTGTGGAAACAGGTCACACAGCGTCGCGTCCGTCTCATCCACCATGCGCTCATATTCAGATATGTTCGCTAACGAAAGCGGACGAAAGCGAACTCATCCCAAAGAAAGACCTGGCCGTCGATGATCGGAATGTATCTAGCGTGTGAGTAGTCGGTGACACGTGCGGAAGTCGTCGTGAGGATATGCAATACCAGAAACCCAAACCTGTGGAGTAAAAATTACTCTTTTTTGTTGAAGAAGAAGACGAAAGAGAAAAAAAAACATTAAACAACCCATCACCGAACTTATCTAGAGTGGGGTGCCGAGTGGCTTAAACTATAAATAATAATATAATAATAATATAATAATAATAATAATAATATAATAATAATATAATATAAAAGAAATAAAATGTTAAATGGCACAATAAAATAAAAAGCAAAATGGGAAGCACTATCTAAGGTTGTCCTTGTGGAACACCCTCCCCTTAATGAGAACTCTGGTTCCCAGGTCAGCTTCCACGGCTCTTTCTTCACACAAAGGTGTGAGATTGTTTCCAAGCCTGCGATTGAATTTGATTGATTTTACCAACACTTTCTCGCCAATCTCAAAGACCGTGTTTCACCGGAAATCATTCTCTCTAGCTCTGAGTGTGTCCTGTGCCCTTTTAAGCTTATTTTGAATCTCCGTCTGTGATTCGCCTGGGAGCGAACGGACGACGTCAACTGGCAGCTTATCAGTGACCGTATGGATTGACTTGTTGTACTCCACTGTAGACAACAAGATTAGCTCTACAGTGTCGCTAATGTTTTTGTCGATTTTTAAACATCTAGCGAGTTCCACCAGGGTACCATGGAAACGCTCGACCTGGCCGTTTGAAGCGCTATGCAAGGGCGGCGCATTTGATATACTGACTCCATAATTATTCATCAGCAGCGAGCTAATAGTCTGGGAGTTCAAAGCTGGCTCATTGTCGCAGTAGATTGTTTTGACTCCCGGGAAGAAATTCATGAGCTGTAATAGGGGTACTTTCAAGTCTTCTATCGTTCCAGATGGGATTGGTTGAACTATGGCAAATTTCGAAAACTTGTCAATACACGTCACAACCAATTTTTTGTCAGTTGAGAAGATGTCCACATGTAGCATTTCCCCTGCATGTGACGGAATCGGTGTCTCACCAATTTAGTGTTTTTTAGTGTGTTTGTCGTATTTAGCCCTAGCGCAGGTCTTGCAGTTTTGTACAAATTCGTTGACCAATTTAGCCATTTTTAGGAAATGGTACTCTGAGAGGACCTGTTTTACATTCTCTTGAGCTGCTCTGTGGGCTCTGTTGTATTCTGTGATGAGAATTTCTCTTCTCTCACTAACAATGAAAATGTCCACAACACGATATTTACAGTGCCAGAACTTGGGAGTTGGAAAATTCCGAACCAAATCGTTCTGCACCAGCGCCAAAGTGTGTAAACCGCAGTGTAGCGCATTTACCACATTAGGTTTGACTTCTACCACTAATTCTTCGAAAAGTGATTCTCTGCAGGTAAAACTTAGGGAGTGTCGCCTCTTATTTCCAAACAGGATAAAGCTACGCTTTAGTGGAAAACGTGTCCCTTCAAGAATTATCTTGTTCTGGAAACAGTTCAAGGACTTGTCATCATTTTGCTGGCTTAAAGCATTGAGCTGTTGCCTGGACAAGGCATCGGCAACTAGATTGATTTTAGCGTTTGGGTTGGAATCAGACACGGCGAAGGCCAGTGGCTGGTGGTCTGTGAATATGTTGATGTCTTTTACATCGTATAAGTAGTGACGCAACTTGCCAAGGGCCCCAACGATGGCTAGAAACTCTCTTTCGTTCGTGGCGTAGTTAACTTCTGGGCTTTTTAATGTCCTAGAGATCAATGTGATGGGTCGCCCTTCTTGGGAAAGTACATCTCCAATACTATATCCCGAAGCGTCGGTCGTTAGATCAAACGTCTTCTTAAAGTCAGGGTATCGAAGCATGACATCCTCGGATGCCAATATGTTCCGCAATTTCTGAAAAGCACTGCGTTGGTGATCAGAAAATTCGACTGGAATTATGCGCGATCTATGTTTGCTGACTGACCCATTTTCACCCTTGAGGATGTCGGAGATGGGTTTCACTAGTGATGCAAAATCTTTAATAAAACATCTATAATAACTTGCGAGCCCCAAGAACGATCTGACTTCAAAAACTGTCTTGGGCTCTGGGAAGTCCTGAATGGCCTTAACCTTATCCGGTCCGTTGCGGCACCGTTACTTGTGACAACAAATCCAAGGAAATGTACACTCCTCTTAAAAAAGCGAGATTTTTCTCCAAATACCCTCATATTTGCTTCATACAAGCTTTTCAACACCGAGTCGACATGTCTGACATGGGATGGACTTGCCGATCTGTTCTCGCAGTATGTCATTAATCGCCCTTTGGAAAATGCTGGCGGCGTTTTTCAGCCCGAAAGGAAGTCGACAGAATTCATACTTCCCTCCCTTCACCGAAAAAGAAGTTTTCTCTCGGTCGCGCTCTGCGAGCGTGATTTGGTGATAGCCAGACTTAAGATCCAGCGTCAAAAAGTACTTGGCTTTACCTAAATTTCCCAGAATCATAGAGATATTGGGCATGGGCTATCTGTCCGCTATGGTTCTTTCTGTAAGTTTCCGAATGTCCATCACAAAACGCATGTTTCGTTTACCCATTTCATCTGTGCCCTTTTTGTCAACCACCCAAATAGGGATTATATCATTTTTCAAAAAATTTTGAAATTCTTTATTGACAAATTCAGCTGCGCCCTTAGGATATGGGTACAGTTTAGCATAAATAGGTTGTTCGTCAACAGTTCTAATAGTGGCTACTAACGAAGTGTTGTATGGCAGCGGTTCGTTAGCGTCTGCGAAAGTCTTTTTCCCACCCATTATAAATTTTACAAATTTTTTTCTTATCAGGGTAGGTGCGTCTGCGCAATCTACGTTAGAGAAATTGACATCCACACTTCTATGGCACAATATTGGCATGGAATTATTGCCAAACTTCAGTTGGCTAGAGCTTAGGCAAAGCTCTGCCCCGACTTGTGTTAAGAGGTCGTGGCCTATAATCCCATCAAATATTGAAAGTTCTGATAGAAGGAAAAAAGTAGCCTTTTAATCCAACCATTGATACATAGCACTTATCTGAAATCTTGGGAGTGCCATGAATGGAGTGGGTGGAAAATGAATTATCGACTGGGCAGACTCCTTTCAGGCCATGGTGCGGAAGAATGTAATTTTTTGCCGCACCCGTGTCGATGAGGAACTTCATCTGAGTCCCCACTACTTCCCGCCTGATGAAGGGCAGCAAAAGGACCCTATTGTCGTTGCTGGGATTGAGGCTTTTGGTCGGGTTTCCGAGCCCTATCCTCAACGCTTCTGGCATAGTTGGTTGCGAAAGCGTATCTGTCGTGATTAGCCTCGATTTTCTGTGCGAGAGCTAAAGCAGAGGGAAGGTCGAACGGATGTGCCGCAAATAGGACATCGGAGAGACTGCGCCTAAGGCCAGGGATAAATATGCGCAAGGCATCACCTCTAAATTTTTCGTACATGTATTTTGCTAGTACTGCGTTATACGCCATATTGACTTTGTTAATGAGTAAAGTGAGTTTCTTCTCAACTTCGTCATAACATTGAGGCAAGGTGAGTTGTCCTTGTCTGAGGGTGCCCATTTCTTGTTCGATAACATGAACTGGACTCTTGTCACTGTAGGTGCAATCTAAAAGGGTTGATGATGGCATCAAAATTTAGTATTGTGGCAAACGAAGACAAAACCGCGTCGGCCGAACCCCTTATTTTGCTTCTGATAGTTATTACTGCCTGGTAATGGCGAGAGCTGCCATTGTATCGTCTAAATATTGTATATGCTGCCATTGCAGCTTGTCGCTATGAAACATATGTTTCTTGCGACCCTGTAAACTCTGACAGGCAATTGACCGCATCTAGAGTCTCGTCGCAGCGAATGCTGTCAACGATTTGTATTTCTTCGAACACATCAATTGGGGGCGCTGTGACCTTCAGATCTGTTACTTTTTTTGTTAATTCAGCAATTAGCCGGTTGAAGTTCTCCTTAAGAGCTGCATCTCTTTCATTAAATGCCCTTGCCTGTGCATCGAGGGCAGCTGAAACCGCTGACTCGACTAAAGCCCTAAGTTGCTGGGGATCCATATCTGTTTTGTTTGAATGCACTGGGTTTTGCTGAATGTCTTCTGTATATGGGTCTACCTTAATGTCGCCGTTATCTGAGCCCTCGAATAATAATATGAAGTCCCTATTCATAAGTTGTTATAGGAAATGACAACTAGTCACAGAATCAGATTTGCCCAATTTAGGAGAGATAAACAAGAGAAAAAAACTTTTTTTTTCGAATTGATAGAACATTCAATGGTCCATTGGATTTGCAGAACAAAATAACCGACAAACAATATAGGACTATACAGTATAGTAAATTGTTTAATTTTTGATTTCTTCACGCAGTACTTAAAATCAGCTATGAATGAATAGATCGCTTACACGGTTTTAATGGGGTTAAAGGGAGTTTCTAATCTTATATTAGTTAAATATCCGCCGACGATGCTGTCTCCCTCGCTGCAGTCGGGAACAAAACATTTTTCAACGCTGTTCAGATTAGCTTGCCTACTATACTAGTGACACACCGCTGCCCGAAGAGCCCCAGCGGCTTCAGATGATCAAGTTGACGTAGGTCAAGTACACTGCACTGCACTGTCGAAATGATTGTAGCGTTTGGAGCAGGTTCGAATGTGTGCACTGTTGGCATCACAACACAGGTTCACGTTACGTCGATGGCTGTGAATAGCACACAGATTTTTCTTTCGGCTGTATCGAATAAAAGTGCCTCAATGCTTGATGGGCGAATTTTTGTTAAGTAGATTTTCTTCTAAGAACATATTAAAATGTTTTGATCAAAATCCTCGGCTAAGCGACTTGGTAGCGAGCGCGGGATTCGTTCAAAATGGGAGCCAATCAAAAAAACGTTAGTTATTCGTTTTATGTTTTTATTAAAAAATTGATTTTTTAAGACCTAACCGCTCCGATTAGCAATGAGTTATTAACCTTGGACGTGGTGTCGCAAGCCATACAAAAGGAGAACTGAACTAAAGACAATGTAAAATCGCTTATCAAGCTACATAGAATCAATTTGAGATTATACATTGCAAATTCATAGCGGCTTCAGAAACGCTATGCAAAGACATCCGGCCCAGAGCTGAGTCAGCTTCTGTGCTAGGTTCAAACCCGGTCGCGTTAACTTGTGTTAACTTGTACACACACGAGTTCATACTCGTCTTTATTGAATTTTATCAACCACATGGCAATTGCGGTTGTTATGTTTTCTATGCTGCTATTTCAATCCGTTTTTTTCTCATTAACACTGAATTCTTGGTGTGGCTGTTGAGTAGAGGCGGCGGCAAGTAGTGTGGTCTGTCACGAGCTCGAGACCTATTGAGGGATCTATTTTTTGTATACCCTGAACCCATTGAAAATGGGTAAAAAGGGTATAATGATTTTGTGCATATGTATGTAATAGGCAGGAGGAAGCATCATCGACACCATAAAGTATATATATCCTTGATCAGCATCAATAGCCGTCTGTCTGTCTGTCCGTTCGTCCGACCGTCCAACGCCCGTCCGTATGTATGAACGCAAGGATATTCTCTGATATTCGATAACTTGCCCCGTTTCGAAGTAACCGATAAAAATCGGTATCGAAATCCTGTTTTTTGGGTAATTTTGGTAAATAATATGAGCGAGTGGATCACTCACTTTTTGTTTATAGTTAGTTTTTGACTAATTTCAAGTGAAATTCACCGCCTTAGTGATTTGAGCCGTGCATAAATCGCACTAAGCAGATTAATATCGATAGTTTTCCAATATGCCAACTTCACACTTACCGTTCAATAATGATGCTATCTTCCCCATGTGAGTCAACTTTAGACACACTTTTATTAGAATTAAAAAAAAAACTCGATCTCCGCGGACACTATGAGGACCTACAGCCAAAATTTCGAATCTCTAGCTCTTATAGGTTCTGAGATTCTTGCGTTCATACATACGCACGGACAGACGGACAGTCAAGCGGACATGGCTAGATCGACGCGGCTAATCTTGTTTCTGCAATTCAGTGTGATTGTAAATTGGGCAATATATTCTGTGACTTCTTATGGAACTAATGGGTTAGCAACATTAATCATTCAAAGAAGAACCTACTTGCTGATCTAGAATATATATAATTTATAGGGTCGGAGATATCTTCTATGCGTTACACATGTCATGACTAAATTAGATTAAATATTCTCAACAAGAGGTATACAAAGTGGTGATGAAGACAAGAAGAAGTCACTGCTTGTATTGTCGCTTCGCCAGTGAACTTTGCGATCCAAAAATATTATACCAGTCACTCTTACAGCAAGTAAAATCGACTCGAATTCCAACAATATACAAAACACATGATCTTAAGTAGTGATGAAAATCCAAAACTAGCATCAATTTTTACATCGAATAAAAAAATAACGTTGCCTTCATGTATCGGACTATTTTGTATCAAGCGTTTTTTTCCACACATTTCAGAATTTTGAAAAAATTTTGTTAAATAAAAACGAGAAAGAAGGGCTATCTTCGGCACGCCGAAGATTTAATACCCTTGCAGGCCGAACCTTTTCGGTTATCACGAATTCTAAGCACTTTGTGCTTGCTTCTGTCTGGCTTACGTGCATGTCCTTGTCAAAAAAAAAAGATGTTATCGAAAGCGAACAGTCGAAGAATATTAATAAATATATATATATATATGTTTTTGATCCATCACATAAAAGATAAATTTATCAAAAGTTGCCTAACTATGGAAAACGAAAATACCATCGTGGTAGCTATATGCCGTTTCATACACCTGGGCTTTATTGTCCAGTCCGTAAGTCGAAAATACCCAATCTATTTCAGTTAGCTGTTTTGTTGTAGGTACCCCACGCAAAAGAGACAATATACCAAGCTCGTTTAATCTAATTTCTAACTGGTCTCTAACTCTAGCTCGGCATGAATTGAAATCTCCCAAAATAACTATTTTACTGTGATTATTAAGCTCCTGCTCTAAGTGTTCTAAAAATAATTGACGAAATTCGGAAATGGAGAAGGACGGGTTTCTATAAACAACTACATATTTGGTATCTAAGTATTGAAATAGAAGGATCTGGCAAACTTTATTAGGTTCCAGATTAATATTAACCACAGACAATGTTTTAGCACTTTGTGCAATGTACGACTTTGCATAAACAATTATACCACCAGGTGGTCTAGTACTACCTGTACACATGCTACCATCGATTCGACCGAGTATGTCAAAGCCGTCTATATTATATACTTGGCCTTCTCTACTCCAAGTCTCTACAAAACATAAAATATCTGCTGTGTTTATTATAAAATCATTTGAAATGTCTAAACTATGGTTAAGTAAGCCCTCAATATTATGGAAATATGTTAAAATATTTCCTTCTACTCTCTCAACATATAGCTGATGGTGGGTGGTCAATTTTTTCTCGCCCCGGAGTTTTTCTAACTCAATATGGACGGGATCGGTAGCTTGTATTTCTCTAGGCGGATTAAACTTTCCCATGAGGAAAAGCCCAGATGCACTGGTTGCCCTGCTATAAGCTACGTATAGAGCTGCACGGCTCATGCCGTCTTGCAAATGCACTGCAACTTTTTTGTAGGTTGCTACCTGACTCTAGTGGATGGTTATTGCTTCAGCAGGAACCACTGGTCATTTTTCCTATATTGAAATGTTTTTAAAACTCTTTCAATTGGTGTCCAATCAGAGTGCAAAGGATTTGATTTTTTTTTGCTCTTGCTTGCGCTCCCACAGTTGCTTCAGTAAATTTAAGCCAAAGCGTCAAACTAACACATCGGATCCGCTGGCTGTATAGTCAATATGCATGAGCTGTCCACTTGCTCCATTGACCAAACCATCATTGGTATTTATATTGACTGTAATCATATATTTAGCTGTGGTTTTGAGCTTAAGCAGATAGGGAAGGCCTTGGGTTTCGGAAGTCTTGAAAGCCTTAATATTTTCTAAAATATTTAGCTTGTTCCTTTCAGATATTGATTTGGCCTTCAGCATATCTTTAGATTTTGAAGTATATTCTTCTGTAATAATTTGGCTTAGTCGGATATTATTGTAGTCGCTCGCTTTCTGATTTGAGTAGAACAACCTTATAGCATCGTTGGGAATATTATTTATTTCGGAAGGCAGAACAATTCTCTGTTGAATAAGCATCTTGTCCGTGACAGTCATTTTTCCTTCTGACATATTATTTAATGCGATGGCAAAGGCACAATCCTCACGTTGCCGCATTATTTCAGTCAATTCAAAATATTGGAATAAATTCCAAAGTGGTGCTCCCAAAATTATGCTATATGGGTCTCTCGAGTTTGGAGCAAAAATCTATCTATCGCCAACTGGTGGAAGCTGCTTTAGATCACCAAATGCCAATATTGAAATTTCGCCAAAGTATGTATTAGTTCTAAAAATTTGCTTTAGACGGAGATCCAAATACAACAACATTTTTGCACCCACCATTGAAATTTCATCAATAATAATAAGCTTTAAATCTATAAGCTTTGAATGCATAATTCCATTGAATATTGGTTTACAGGCAGAGAGAACACGGAATGGAGAGTGAGTCCACCAATTCCATAGGCTGCTTTGCCGGTTGGGGCACACAGCAATACCTTTGCAGAATCAGAGTTACAACCAACTCTGGTGTTAAATCTTAAAGTTAGTGACTGATATATAGTTGATATCAGCCTACTTTTTCCAACACCCGCCCCACCTCCAACGTAATCATAAAATGTTTGCATAACATTCATATTATGCATAACGTGAGCGTAATATTGCCGTTGCTTACTGTTGAGTGATCGCACCATTAAATTAAGCTCATTTTCTGGAACTTGTGCAGGTAATTTAATCAATCGGGTTGCATTTTCGTCAGAGTTGCCTTCATGCAAATTATCTTCAAATACGTTAATGTTTCGAGCAACTTCTGGCACTGCAAATCCCCTGAACTCTTCATCAAGCAACTGAGATGCTGAAATTTCTTGGCCATCATTATTGTCATTGTTATCTTCTTGTATCTCATCTAAGACTTGTTGAAACTGAGCCTCATCCAAATATTCATATCGTCTTCTATTTGCTTCGATGATTTCAAATGAACTGTGCATTGAACGTTTGCTCATTATCAGTGCTAAGAATATCTACTTGCTCATTTCGCCAAGGGGAAAAGAGCATTACAAGTTCTCGAAAATAATCAGATCGGGATACATTTATGCTGTACCTTCTCCACCGAAGGATAAGAGAGTGCCTACGTTCTCTCAAAATTCCTGACCTATTTTTGAGGACCATGTGACGATCGTCATTGGCATTTTCCTCCCGCTCTTGATCATTATTTTCCTCGTAGTCTTCTGCTGTTGAACGGACATTGAGTGTCTTAGAATATTTGTATTTGGCAGCAAAGTCAGCTAGGCACAAATTATTTAATTCGTCCGGTCTTTGAACATAATGATCTAGCAAGTTTAGTAAAAAATAATCTTTTGAATCTGAAGGGAGTGTTTCTAAATCTTTCTTGGCTTTCACCATACCAACTCTTTGATCAGGATGCGAAGTGTTTACAAAAATGTCGCCATGGCTACATCCTGACATATGGAGTCCAAGGATATTGTATGAAGCCTCTTGCGCAGATATTTCTGTTCCATTGATGAACTTATTACCAAGATGTTTTGTAGTTTTTGCTTAACTGAAAAGTTATTACTACTTATCTCGTTCATGGCTTCACGCAATAATTGAGAAACTCCTCTATTCGATTTGTTTATGTAGTTTATTATATAACTACAACAAGCAAACGCATCTAATATGTATTGAATATCCATGTTGGCCCTATATAGCTTCAATATATCTTCATTATATGCATTCAACATTTTGTCACAGTATTTTCTACGCAAAAATATTTGCGGCTTTTTAAGACTCGATCTAAGTGCAAATTTATATCCAATATAATCCGTATTTATATGTGTAAGAAAACTCTCAAAATTATTAAAGCTTAAAGCTTCAGCGTCCGAAACTGAACTATTTAATAGGTCTTTTATTTTCTTCCACATATCTTGATGCCTTCTAAGATTGGAATCTCCCTCTTCTAGGGGATATAGTATTTCAGTCTGAGGCATGGGAGGGTATGGCATGTTAAAACGACAAATTTTATGCCTATTAATTTCCCTTTGGCATGAAAAGCTATGTCTGTGCTGTTGGTACTTAATAACCTCTTCCAAATCTGGATTATCTCCGTTTGTTGTTACGAATCTGTCGATAAAGTCGATAACTTGACGGCTACTTTGGGAACTATTCTCATTCAGTTTAGGGGCGCTGGTTAGCCAATACATGCCATGTGAATGTGGCGATCCCCTATGTTGGAATTCAATTCTCCAATAAAAGTGAGAGAGTTGATATTCTCCAAAAATATCTGTTTTAAATAATTTCAATAGCTGCCTAAACCTATAATCAAAATATCTTGAGCAAGTCACAGGATCAGACCGAATTAGTCGTGCTTTTTCGGAACTTGAAAGATTCGCTGCTTCTTCCTTATTTCTCTATTATCCAAAATGAGAGATAGAATGACCAACAGGTCACTCCATTTGGTTTCAGCAGCAGAAAGCGTAATGAAAAAAGTTGGCAGCCCAAACTGGCGAATCATTGCCAGCACTTTTTTCTTCTCAGCCTCCCAATGTGCCGGAGAAGATCGCAGGCCCTTAAGAACATGATATCCGTCATCATGCTGCACAAGATTGCTGACAAAACCGTCTTCTCTCAAGTTACCAACGGTGATATTGGCGTTTCTTGATTTTTTCCGAAGGCAGATAGAAATATAACTTTTTATGCGCGTGAACTCATAACACTTATACATATATAGAATTTTTGGTACTTTCGCGCAACGACGATCGTAATACCGAATCTGTGATTTGGACGTTCGACAATAAGTAATTTTACTTTTAAAAATTTCGCCACATGAAATGGTTGGGATCGATAATTCTTCAGCATCCTCATCTGTCGTCATATCAATTGGTCGTCGACCCTCACCTGGAGCCATTGCAATACGAGCAATTATAGCATTATTTTCTATTGCCTCGTTATCCAACAAAGTTTCCTGTCCACCTGGATTAAGATAACCCTGATCAGAAGTGTCGTGGCCTTCAGAATCTGTTTCCATTCGGCAGCGAAGAAGGCTATCCACAGCTGTTATATCAGCTGGATCGGCAATAAAAGGGACTTCTTCATTGTGAGCATTTACACCTAGCCAGTCGGAAGAAACAGAAATATTGTGCTTAAGATACAATTCGGTGTTTATCAAATACCGCAACGCTTCGAGCACACGAGCCGGCCTAATTGTCTCAGTCATGAAATTATGCGCATATTCGAGCTTGCGCTTCAAATGAATTTGTACTACATGACAGGTGCGCGGAAGAGCTGTCACAGTTTCCGTAACAGAAATTGGTACGTGGACCACAGCTCCTCTAACTGCACATTGCCGCTCATAGCCAAGAGAAATTATCCGCATAAATGGGATTCTTGGCGAAATTAAACGCTCTTCAAGACACGTTAAATCTTTAAGACAGTCTGGAATCTCAGGAAAGTTTAACCCCTCGGACAGATAGAGACACGGAATCTTGCCGGACGATATGTGTCGACGACAAGTTGAGCAAAACAAATAGTCTTCAGATGGACTTGGGAACTTATTGGATAGAAAAAATGCTTTTGAAATATTTATGTTTGGAAACTTTGCCGATAAAGTTATTTTTTTTAAAAGCTTAACTTGGAAAGGAAACCAAGTTCCAAGATATGCAAATTTTTGTAGGGCCTTTCTTAATATTTTCCAGGTATTTATCTCTGGCAGAAAAAACTCTACGCTGTCTTTGCAAGTCACGCTGTTGGTCGCGCTCTTCAGCTGACATTTCTTCTCTAGTATCTCTATTTCTCTGAGATTGCTGAGCTGACTGTATGGCACGATTTTGAAAACTATTTCTAAAGTTTATAACTCGAGCTTCAGCCATATTTCGCAATTCGTTCTCTCTTAAGCGAGCCTGGTTTCTAGTAACTCGTCTTTGAGAGGAATTGACGACTTGCTCTCTGCGTCTTGCGATAATACTTTGACGAGCATTTCGCCGATTTAAGACGTCTCTTTCACGCTCTCCAGTGCGATATGCATCATTTTGTCGACGAATGGTATGTTGAGCTGTATTAGCTTCCTGCTCTAGCTCTCTTGATTAGGAGAGCTTTATATACTTTATGGGGTCAAAAGCGATTCCTTCCTTGATTATCATTTTAAAATTAAATTCCATGGGACAATTTTTATTGGGGCATCTCAATCGAAAATCGATGACTTAAAATTCGCTGCAAATGATGCACTCTCAATTTTTTAATTCGCCGCCTCAAAATGTCTGTGCTCTTTTTTGGATGTAAGGCGCGTAACTATTTATGTTTGAAATCAAGATCATCAAAATAAATGATGATTTTATTTTATAAAACTTCAAATAAATAAGTTAAATTTGTTCTGAATAATAATAATAGTAATAAATATTAAACAAAATTTATTAATTTCTTACTGTTGATTTTAAGTTTACAACAAGAAATGATCTTAATCGCAAGTTTGGCTTTAATAGTATTAGTACTTATATACGCATATGAATCAATATATGCACATATGCATGTATATATAGTACATATGTCATACCACCAGACAGACAAACGGTGAGGCGGATATTCTCAATCGATTCAGCTCCTGATCAAGAAAATATATACTTTATGGGGTCAAACCCGACTCCTTTCTTGATTACCATTTTAAAATTTAATTCCATAAGACAATTATTTTTAGGACATCTCAGCGGAACTTTTTACAGCGACAATCGAAAATCGATTACTTAAAATATGTTGCAAAGCATGCACTCTCAATTTTTCATTTCGCCGTCTCTCTGAGTACTGCCACTAACCAAATACACTAACCAAATAACATATAGACCGGACAAACCCTACTTTCAGTGGTGACATTCGATATTTCTGCGGCTGGTCCAAACTCGCCTTCGTTTTTGTTCGGGTTCGAGACATGCCCGCATGCTCTCAGAAGCAAGAGAGTAAGAATACATATGGCCTGTGTCGGGGAACGGCAACGCTGTCTTTTTACTCGCTCACTCTACAAGAAACTGCTGTGGCTTACTCTCATCCATATGATTTGTGCGATAGAACGGCATCGCTGTTTTTTATCTCGCTCCCACTACAGGAAACTGCTTTGGCTTACTCTCAGTGCTCTTTCAATTTGTCTGTGTACCGTTTAAATGTTTGTGTGTGTATGTGCCCGCACAAGCAAAAATGCCCACAAATTCAATTTTTCTCAAAAGTCGGTGGCATTTCTTCCCTTTTGAGGGGACGAGTAATATGAAACAATGAAAGGGTTTGCCCCGTCGATGCGAAATTCTTTCATTTTAGCTCGTTCTTCTTCGAAAGGGTACCTAAGCGTTGGCATGTGTGCATTTAAAAGTTTTTGGACTTGCTATTCACGCATACTTGCGTATTTTGTATATGAATAGAAGCATTTATGCGCATGTGTGCCCGTTGGACCCTGCCTGCCTGTCCGATGCAAATTTGGCAATATTTTTGGACTTCTGAATTTCGAGCTCTACACACACACACACACACAGAGACACAAATGTGTGTGAATGGGCTGATCATGGGCGCAAAATTTAAAAATATCATTATTGGCACGCGTCTGACGCGCGCCCTTCTTTTTATGATTTAGGGTTTGATTTGAATAGCCTGAATATGATAAGTCAATAAAATCAATAATACAATAAATATATACATATATACATAATTGAAGATTTTAATTTTTGCACAAATATCCGCTGGTCATAAAATTATTTAAGTGATCAGTCACTTGACTGACCAAAAGTTGACCCTTTCGGCCCAACGGGCTGCTGTAGGTAATAAGGGGTCAACATTCATTCATCAGTTCAAACACTAAATCATAAAAAGAAGGGCGCCCGTCAGATGCGTGCCAATAATGATATTTTTAAATTTTGCGCCCATGATCAGCCCATTCGCACACATTTGTGTCTCTGTGTGTGTGTGTAGAGCTCGAAATTCAGAAGTCCAAAAATATTGTCAAATTTGCATCGGACAGGCAGGCAGGGACCAACGGGCACACAAGCGCATAAATGCGTGAATAGCAAGTCCAAAAACTTTTAAAACTTAAAACACTAAAATGAAAGAATTTCGCATCGACGGGGCAAACCCTTTCATTATTTCATATTACTCGTCCCCTCAAAAGGGAAGATATGCCACCGACTTTTGAGAAAAATTGAATTTGTGGGCATTTTTGCTTGTGCGGGCACATACACACACAAACATTTAAACGGTACATAGACAAATTGAAAGAGCACTGAGAGTAAGCCAAAGCAGTTTCCTGTAGTGGGAGCGAGGTAAAAAACAGCGATGCCGTTCTATCGCACAAATCATATGGATGAGAGTAAGCCACAGCAGTTTCTTGTAGAGTGAGCGAGTAAAAAGACAGCGTTGCCGTTCCCCGACACAGACCATATGTATTCTTACTCTCTTGCTCTGAGAGCATGCGGGCATGTCTCGAACCCGAACAAAAACGAAGGCGAGTTTGGACCAGCCGCAGAAATAACGAATGTCACCATCAAAAGTACGGTTTGTCAGGTCTATATGTTATTTGGTTAGTGGTACTGCCTTTTGAAAAAGTTCATTCTAACACTGAATAGTGCGCGCGTAACTATTTATATTTGAAATGCTTAAGAAACATAATTAATACCGATCTTTTGTATTGCAATTAAATTATTCTGCTGTGATATAACTACAAAATCTGAATTTTCACAAACGTTTGCGAATATTTAACTTAAACGCACCTTGGTTGCTGAAAAACGTATCATTTTTAGCCTCTTTTCTGAACACATTCAATATCAACCACTTGTACCAAAAACAAAAATAACTTATATTACTCCGATGTTAATTATCATGCCACTGATAACTCATAATGCTCATATCTAAGAAGCACAGACAAACAAAACTTTAAAAACAAAAAGTTTTTCATACAACAACTTAATTTTCGACCGATCGTTCCTATGGCAGCTATATGATATAGTTGTCCGATCTTAATAGGATTTTTCAGATATATGGGGAGCGTAGTAAAACTAATAAATACCGAGTTTGGTCAAGATATCTTGAGAAACATAAAAATTTTCCATACAAAAACTTAATTTTTGACCGATCGTTCCTATGGCAGCTATATGATATAGTTGTCCGATCTTTATAAAATTTTGCATGTAAATGGGGAGCGTAGTAAAACTAATACATACCGAGTTTGGTCAAGATATCTTGAAAAACATAAAAATTTTCCATACAAAAACTTAATTTTTGACCGATCGTTCCTATGGCAGCTATATGATATAGTTGTCCGATCCAGCTGGTTTTGACATATGAACTGCGTGCAACAGAAAGAGGGAATTCTGCAAAGTTTCAAAAAGATAGATAAAACAGACAGACGGATATGGCTATATCAACTCGGCTGTTGATACTGATCAAGAATATATATACTTTATGGGGTCGGAGATGTCTCCTTTTATGCATTACACATTTCACGACAAAATTATAATACCCTCTGCAAGGGTATAAAAAATGTACATTATATTAGTTATATTTAGTTATTTCAGTCACCAACCCAAAAATTAGGTTTGAAACCTTGGCAATATACGCTGGGGTGCCTACGTCTTACGTCATAAGCGCTGACCATGCATCCTACGGACAATGCCCGGGAGCGCTATGTACAAGAAGTACATAGCTGCACGCGCACTAACAATGCAACTATATATCGGTGACGAAGAGGATAGCCATATGGACACGGAGGTAAAGCTAGCTGCCAATAACAGTGTCGCTGAAAGTATAGATGAAGATGTAGATAATAAGCTATGTACCTCGCACGCAGCACGGAACTCACCCGGGACGCACCTCAAAAGGAGCGCCTATGGGCACTATGAAAGGCCAGTCTTCTCGAAGGAGAATTAGATCTCTGCCTTCACTCTCCACACTGTTAACCACCCATGCAAGAGTCAACAGCAGCAATCCTGATTAGGTCGTCTTTGTCTCACCATCCGCTTGAGTCGTCATGCCACTGGCATATTCAGGTCAGTGCCATCCGACTCAACCTCGCGTCAGTATACTGACTGAGACGCACTTTCAAGCCCTTTTCGACTAGCTCGGTTCAAAATTCTTGGCAGCGGGTGACTGGAACTGCAAACATCGCTGGTGGGGAAACTACCAGATGTGGCCCAGAGAGAAAACGCTCTTCTCTGTAATAGAAGCCGTAGGGATCGAAGTCATAACCACTGGAGAGGCAAAACTCTATCCGTACAGACGTACAGCAACTTCAATTGCGCTCGTCGTCGAGCTCTACAAAGGATTCAGTCAATAACAGCTAAGAATAAGAACCCTTCTGTAACTGAACTCGGATCACCTTCCACTATTGTGCGAGCTAGAGAAGATTTGCGAAATGGATTGTTGGCATCCGCAACATAATCCCTCCGATTTCTAACCTAGACGTCTACCTGACCTTCCTCGAGGACACGACACCGGGAAAATCACAGAAGCTACCAGACTTGCAGCTCCGCAACACACTCACACTTTAAGAAGCTCCCTACTTAGCTCAGAGGCCAGCATGGCGGAATAAAAGCGTCTGAGGAGGGTGTACGTCCGCAATGGTGATTCCTTTATCAAAGCGGACATGGTTAGCGCTTCCAAACGGGTTTGTCGACTGCTGGCTAAGAACCGAAGGGAAAAACTGGACAGCATTCTAGATATAGCTAGAAAACACTATAGCCTCTGGCTTCGATCGGATGAGGAAAAGGCGAATGCATATACTGACCAGTTTGCACAGCGCCGTAAAGTGGCAGAATCATTCAATGTGCCCCTGCAAATGACTCTCCCAATCAGGAGCATATCCCCTGCGGAAATTGGGATGCAGCTAAAAAAAACTTGAATTGAAGAAGAACCCTTTGTGTAACGAAATCGACAACAGAGCAGCCAAGGCACCCGAACGCAAAGGCATTATGGCGCTCTCTAATTTGCTTAGCCACTTCCCGAAGCAATGAACACGTGCCAAAAGCATCATGATCGACAAGACCGGTAAGTCACTAACACAGCTGGAATCTTACCTCCCTTTAATCCTGCTGCCGACACTTTCAAAGTCCTTGAGTGACTTACTTTGTAGACTTCTGGAGTTCGACGAGGTCATACGCCTGGTCACCATCAATTTGGCATTAGTAAGTTTCCAGGTGCTGGAGGCATTCGTTCGAGTATTTCTCGATATCAAACAGGCGTTTGACAGGGTCTGGCATGATGGTCTTCTTTACAAGCTCAAAGCCCAACTTCCTGCGACCTATTTCAGCATCCTGAGCTCATTCCTGGCAGGACGCACCTTTAATGTTGCGGTAAAAGATCAATGCTCCGGTGTAAAAGGCATCAAAACAGGTTGTCCCACGAGGCAGTGTGCTTGGCCCTGTGTTGTAAACGCGTTGTACACGGCCGAACTCCAAACTCTAGGACAAAGCAGTGCAGCCCTAGGACAAAGCAGTACTGCCGTTGAGACAGCTGGTGGCCGTCCTGGCCTCGCACGAACAGGCTGCAACAAATGCTGTACAAGACTGGCTGCTGCTGGTGGAAACGTGGACAGCTACGTCCAGATAGTTGCCAGCGTGTACGGTTCGATGGAGCTACGATCGAGCACATTAGGTCTTTCGGCTATTTCAGTGTCCACATGGACCGTAGGCATTTCATATCGCAGCAACCAGTGCAAAATGCTTAAGTAGGCTCAAAAGCTCGACTGGCTATTAAAGCCGCAAGGTAAGCTGCATAAACGCTGTCTAAGTCTGAGGCACGCTGTCTAAGTCTAAGAGAACTGCAAGGCAAGGCAGCACACAAGGTTGCCGCCCTGCCATGGTACGTGACAACCGACGATATCGAGCGCGATGTCCGCCTAACAAAGGTCGGAGATCAAAGAAAATTCTTCAGCAGCCGCCACTCCGACAAACTGCTGCAGCATCTGAACGCGGCCACCAGGGTCCTGGCTGACCCCATCAGAGAGAGGCGCCTCCATAGTTTACACCCTACAACTTACGAGGCGAATCATCTAAATTCCTCACAGTATTATGCTATATCCTCCTTCCCCTTCGAATATAAATTTCCCTTCATTATAAATATCCGTCAAAGTTTATATCTGGGAAGCTTCATACTTGTTACTATACTCTCTCTCACAGTCATTCGCTTAGTAGAAATCAAAAGGTACCGCTCGATTCCATCACTAAATAAAACAAATTGAAATTTAATCAAGAGGCTCTAGTCGGGAGTTCTCGACTAAGGGATACCCTGAAACCTCTTCTTCCAACACTAAGTGCAGCACGCGCTACAAGCTCGTTTGCTTTAGCAGTATATAAATACATTTTAGCAAGTATGAGGCTCTAGTCGGGATTTCAAGACTGAGGGATACCGTGTACCCTCTTTTACCAGCACCAAATGCAGCTCGCTCTACGAGCTCGTTTGCTTTAGCTGTAGTTAAACTAGATTTGAAAAAAATGGAAAAAAAAACTTAATAAAATAGCAGCAACAATCGCAATTCTAATGCTGTTGATAGAATTCAATAAAGACGTGCATAAATGTGTGTGTTCATGTATACAGAAGTTCTTGCAATTTGCGTTCGCTACCGCAACCACGTGGGGAGCCAAACACGTTTTCTTAAATAACTTTCGTGTTTCTTATCCGCTCTTGAAAAAATTTTCAAATGTTAATTTTATTGTGGTGTAGATTACCCAAAAAGGCAATTGCATTTAAATTGGGGCTTAGAGTAGTAGGCAGTACAAATTGTTTCATTTACTTGATTTATAGTCATGAGATGGTAGCGGTAAGGTGGTGATAGCTATAAAATGCAAGAAATTTGATATATTTATACTATTCAGAAAGCTACTTGTCAACTTTAGAAAATCTAGCACTTAAAAATGAAGAGATTTGCTTAAAAACAGGATTATCATTTTCTCAGAAACGGGGCAAGTTATCGATTATCGGAAGCAAACTCGTACTGCGCGGGCACTAGGAAGACCGGCATTCCAAATTTTAAGTCTCTATCGCTAATAGGTTCTGAGATTCTTGCGTTCATACATACGAACAGACAGCCAGACATGGCTAGATCTACTCGGATATTGATGCATTGGTCGGAGATGCTTCCTTCTTCCTGTTACATACATTTGAATAAATACATAATACCCCTGTTACTCATTTTTATACCCCGAACCCATTGAAAATGGGTGAAAAGGGTATAATGTATTTGTGCAAATGTATGTAACAGGCAGAAGGAAGCATCTCCGTCCCCATAAAGTATATATATTCTTCATCAGCATCAACAGCCGAGTTGATCTAGCCATGTCCGTGTGCCTGTCCGTCCGTTCGCCCGTCCGTATGTAAGAACGCAAGGATCTCAGAACCTATAAGAGCTTGAGACTTGAAATTTTAGCTGTAGGTCCTTCTAGTTTCCGCGCAGATAATCGATTTTTTTTTTAGCAAATTCGGCAAATAATATGAGCTAGAGTCACCAAACTTGACATGTAGTTTCTAGAATAGTATATATATATCAATTATCTTTCATTTTATACCTATCGCTACCTCCCCGCTACCACCGAAAAGCTATTAATCAAGTTAATTATCCAACTTGTATTGCCCATGAATTTAAGCCAAAATTTGTATGCAATTCACTTTTTGAGAACACACAAATAATTTATGGGACAATGAGATATGCTGTCGAAACACAAAGGTTATGTGCGCACGTGTTAGCAGCAGCTAGGGCAAATTCCAAGAATTTCCGTATACATGTACACACACACATTAATGCGCGTCTGCTTTGAATTCTACCAACAGCATTGTAATTGCGATTGTATTGTTTTCTGTGCTGCTATTTTAATTTTTTTTTCTAATTAAGACTCAATAATTGGTGTGGCTGTTGGGTAGAGGCGGCGGCAGGTAGTGCGGTAAGTTGCGAGATCGAACGCTGCCAAGAAAAGGTTTTTTTTTATAAATTTGTCTTTATTTCTATTAAAGCAAGCAAAAGCGTAGGGCGAGCTGCATTTGGTGTTGAAATAAGAGGGTTCATGGTATCCCCATGGTAGTGCGGTAAGTTGCGAGATCGAACGCTGCCAAGAAAAGGTTTTTTTTTATAAATTTGTCTTTATTTCTATTAAAGCAAGCAAAAGCGTAGGGCGAGCTGCATTTGGTGTTGAAATAAGAGGGTTCATGGTATCCCCTAGTCGGGAGCTCCCGACTAGAACCTCTTACTTGTTAATGGGTTGATTTGCCCCGTTTCCAAGCAAACGATAACAATCTTTGTCTAAATTCTTTTTTCTGAGAAAATCTCGTATGTTATCAGAGCTATTGTCACCAAATTTGACATGTAGTTTCTTGAATAGTATACATATATCAAATATCTTTCAGTTTGTAGCTATATGTTGGTCGGCACGGGTTCGAATCCGATTGGGAACAAATTTTTTTTTTTTAATTTTTTAGAATAGGGTTCAGGGTATACCCTAGTTGGCATTTCCCGACTTGAGCCTTTTACTTGTTATACACTGAACCCATCCATAAATATGGGTAAAAGGGTATAATGTATTTGCGCAAATGTATGTAACAGGCTGAAGGAAGCATCTCCGACCCCGTAAAGTATATATATTATTGATCAGCATCCATAGCCGAGTCGATCTAGCCATGAGCGTCTGTCTGTCCGTCTGTCCATATGTATCAAGGCAATGAGCTCAAAACCAATAAGAGCTAGAGACTTGAAATTTTGAACGTAGATCCTCCTAGTGCCCGTGCATGATTTGGACACACTTGCTAAAATAGCGGATAAAATGCTTGACACAGTCAATGCATAGCAAATCGCGAGATCAATTAAGCAAGCAGTCACGCAGCTAATCAACTGAACAATCACGGCAAGCTAGCGGCGAGCAATATAAATTATTCTACTATCACCATCGCTATGACGACTAAGCTCAAAAATGCAAGCTTCCATGCACCCGTGCACAGCCGTTAATCTAGAATTGCTGTCGTCAAACACGCTGCTTGACGACAGCAAAACCACATTCACCGCAGCCACCTATATTATTGAAAAACCGTCTCCACATCACCGAACGCAAATCGCACATCCGTTTGCTCATTGACTCCGGATCGGTGGTATCTGTCACCGGCGAAAAGCTAGCTATAGGCAAGTCTGAAATCAACTTCTTGATCGCAGAAGGTATATGTCGCTCTTCAAAAAGCCCTTGGAGCAGCCCATTGCATACGGTGACCAAAAAGATGGTGGTTGGCGCTCGTGTGGTGACTATCGTAAGCCAACGAGGTCACTGTGGCTGATCGGTATCTAATCGCCCATATCTATGATTCCACTGAGCAGCTGCATGGTAAAATACATATTTTCGATACTGGATCCCGTAAAAGCTTTTTATCAAATGCCGATGGCAGTAAGTGACATTCCAAAGACAACTGTCGCTACTGTTATTGGACTTGTTGAATTCCTATACATGCCGTTTAGTCTAAAAATTCGACAGCTAGGTTGAATTTTACAATTTTCTACTGACATCATTCATGTTAAAGGCGCAAACAACACGGTTCCAGACGCCATTTCGGTGTTTTGCACGATTTGCATGCTCTCTATTTGCAGATAGAGGAAGTGCAAGCCGGTGACCCATAACTAGCAGCCCTATTGCAAGGAAAGTCGTCCCCTAAACTCCGGAAAATTCAGTAATCTATTCTGCGATGTTTCCACGGAATACGTGCGTCCGTATATACCGAAAGCATTTCGACAGCAAGTGTTCTCCTTCGTACATAATCTTTCACACCCGAGTGGCAGGGCAACTCTGCATCAAATTCGGCAGAAGTTTGTTTGGCCAGCCATAAACAAGGACATTGTTAGCTGATGCAGGAAATGTTTTCCATGCCAACGCGCGAAAATTAATAAACAAAATCATCTGATTCCAGAGAAAATCATCGTTCCCAACGGCAGATTTGATCATGTGCATCTAGGCTTTCGATATTGTATCACAATGATTGATCGTTTTACACGCTGGCCAGAAGCAGTTCCCCTTACAAATATCACTGCCGAAACAATTGAACAAGCTTTTTGGTCACAATGGATATCGCGTTTTGGGGCACCTAAAACCATAACTACGGATCAGTTCCACAACTAAGGGATCGAATCCTCTTTGTGTAGGGAACTAGCTCATCTAGTCGGTAGCGAACTCATTCATACCACTGACTATTATCCACAATCAAGCGGACTTCTAGAGAGGTGGCAACGATCTTTGAAAGCTTCTAAGACTTCGCACGTGGTACAAGCAAGACTTGATTCGTCAGTTGCAGAAATGTTGTATGGCACACCGATTCGTTCACCAAATGCATTTTTTGATAACGCAGATGCGATCACGTGCCCTTCAACTTTTATAAGCACTTTTCGTGATCACATGCGAAAAATTCGTCCAACTCAGACTGCACATCGTGTCAACCAAAAGATGTTTCTTCTCAAAGGATTGGATAAATGCAAGCATGTCTTCGTACAGACGCAGTCAAGCATCCGCAAGCGCCTCCCTATACGGCACCTCATAAAATCATTCAACGCCAGAGCGACAGAGTCGACGAGCTGGAGATCAACGGCAAGAAAGTTGCAGTTTCGGTGGATCTGCTTAAACCGGCATTAATGGTCAAATATGGACATCCAAAGGGAGTCGCTGCGAAGCGCACCTCGAACCTATGAAAAGCAGTTCCCTGTACGCTTTTCAAATTCGTCCCGTAGTCACAAGAGAAGGAGTACTGTGGCGACACATTAATACGCCATCGGTTGTTCGTAGCCGAATATAATGTATGTTTAATATTAATTTATATCGAGATAGCTTAGCCCTGGCGTCACTAACTCTCATCCCTACGATTCTGGTGAAACGGAATTTAGAAACAATAAAGAACATAAATAAACTCTTTTGGAGTAATACAAATCTCCACAGCGGTTAAGTTATCCTAAATTACTAGTTTATTATTAAATATACATTATATTAAGTATAAATTAGATGTAGTTTAAATCGTTACAGTTCAACGAATCGTAATCGTGCTTGCGATTCGCCCACGATACCATTCGTACTAGGTATCGATAACTGTAAGCTGACCTCGGTGTTGCCACAGCTACCCCACCGTTTTAATACCGTCATTTGAACACCTTTGGCTAAGAATTGTTTACAGCATCATCGCTCTTTGGTATAAAGGCCGGCTTCAGGCTATCAGTAGACACTATCAGTAAAGACAAGCACCCAATCTGTTGAGCGTGGTTCTAATGGCTGTCTTACTGAATCAGTTTTCAACATGACATGTGAGCAGTCATTTATATGTTTGAGCACAAACATGCTCTTGCTGGTGCTCTGGTGATGTGCCGTCGAAACTCGTCGGACAATGCGCATATGCTCGTTTCGATAAAAACCTTTGGGTGAAGTGGCTTAGACATATCGTCATAAAACTCATTTGGTGGACGGATATATGTACCGTAAATCATTTCAGCCGTCGAAGAAGCCAGATCTTTCTTATAGCATGTTCACAGAACGTGCAATACTGTCGGCAGCAGTTCAATTCAAGGTGTCGGTGGAGTACACATTAGTACAGCTTTGAACGAACGATGCCATCTTTCAATCATTCCATTTGATTGGGGGTGATATGCTGTAGTTTGTATTCGTTTGCTTCCAACCATTTCACATAACGCTCCGCATAGTTATGACTAAAATTGTGCGCCTTGGTCTGTATTATTGTTTTTGGGCATCCACACCGTGTGATCCAAATCGACCAAAACGTTGAAGCAACAGTGCCAGCCGACACATCTTTTATTGGAACAGCCTCGGGCCATCTTGAGAATCGGTCAATCATGGTAAGACAGAAGCGAAATCCTCTTACTTCTGGAATTACAACAATGCCTAGATGCACATGGCCAAGTCGATTGGCCGGCATTTCGATCTATTCCGGAATCATAGTATTTTGACGATGGATCTTCGCTCGTTGACAGTGTAAACAGCTTCCAACCCACTATATTACATTCTTCCTCATAATGGCCATATGTATTTTCGCCGTTTTTGCAGATTGGTGGCTCTGCTGCTGGGTAGAGAGACACCATGAATGGAAAAAAAAACGCTATAGCGCCGTGGCTGTGGTACATATAGTACGTCCTAAATACTTCATGTGTCGTTATAAACAAACACATTGTTTAATTTAATAATCTGCAATGTGAGGCCTTGTACTACCTTGTAATATATGTTGTGGATCACTGTCGTTGTTTTGTGCCTCTATTATTTTTTTCAGCATTGGGCATTGAAATAGCATTTAGGCGGAAAAATGCATCGATCACTGTGTTATCAGTACCAGCTACACATACTATGTTTGGAGAATACTGCGAAATGAAATCCACGTGACGTAGCTGGTCAGTCAATAAGTCCGAATAATGTGCATACGGCTGTTTTTTTATGTAATCATCGGCCATTGGAATTTGGTAGTAGGCACGTACTAAATCAAGCGTTGTGAACATCGTTATATCATGTAACTTTTCAGCAAAATCATGAACGCATGCAACTGGAAAGAAATCGAGCACCGTTATAGAGTTATATTGCGATAGTCTCCTCAAGCACGCCAACTCGCTTGGATGCTATATGCAATGGACACAACAACTCTTTGATATCTTGGTCAAGCAGTCGATAGAACTAAAAAATTGTGTAAAACCTCTGTTAACAAAAAAAAAATAGGTTATTCAATTTTTAAAGTCAAAAAATGAAACATATAAATAACAGAATGAATAAAAAATATTTTTTGGCTGACCTTTTATCTTAATACGTTAAAATTTAATTTAATTTAACGTTGGAAAAAGAAATTCGCCCGCAAAAAATGTCTTTACGAAACACGTCTGATTGCATTGATAGTTCATAAAAAATTAGCGCATATCAATTGCTCTGACTAGTAAATTTGCACAAAAAGAGAATTCACCTAAATTTGTGATATGAACATATTTCGCAAAAATTAAATTGGTCAAAAAAAGTTAAGCCCAAAAGACTCAAAATCGTGCTAAGTGGTTTAAAATCGTGTAAAAAAATTAAAAAGTTGTATTTTCAAACCGTATTAAATCAAAACCGTGTAAAAAATGACGGTATAAGAACAGAAATGGGTGTGTTACAAACATGATATATATATTGACCCCGCATTGAGTAAAAGAATGATTAAATAAAATATCGTTGATACATTAAAAAAAAAAATAAATAAAAAAAGACATATATTTATTGAAGAATTCAACTTCTTTCTCATTACCTAATCAAACAATCGACGGTTGCAAAATTAGCATTTGTCGAGTATTTTCATGATTTAGTTATACGTCGACTGGCGACTATATACGAAACATGCCCCTTTCCCAAATGCAATGATTCATTGCAATTGCGAGTAGTCTATAATAGTACAATACAGAAAAAAGAAGGACAGCGATAGCTATAGCTATAGGCAAATCAAAAAACATTTGAATCATATAATATGTGTATATTACTGTGTTATTTTAGAACTGTGTAGGTTAGTTATTTAAATGAGCTTGGAAGAGCTTTAAATTCTGTCATTCTGCGTAAATCCTTTGTTTCCTCCAGCTCGCGTTGCCTATATTGTTCGTCCTGCTGCTAATTTTTTCCTCCTCGCGCATGCGCTGATCGGTCCGTAGTTGAAATAGCTTTGCTTCAAGCATTGCTCTGCGCTCTATTTAACAAATCTCTTGCTGCTGTTGGCTCATTTTGGGTACCTGTTCCCTCTATGTCAGCATATGAGTGCTTAATTGTTTCCGGAGTTATAGGCACTGTGATTCCATGAATGACTATTGTGTTCACCAAGCGATTATGCAAGGCTTTATATTCGAGAGGCTCGTTTTTTACGCTATTTGGTACTGTGACTCCTGCTCGCAGGAGTAAATATAAACAAAAAATGCGTGATTTTTGGCTGCAGAGTGCCGAATTTAAGAACTGGCTCCGCAAGGATATAACTGACTACACTTGGGCTTATTTTAGTTATTGCAAAAGCAATATAACGGCCAAATTATCAGCCCCATACATAAAAAAACAAAATAGATTTTGGACATAGCATGGGATCTGTGTTATGTTGCGTTTTTTTGTATTATGTTATATGTTAGTTATAAATTAATTATACAGTTTATGGCTGTAGCACGAATTTTGGAGCAATGGCACGAGCAGAAATTGCATTTTAGAAAAACCAATACTCCCAGACAAGTGAACAACTTCAACAATATTGCTCAATTACTTGACATTGCCCATTGAGCCATTTAAAAAAGAAAATAATTCCAGCAGAAATGGAAATCAATATCCAGGATGAAAATTATTGTGAACAACATGTTGTAGACAATTTATACTTAGGCTATGCATTTAAAAAGACTGTAAGGGAATAAAAGCTGCATGTGCTGAGCAAGCAGCTAGAAATTGTTGCAGGAACTTTCTAGTCGAGCTCATAAAACAACTGCAGCAAAGTTATTTTACTATTATTACTATTAACTACCTTCCTATTACTATAAAATTAAAAATTTTTTTTCTATTATAACTTCACTTTTCTAAAGCAAATTGTTTATTTTTCTGTGGAGAATATCTTAAGGTCCAAAAAAGACAGTGTCCTAACAATTTTTGAATATTTTAAGAAATTATATGACATTTTTGGCAAAATGGAGCGTCATTATTATGATATCCACTTGATTTGGTGGAATAAAAATATTGACACTTTAAAAACTACCGTTTCGCGAAATATGTAACTTCGCAATCGTGATAATATCTTTACCATGGTCCAATGCTAAAATGGAGAGTGTTCAGCCAAAGTGAACATTTTCAAAACAAAAACAAGTAAGAGGTTCTAGTCGAGTGCTCGCAACTAGTGGGGTACCCTGAACCCTCTTCTTCCAACACCAAATAGTAATAAAGAAAAATTAAAATAAAAAAAATTTTTTCCTTGGCAGGGTTCGAACTCGCAACTAACCGTACCACTTGCCGCTGCCTCTACTCAAGGGCCACACCAATAATTGAGCTTTAATGAGAAAACAATCAATTAAAATAGCAACACAGAAAACAATACAATCGCAATTGCAATGCTGTTAAAAGAATTCAAAGCAAACAGGCGTGAATGTGTGTGTGTGTGTGTACATGTATGCAGAAATTCTTGGAATTTGCGCAGTAGCTATGCTGCTAAAACTTGCGCACATAACTTTTGTGTTTCTTAACCGATCTTAATGAAATTTTCGACAGTACATCTTTTTGTAGAATAGAATAAAGAATATTTGCGTATTCTCAAAAATTCAATTGCATATAAATTGTGGCTTAAATTGATGGGCAATAAAATTTGGATAATTAACTTGATTTCTAGATTTTCGGTGATAGCAGGGAGGTGGCGATAGGTATAAAATTAAAGATACTTGATATATATATATACTATTCTAGAAACTAAATGTCAAGTTTGGTGACTCTAGCTCATATTTTTTGCCGAAATTGACCAAAACACAGGATTTCGATAACAATTGTTATCGATTACTTGGAAACGGGGCAAGTTATCGAATATCGGAAACAAACTCGGACCACTTTATCATACAGCTGCCATAGGAACGATCGATCGAAGATTAAGTTGTTGTATGGAAAAATTATTTGTTTTTCAAGATATCTTGACCATACTCGGCATTAACCACTTTTCCAGTGATTTTTTGATGAGGGCATAGCACTATGAGCGTTATGAAAATGTAAGGTCTGCAAGGGTAATAAATCTTCGGCTTGCCGAAGATACCCCTTATTTCTCGTTTTTGTTTAAAGTATTAATTATCTTGAATATTTTTTAACATTGTACAACAACTTTCATAACACTTTCACAGAGTGGTCACATAATGTGATCTGAACTAAATTACTTACAAAATTAGACTTAATATGATATTCATCCTTAGTCCCTGGGCGTTGGTCCTAGGGTTGTCCTTGGGATTGTAGATATGTTATTTGAGCGGCTGCGCCAGTTACCAGTATTGATAGTACAATTCAATGGTACAGTTATTTGATTATTTGAATAAAGTACGAGTTTAATGATCACTGCAACGTTTATTGTTTATGTTCAAAAATGAACTAACTGTATCTCTATTTCTCAAGCTTAAGCTAAGCTAAATTTATACAATCGATTGCTAACATGCTAGAAACATGTATATAGGAAACTGCTGTTGCAGCAGTTCAAGTTTTCTGGACGAAAACTATCGCAACCAACATCCTGTCCTGGGTGGAACCGAATCGAATATACCCTGTATGGTAGATTCGGTAAGTCGCGCAGGTTTATAATTACAGTGTAAAAAGTTCCACTTCGTGCTCGTCTAAAGACTTCTTTGCATAAAATGTATGTTTTGATGCTTCCTTCTGCCTGTTACATACATTTTCACAAATAAATAATAAACTTTTTACCCATTTTCAATGAAGCTTAGCATTTAAGAGTTTAATTTTTCTTCCAAATAATTATTGTCAAAAAACTACATAGAATAACGTTAATTTTTTTATTCATGCAATCACAATGTGACTTTTGCAGTCATAAATATTTCCATCAACAACATTCAAAAACAACAATAAGTATAGACGCAAGTCAGTTCCACGATCAATATTAATATTTTGGCTTAATGCGCTGAGTAGTGCATTCATGCTTAGCGACTTGAAGGCCGACTTCGTTTGCCGTCTTGCAACGTAAGCGCTGACCACGCATCCCACAGGCAAATGCGTAGAAGCGCTATGTACGGGAAGTTCACTGATGCACGCGCACTAATACTCTAATGTAACCATATATGCATAAGTACGCTCTCCCTTTAAGAACATTAACATAATTATGCCAAGTTAGCATTGTAAGCTACCACAAGCTCTTTGAACTAAATAAAAATCATTTTATAAACTGACGTCAAAACGACCTGTACTCTACATGGCGACCGTGACAGGACCCGAGTTAAAGGAACCTGCAAAAACACTTCGAAGTCATCTTATAGCCTCTGTCCACTTAACACATTTCTTACACATTTTTGAAAATGTCACATTTTTGCAAATTGTGTTAAATGCGTCCTGTACGTTTTCCCATAAGAAAACACATTTTACCCATTTTTCAAAAATGTGACATTTTTGATGAATGTGTAAATTTTCCCAGAACCGTTCGTGTTTTTACCATATCATTACCATAAACAGCTGATATAGCAACGAAGGCAAGCGGTAACTTTAAATTATAATTTTAATAATCTCTCAGTTTTTAACATTTAAAGATGGCCAAATCCCGCGAAGATTCCATTAAATGAAGTCCCTACTTCGAGGTAGTCTTTTTTTACTTTTGAAACGAAAACTTTGCGGCGCTTAGGTAAATCAAAGCAACTCGATCAGCTGTTTATTTAAAGAAGCGGCATGCCAATATGTGAAATTACAAAATGTGACGTTTCTTAAGGATAGTGGAAAAAGGCTATTAGAATATATTCATCATAATATGATTGTCGAGACCGGATAGTATATTTATGTATAAAGTAGATAAATGTATGCATGTGCATGAGTATGTACGCGTGTGAGCAAGCGAACCTCCGGTATATCTAGACGAGCAGCCTGGAAAGAGAAATACGAATCTTACGGAAACTGAGAAATATGAGTGATCAGATTGACTTAGAGTGAGAATTTGTTTTGTAAAAAGAAGAAAAAAAAAGATCGAGCATCTAGAGACAGTCGGTCAAAACTCTCAGTCACTCGCCATTCACTCAATTCTTAATTTGCCAAAAAAATACTCAAAGCCCAAAGGAGATAGCCGAGCTGAAGAGGAAATTCCCCGACGTCTGCGTGGGCCTCTATATACCACCACCTGCCTGGATACGTGTCAACGGACACCCAAGGATGTGCGAGGACCTGCACCGTCACCGCTCTCCGCTTAAAGGAGTAACTCAGAATTGTTCAAAAGATGATCAGCCTTGGAGCAACTAAGGAAATAAAAAAAAATTAAAAAAAAAAGTTTCCTCGATAGGACTTGAGCCCGTAACAGACCACACTATTTGCAACCGCCTCTACCCAAAAGCCACATCAACAACAGAATCCTAATGAGAAACAAACGGATTAAAATAGTAGCACAGAAAACAATACAACCGAAATTGCAATGTTGTTGATAGAACTTAAAGAAGACATACATGAATGTGTGTGTGTACATGTATAGAGAATTTCTTGCAAGTTGCGTTTGCTGCCCCAACTCGTGGCCAGCCAAAATACGCTTGCCTGAATAACTTCTATGTATCTTAACTGATTTTGATGATATTTTCAACAGTAGATCTTATTGTGCTATAGAATATTTGAATATTCTTAAAATGACAATTTCATAAAAATTGTGGCTCAAATTGGTTGGAAATACAAGTTGGTTTATTATCTTGATTTAAAGCTATGTGGTGGTAGCGGGGAGGTGGATGAAAGATACTTGAAATATTTATACGGTTTTAAAAGCTACAATTAAAGTTTGGTGACTCTAGCTCCAAAAACCTAAGGGATTTTATCAAAAAACAGGATTTCGATATTTATTGACTGACTGAATGACTGACAGGCTGTCTGACTGATTGGTGATCAACTCACAGCCCATACTGTAAGAGCTAAGAAAGTGAAATTTCCACTGTAGTTACCTTATGTGACAAAATTTTAAATTCCACCCCCAAGTGTGAAAAAATCGCGAAAAATGTTTCTATGAAGCTTTATTGTTAACCATCCGATCGGCCTCAAGCACACCTACAGAGATATTTGTTCAAATTCATTTAAGGGGTGTTTCACACTTTTTGAAAAATCCATCCCTCCTTAGTGGAAATGGAGTGAAATGAGTGACGTTTCGCGCTCAAATTCATTTCCATATGAAATATCATTTTAGACCTGTTTTACTCTTTTCGAATCCAAGCTAACTCGGCAGAAAAGCGGTTCAAAGATTTTTTGGGGGCAGTTTTAAATTTTGTCCAATTTGCTTCAAACTTATATTCTTATATTCTACTTAAAAACTGAATAAATACGTGTTTTAGCGATTTGGGCAATTACACTTTTAACAAGCGAAAAACAGTTATATGAAAGTTAGTTATATATATAGTCTAAGCATTATCTGGCACTTTTTGAAATGGTATACAAATAATTAAATATTTTAAAAATAATTTTTTGATATATATATAAATCAAATTAGTATTTCAGTTTCTCTAGATATAGAAGTTACAGCCTAGTGATACAGATAAGACTTGAATAAACATAATATGACAACTTACTGTTTCGGTGGTTTTTTCCAATCTAACGCCATTTTGCCACCATGTAATTACAGCAGGAGGCCTGGATCCAGCACTTTGGCATAAAAGATCATATCTGCGTCCAGCTGACAACGGCTGATAAGCGCCAAGCAATCTTATATTCAAAGGGGCAACTGTAAATATATTTAATACAAAAAAAAAACCGTCAACTCTACTTTTTCTCTACCTTTTTTCCTAACATCCTTTATAGCAATATAAATAAACATGCATAGTTGACCTCATTACCTAAAATTCAAGATTCTTATACTTAAGTCAAGAACCCTCAGTCTTCAAATGAGAAAATAAACCAGGTCTTGAAGGGTGAGATCGGTCTTACATAATTGTTTACAAACGAAGTTTATGGTAGAAAAAACCTTTTATAGTTTTTATAACTTTGCAGAGGGTATTATACTTTTCTCTCGAATTGTGGAACGCATAGAAGGATCTCCGACTGCAGAAAGTATAAATATTCTTGATCAATATCGACAGCCGAGTCGATATAGGCATGTCCGTCTGTCTGTTTCTATGCAAATTAGTCTGTCAGTTTTAAAGCTAACATCATAAAACTTTGCAAATGCCCCTCTTTTTGCTGCGGGCAGTATATATGTCGGAACCGGCTGCATCGGACCACTGTATCATATAGCTGCCATAGCTGCCACGTTCGGTCGAAAAGTAGATTCTTATATGAAAAACTATTTTGTTTATTAAGATATCTTGACCGCACTCGGCATTTATTAGTTTAACTATGCTCCCTAAATTTATGCAAAATCTTGTTTACATCGGACCACTGTATCATATAGCTGCCATAGAAACAATCGGTCGAAAAGTAGGTACATGTATGGAAAACTTTTTTCTTTTTCAATATATCTTGACCAAACTCGCTATTTATAAGTTTCACTATCTTTCCTACATTTATGCAAAAGCTTGTTTACATCGGATCACCATATCCTATAGCTATCGAAAATGAGGTTCTTGTATGAAAAACCTTTTGGTTTTCAAGACATCTTAACCGTACTCTGCATTAACTATTTTCCCTGTACTTCTTATATACTGGCAAAGAATTATGAGCATTATGAAAAGGTTGGCTCTGCAAGGGTACTAAATCTTCGGCGTGCCGAAGATAGCACATCTTTCTGGTTTTTTTTTAGTGCATTTATGAGACATTTTTGTGCTACATTACTTATTAGCAAGGCAATGGCGACTAACTAAATACAATAATAATCATGAATAAAGTTTCTTCATTTTATATACTTAGGTAAAATGGTCTACGCTCACATATAATTTATAAGAATCAAAGTAGATTAATATATGGTTGATTACACTAGGTAGCAACCAAATGTTATAACTTATCAATATTACTTTTTCTGATTCATATGGAGCCCCATGTCTCAGTAAGCGCCATTAAAAATTGCTGCACAGTGAGATCTTGTTATAATTTTTCAAATCTCTTACTTTGAGAATCTGAACCCGTTTTTAATAAGCGTAAAGGTTTCTGAAAGCTAATAAAAATGTATATTCATTATTGATACACACTTTAAATTTACTCGCATTCGAATGGCCTGTTTTACTCGGACGACACTCTAACATCTACAAGTAGCTGCTTCTAAGATCACAATCACCCTGTTACACAGAGCTTTTCCTATTTTTCTATTAATAAAGCCAAACATTTTTTATTGGTATGGTACATGGGGCGTATACATCATTTCCAGACCGGCATTGTAAGCCGCTGATGTAATCAGATCAGTGAAGAGTCTCGTTCCTGACAAAGTGAAACCTAAGCAAATTAGTCATGCAACGCAATGACTTAGTGATGGTAACCTGGACCTGTCTGAGTGTAGAGTCCCAGATAGTGTCACAACATAAAATATCCCAATGGTCTCTAGCTTGATGCCAGATATACAAAGTCCTATGCCAATGTAGATGTCAGAGTCCCGAAAGTGTGCAAAATGGGATCACTGGTCTAAAGACACTTTCCTGAGAGTCTCCAGCCTGAAAAGGGTACTCCCTGCCTGACAGATAAACGGCATCTTCGGAACCCCCACAGACAGAAAGGAAAAAAAGATCTTTTTCAAACACAGTTGAGAATGTGAGGAGCAGAGGTCCTTTTCAAGCATTACGAGCGGGTGCACCATGAAAAACAGTCCTTCTTTGCGGTTGACAGCATTCAGCAGAGTTAACACCGTTCCGACACTTAGCAGCCTCCATATAGACCGGGCAGCGTCGGTAGGCCACACTGTGATTGGAGACATAATTAAAGGACTTGTACTGTTCATGCACATATCTCTTTCTAGTGTCTCCTGATCAACTACAGAATTGGCGCATTATGTTGCAAGGAGCAGAAATTACTAAAAATCTTATGCCACCAGATTGTAGGTGGGCCAACGCTTTGATGTGATTGTGCTTTCTGTTCTTATTGGCTTCCTAAAAGCGGGCTCTCCCATAGCTGGAAGGAGCTAAAATCCTATTGCCTGAAAAAAGCTGTTAAGCAAGCCTTTAGGTGGTTCCTTCCGGACAGTTATTTTGTAATTAACTAGTTCTTTGATCTTCAAAAGGAAGTCATTTTTTGTTGCAGTCTTGATCAAAGGAATGAGGGGCTCACTTACTTAATCTTGCAACAGGTATCAGCGTTCCGACTTAAGCAATTAAAAAAGGTCTGTCAGCAACAAGAAATGAGAGGCAGAAAAATGCGATATAACAAAGGAATACCGATCGGCCAACTGCGGGGCCGAGGCTGGCTAACAGGGCGAATACCGAAAACTTTACATAAAAGGTCAAGAAATCCAAAAAAAGCGCAAAACAATATTCCAAAAAAGTTATTTGAAGGTTCGTTAAAAAATATATACATTTTGAGGACCACAATGTGTAAACATCCGTTAGGATTAACATGCCAGTCTTGATACTTTCTAATTCACCATCAACTACATGATTACAGAAAAGTAGACGCTGAAAGAAGATAACCGCAACTCTTCTACTCGACACATGGTGGCACGACATTTAAGTCACTCCACCATCAATAACTTTGGCATAAAACAGCATATCTGCGGCGGCCGGCGGTTAAATTCAAACCTCGCTAATGCGTGCTCCCCTTGCCCTAACTCCAATGATACTACGAACTATAAGCTTAACGGCTTCTTGCCTTTAGTTTGGTTTTCTCTTATTCTAAGTGTTCTTACAATTAACAATACTTATTAATAATAGTGCTGGCTCTTTGCCTCTTACTTAGCTAAGATCTTATTTTAATACTTAAAAACTAACAAAACAAATTCAATTAAGACACCATAACGGCTCCTTGTCGTGGATCCAGAACTGTGGGGTAGCTGACTCAAATAGTCGCCTCTCTTAAATTCTCTACGTGTTTCTCCTTTGTCGCCCCTATAACCACGATATCGTCTAGGTAGGCGAAAGCATGTGGCTCCATCTTCGGCCCTATTACCGTGTCAAAGGCTCGCTGAAAGGTCGCACACGCCGAATGTAAACCAAATGGCATCACCCGCCTTTGGAAAAGACCTCTTCCGTGCATTCCCGGCTCTCGGCTGCCATCGGTATCTGCCAGTACCCGTGCTTCAAATCCAGAGTGGAGATGAACCGGGCGTGACGCAACCGTTCCAAGATGTGATTAATCCGAGGGACAGGATAAGCATCCGGAATGGAACGAGCATTGAGTTGTCAGTAGTCGATGCACATGCGCCACTCGCCAGTGTAGTATGTGCATGTATCGAGGGTACACTGTACCAAGAACTCAGCATAAATATAACAGCAACACTTTGTTGCATTAAATAAACAAAACCAATTCAAGTGAGCGTGAAATATGATCACCCACTTATGATCTACGCTAACCGTAACGATAAGAATATATTGAATAAACCATTCACAAAACCAAACTCAAACAACGAAGACGTGCCTTCATTTTAACTCGTGCCCATCGACATTACATGGCGACCGTGACAGGACTTCGGACTCCGGATCAGAAGACTGCAGAGCCGGACCCCCGGAGAACCTTGGAGAAATAACCACTATAACAACAAGGGCGGCAGCAACAACAAAAGTTGCGCCAACAACAACAACAACCACTTGGATCTGAACAATCGAAGGTGCAGCGGCGACAAAAAGAATTCTGAGTGAGTAGAGTGACGTGATGGGCAATAAACGCGGTGGAGTACAAAAGAAATTAAAACAAAGAATAGCGCATCTGAGATGGCTACTTTATACTAAAAATCCAGCACCCGCATGGTCGACGGCTCAAAAGTTGCAAACTGAGCTCGACTTTTTGAAAGAAATCAAAAATAACAAAATTCCCATCACACCTACTCACTTAAGTAATATAAATACAACATATATACAAAATATTAATCGACCGACTACCCCAAAGAAGCTGCCTAAACTAAGGAAGAGATGTCCCAACGACTGCGGAGGACCCTTGGAATCCCCCTTCTGTGAGTACACGTGCACATCCAGCACCGGTGCCACAGAAGAGAAACCGACGTCGGAGAAATAACAGCCTGTGCAGCCAGCACCGGCCCCGTCTAGCGCACCAAGCTAGACCTAAAGTTATAGCCGACAGCGCTACTGAGAGCGCCCACCAAAAAAAAAAACAGAATTTTTTTTATTCACTGCGATGCATAACACTAATATTTAATGTAAATCTTGTAAAATCTAGCGGAAACATTTCTGCCCGATTAGAGTGCGGCCTGTAAAGCCACGCAAATACTAGGCAGGAAAACATGTAAACTAACTTTTTACAATTCCAAACAATATAAACAAACAAACAATTTTATATATGTCAATAGAAACTAATGAAATAAGTAAATTAGTAGTAGTTATTTTATAAATCTGTCTGCAAAATAAAATTTTATTCCTATTTCCTGAAAACATTCAAAAATGATATAGACCAACCAAGAATTTTTTTTTAAAATGAAATGGAATGGCAAAAGATTAATGCCGAATTAATTAATATTAAAGAAAAATTCGACAAATCATACAAGTGTTTAGCACAAAATAGGAATATTTCTAATGAAACTATAAGAAGACATGCAACAACATTGGTCGTTTGTATCAAGATTTTTAAATAGGTTGAAAACAACCCTTAACAGCTTTAAAACAAAATATGCACTAGACATAACAATACCTTCGATTTTAAATACCCCAGTTTTAGTGGAAGAAGATACAAACACAGAGACATTAATCGATTCTGAAATCGCAAGCGGTTCAGACCAATATATAAAAGAAGAAGATCTACACGATCTTACGATACCAGCGGTAATCACATTACCCAAGCTATCTGAGTCTGAACAAGAGTTTATAATTGAAGAGAAAACTGCAAATATGGCCATGACATAAGTAGAATTCCTTAAACTAGCATCTTCACTCATACCTGAGTTTAGTGGAAAGTCTCAGAATTTACAAAGTTTCATTGATGCAAAAAACAATAAAGTAGAGATGCCAAGGCAGTCTACCAAAACAGCTTCTCAGCCCAACGTATACGAAGTCATTAATAATGATGAAGTACGTAAAGTAGTGACCTTGCATAAGAAAATTATAGCAAGAATTGATATTGGAGATTTATATACTAACTAGCGGGTATAACCCGGCCTTGCCCGTGGCACGTATGTTATAAAATCAAAAAAGCTTTGAAAATGATTTTGAAACTGATCGGAAGGGAATCAAACAACCTTTATGCAAATCGGAAAACTCTTAAAATTCACCAAAAAAAATCATAAAAATGCATTTTCCACCGAAGGAGTTTAGATTTTGGCAGAAATGTGAAACACGTCTCTAATGATTTTTCTTATAGATCTTTGGAAATAAATTTGAACACAAAACGTCATCTACCAAATCTTCGACCCCCATTTGCACCAAGCAGGGATGGATTTTTCAAAAAGTATGAAACAACCCTCAAATGAATTTGAATATAGATCTTTGAAAATTAGTTTGGGGCCGATCGGATGGTAAACAAAAAACTTTCATACAACCGTTTTCCGCCAATTTACCGCTGTTGCGGGTGGAATTTTCCAAATCGTCGAAATACGTATTCATTAAGTTCTTATTGCGAGCTTTGAAAATAAGTTTGAAGCAAATCGGACACAACCTCAAACTTCGCACAAAAAATCTTTAAATCGCATTCCCCACGAAGAAGTTTGAATTCTGCGAAAAGTGTAAAACACGTCTCAAATGATTTTTCTAATAGATCTCAGGAAATGAATTTGAGTGCGAAACGTCACCCACCAAATCTTTGACCTCCATTTCCACCAAGGAGGAATGGATTTTTTCAAAAAGTGTGAAACACCCCTTAAATGAATTTAAACATAGATATTTAAACATGAATTTGGGGCCGATCGGATGGTAAACAAAAAACTTTCATACAACCTTTTTCCGCCAATTTACCACTGTTGCGGGTGGAATTTTCCAAATCGCTGAAATACGTACTTATTAAGTTCTTATTAAGGGCTTTAAAAATAAGTTTGAAGCAAGTCGGACACAACTTAAAACGCCGCCCAAAAAATCTTTAAATCGCATTCCCCGCGAAGAAGTTTGAATTCTGCGAAAAGTGAGAAACACGTCTCAAATGATTTTTCATATAGATCACTGGAAATGAATTTGAGCGCGAAACGTCACCCACCAAATCTTTGACCTCCATTTCCACCAAGGAGAAATGGGTTTTCCGAAAAGTGCCAAACACCCCTCAAATGAATTTGAACAAAGATCTTTGAAAATAAGTTTGGGGCCGATCGGATGGTAAACAAAAAAGTTACATACAAACGTTTTTCGCGATTTTTCCACACTTGCGAGTGGAATTTTCCGAAACCCCGTCTTAACGTGCACCTACATCACATAAGGTAGCTACAGTGAAAATTACAGCTTCCTAGCTCTTACGGTTTGGGCTGTGCGTTGATCACCAATCAGTCAGTCAGTCAGTCAGTCAGTCAGTCAGTCAGTCAGTCAGTCAGTCAGGACAAACAGTTTTATATATAGAGATAATGGAAATATTGACTTAGGACAACTATTTCCAAGGCTCGAAAAAGAAGCCGGTATATTAAAAATCAGCCAATTGAAAATGGCACCGTGGGAAAATATCTTTGAAAAAGTTTCAATAGATAATTTCAAAATTATGGGCAATAAAATATTGAACACATTGAGAGTAGCGCTACTCAACCCGGTGACCACATTAACAAATGTTAAAGAGAAAGAAGCTATATTGTCTACACTACATGATGATCCAGTACAAGGAGGTCATACAGGCATTGCAAAAACCTTAACCAAGGTCAAAAGACATTATTACTGGAAAGGTATGACTCGTGATATAACAGAGTACATCCAGAAATGTCAGAAATGTGAAAAAGCAAAAACAACAACAAATATTAAGACCCCTTTAACAATTACTGAAAACCCGATGAAGGCTTTTGACAGAGTGATAGTGGATACAATTGGTCCACTACCAAAGACAGAAAAAGGCAATGAATATGCAGTCACGCTCATATGTGACTTGACTAAATATTTAGTTGCTATACCTGTCGCAAATAAAAGCGCAGCAACAGTAGCAACAGCAATATTTGAATCTTTTATTCTCAAGTACGGTCCAATGAAGACATTCATTTCGGACATGGGAACGGAATATAAGAATTCAATTATAAATGATTTGTGCAAATATTTAAAAATAAAGAATATAACATTAACTGCACATCATCATCAAACTGTTGGAACAATAGAAAGAAGCCAGAGAACATTTAACGAATATATACGATCCTATATATCAGTAAATAAAACAGATTGGGACGTATGGCTTCAATATTTTGTTTATTGCTTCAATACAACCCCCTCTATGGCACATAATTATTGTCCATATGAGTTAGTATTTGGTAAGACTAATAATCTACCAAAGTATTTTAACAGCATAAGTAATATAGAACCTATATATAACATAGATGACTACGCTAAAGAAAGTAGGTATAGATTAGAAGTAGCATACAAAAGAGCAAGAAATATGCTCGAATTAAATAAACAGAAAAATAAGGAATTATATGATTTAAAAACCAGGAACATAACTCTATCAATAGGAGATAAAGTTTTACTAAAAAATGAAGTAGGCCATAAGCTAGATTTTAAATACACAGGGCCCTATAGAGTTGAAAAAATAGAAGATAATGATAATATAGTTATTTCCGGAAATAAGAGTAAAAAACAAACAGTTCATAAAGATAGGTTAAAAATGTTTAATTCATAACAGACACAAACAAATAAAAAAAAAAAATGAATTATCCAAGGTATGCAAAAATATATATATATATATAAAAAAAAACAAAGAAAAATATTTTAAAAT
Source organism: Drosophila lacicola (assembly GCA_035045355.1). NCBI lineage: Eukaryota > Metazoa > Arthropoda > Insecta > Diptera > Drosophilidae > Drosophila > Drosophila lacicola. The sequence goes on from JAWNPB010000166.1 coordinate 303,661, forward strand.
ACATTAAATACATTATAAATACATTACAATTATAATAAATCAAAAAATTTATAAACAATAAATTTAAGTAAAATAACTACACTTAGTTACGTTATTTTTCAAAAGGAGGGAGATGTAGTATGTGCATATATCGAGGGTACACTGTACCAAGAACTCAGCATAAATATAACAGCAACACTTTGTTGCATTAAATAAACAAAACCAATTCAAGTGAGCGTGAAATATGATCACCCACTTATGAACTACGCTAAGTCAGCATTCCCACGTAACCGCCAATAACATATATATATATGCACATAAGACTCTCTCGCTCTCTGATACTGTTAAGACATATACATATATGCAGCCGCTCCGCTGCTAGCGTAACCGGCAGCGCAGCTACGCGGCCTTAGCCTAAGCACTTCTGTACATAGGTTAAGCGTACGATGAGAATATATTGAATAAACCATTCACAAAACCAAACTTAAACAACGAAGACGTGCCTTCATTTTAACTCGTGCCCATCGACATTACACCAGTCTTCTTCTTGACTAAAACGATTGGGGCGCTGTGCGGACTACGCGACGACTCGATGACACCTGCTGGGAGCAGCTTATCCACCTGTTCGTCAATCACCCTATGCATGGCCGGATTCCTCGAGTAATACCTCTGCTTCAGCGGCTTGTCATCCTTCAGTCGGATTCTGTGCTCCGTGATATGCGAGACTCCCTGAAGCCCCTCGAAGAGTGCCAGTTCTGACTCCAGGAACTCCGTCAGTTCTGGATCCAGGTCTGCTGGCCACTCTGCCTTTTCAGTGCTGGACTCCCCTTGCGTCTCGCCCCCTCCAGGCATCACGCCGACTCCAGGTGAAGCTCCATTCCTGCAGCTCTCGATTCCCTTCGTCGGCGTGGATCCTAACCATGGCTCCTAATCCTTCTGTCCTCTGGCACATTTCAGCCGTGCCACCTCCACGACCAGCGTAGATCTGCCTTTGCAGCTCTACGCGCCGCCTTTTGAGCTCCTCATGGTCTCGGTCCAATACCGAGTGAGACTCCTCCCTCGCTTCCTTCTTCCTGTCCTTTTCCTTCGGTTTCTGAGCAGGCACTCCCGTCCCCTGACGCGTGAGGCCTTTTTTCGGCTTTTCTCCACTCTGCTGCCGAACAGGTGCTCCCTTTTGACCTGGGAGGCCTTCCCTCGGATCCATCTTGGTATCCTCGCTCTTTTGTTGCCGAGCAGGCACTCCCGCTTCCTGACGCGTTAGACCTTCGTTCGGCTCTTCTTTTGTCCCGGGCCCCGCGACCGGCGCCGTCATCGTCTCTAGGACCATTTCTGCCTTGCCGCAGCGTATGGTAGTGCCCATTGCACCCAAAAAATTCATCCCTAGGATGACGTGATCTAGCATTGAGGGCATGATGAGCATCACCATAATGATCCTCTTTCCCGCTAGGCTGACGTCTAATCTCAATGCCTTCCCTACCTCTAGGGTGGACCCAGACGAATGCGCGCCTGCACGTCCTCCGCTCTTCCCAGAATCGGCCTACGCAATCTTCGCTCATGACGCTGCGAGTGGCTCCGGTATCGATGGTAGCAGGCATCGCTCGTCCACCAATCTCCACCGTAGCGACGATCCGGCCACCTTTCACCTTCAGTGGGTGTCCTATTGCCGGGACCCCTGGCCTGGGCGACGCCGTTGCCCGTTTTCCGCCTCCGTGCGGCGACAACAATCCTAGCTACTTCTGCCCCGGTTCCCAAGTACCCTACAGAACAAGTCGGGTGGGTTGGGACATTCCCTGGCATTCCCTGATGGGCAAACTCCGCAGGGGCCATTGCTGGCGGGGCGGAGATAACGGTCGCTCCGGACCCGCTTGGAGTAGACCGGAATGGATTAAGGTGTCCCCCCGTGGGCTGTACTGTCTACCCCCATTCTGCGCTACTCTTATTCATGACCACTTGGCTCGCTGACTGGCTTCTCGAGTGTTCCGCCCTCTGCCTCATGACCGTCTCATATTCCACGGCCATCTGCGTAAGCTGGGACAAACTGGAGAAATCTTGCCGTCGCACGTAGAGCTTGTATTCGGGGGCGGCATTCTCGTATCTAGCGTGGTGCATTAGGGCCCTCAGCTCTATCAGGTATTCTTTGAATTCCTCCCCTACGCGCTGACGACGGGACCGGATTTCGTCCCCAAGCCTCTCGAAATAGCGTGGAGGCAGGAAGATCTCCAAGAAACCCCTCCTAAACACTGACCATGGCACATCCCTGAGTCCACTGCTCAAGAACCAATCATATGTGATGGCCCGCTCCTCTAGGTCCTCCAAGAACCGAAGGGGGTCGGAGCGGCCGTCATACCTCATGCCCCACTTCCGAACTTGTTCCGGGACGTTTACAAGAGGTCTCTGCGTCGATCGCTGTAGTTCGGCGGACGCTCTCTCTTCTAGGGATGGCGGCTCCAAAGTTTTAGCATACTGAGACTCTAACTCGGCAAGCCGGGCCCAAATTTCGGATGTATGGCCGCCATCCTGAACGAACATGGATAGCCGCTTACGCAGCTCCTCCACGCGCCCTTCCTTGTCCAGCCCGAACTCATGGGCGATCCCTACCAGTTCCTCCTTGCGCCACTGGTAGATCCAGTGCACGCATACCCCCGGATTTTAGCACTCACGTGACTCCATTTTGAGTTTTTATTACTCACTCTAGGTGCCTGCTTCGACTTCTCTCTTCACTTGATGCTCTTTTAATTTTTAATCTTCGTCCATTCAACTCGTATTGTACATGTCTGTTTTTATTGTTCACCCCGTTTTATTTATTATAAAACGCACCCATTCTCATTACTTTCGCCAACTGTACTGACGAATTCAACTTTTCACCGCGCGTGAGTTGAATTCGTCCCACTGTACAGTCGCTGTCGCGACGCCTCAACGGCCCGACGTTTGTGCACACGTGTGCAAGCGTGGTCTCGATGTCGCCCGGCTGGCGCGCGCGCTGTACTTTTTCTGCCGTCCGTTATCTTTCCGTTTTCTGCCTTTCGTGCTCGATTTTGCACATATGTTGTTGCCTATATCTTGCAAGTGTTAATTTTATCGTCCGACACAGGGTATGAAAATGCCCTTGTTAGGGTATGCCTGACTACCTAATATCCTAGATTGGCAATTTCACCCATGTGTGAAGCCTAATTTTTCCCTACTCCTCTGCTAGGGTACATACTCTCTAGGGTATGTCCGACTAAAAATACCCTATATGCAACTTCCCCTTTTTTTTGAAAACACTTATCTGGGCATACTTGCGGGGCTTTAGTCCGCAAACATGCCACGCCCCTAAACGCCTCCTAGGTCCCTGCTCGGGCGCCACTTGTGAGGAAGCTACTGGCCGGGGGACATCTCTCAGTCTTACCAGGACCAGCAATCTACAAGACATTTGTTAGTTTGCTGGGATGGCCGGTCTAGAGGGGGGAGGAAGTGCTTCCCACAAACTATGACTCCTACTTCTTTCATAGGATAGGGAGGGGATGCATACAGACGACCAGGATTGCTCACGCGATCGGCAGGTTGAGCCCTGATTCACACATGCACGGCCGGGACTGCTCACACATGCACGGCCGGGATTGCTCACGCGATCGGCAAACTAACTTTATTCACACACACGACCGGGATTGCTCACGCGATCTGCAAACTAAGCCCTGATTCACACATACACGGCCGGGATGGTTATGAGAAGAGGTTATGCTGAACACTGGTTAACTTCGGGGTCCGAAGTTAGTATTAATCGAAAACAAAAGAATTAACCGACTTTCCTTGCTAATTTCATTTATTCATGTTCACTTATTTTTCACTACCTTATACGATTTCCCTAAGTTAGAGCCCTGTCCCACTGTTCAGAGCCCTAGCGCTCCGCTGCACACCCTAAGTCTCCTTTTCTCCGCCTTCTGTCGCACACGTCTACTTACTGTAATGCTTTCGCAGAGCTTTCGCTCTTCGCCGCCGAATTGAGGCTGCGCTCTCGAGACGGTGTTGAGTAACCGATCGGAAACGCACGGTTGCTGCGGCGGCCGGTGGTTCAATTCAAACCTCGCTAATGCGTGCTCCCCTTGCCCTAACTCCAATGATACTACGAACTATAAGCTTAACGGCTTCTTGCCTTTAGTTTGGTTTTCTCTTATTCGTTCTTACAATTAACAATACTTATTTATAATACTGCTGGCTCCTTGCCTCTTACTTAGCTAAGATCTTATTTTAATACTTATAAACAAACAAAACAAATTCAATTAAGACACCATAACGGCTCCTTGTCGTGGATCCAGAACTCTGGGGTGGCTGACACATGGTGGCTGCCTCACACCTCATAAAGTATTTATATTCTTGATACATAAGTAACAACTGCCGAGTCGATATAGCAATGTCCTGTCTGCTTCTATGCGAACTAGTCTCTCAGTTTTAAAGCTATCATCATGAAACTTTATCATATAGCTGACGTAGAAACGATCCGTCGAAGATTAAGTTGTTGTATGGAAAATTTGCTTGACCTTTAAGATATTTAGACCAAACTCGGCATTTATAAGTTTTACTATGCTCCTCATATATATGCCTATCATCATCGGACCACTATATCATATAGCTGTCATAGGAACGATCGGTAAACAACTAAGTTGTTGTATGGAAAATAGTTTTGTTTTTCACGATATCTTGACCAAACTTCGCATTTATTACTTTAACTATGCTCCCCACATTTAATGCAAAATCTTATTTACATCGGACCACTATATCATAAAGCTGCCATAGGAATGATCGGTCGAAAATTAAGTTGTTGAATAAAAACTTTTTCTGTTTTTCAAGATATCCGGACCAATATCGGCATTTATTAGTTTTACTATGCTCCTCATATATATGCAAAATCCTATCAACATCGGACCGCTTTATCATATAGCTGCCATAGAAGCAATCGGTCGAAAAGTAGGTACTTGTATGGAAAACTTTTTTCTTTTTCAATATATCTTGACCAAACTCGCTATTTATAAGTTTCACTATATTTCCTACATATGTATATGCAAAATCTTGTTTACATCGGATAACCATATCATATAGCTGTTGAAAATGAGGTTCTTGTTTGAAAAACCTTTTATTTTTCAAGATATCTTAGCCATACTCGGCTTTAACTATTTTCCCTGTGCTTCTTAGATACTGGCAAAGCATTATGAGCATTATGAAAATGTTGGGTCTGCAAGGGTTGGGTCTTGACCAAAATCGGCATTTATTATACCCTTGCAGAGGGTATTATAATTTTTTCGTGAAATGTGTAACGCATAGAAGGAGACATCTCCGACCCCATAAAGTATATATATTCTTGATCAGTATCAACAGCCGAGTTGATATAGCCATGTCCGTCTGTCCGTCTGTCTGTTTCTATGCGAACTAGTCTCTCAGTTTTAAAGCTATCTTTATGAAACTTTGCAGAATTCTCTCTTTCTGTTGCACGCAGTTCATATGTCAAAACCAGCTGGATCGGACCACTATATCATATAGCTGGCATAGGAACGATCGGTCGAAAAGTAGGTTCTTGTACGAAAAACATTTTTGTTTATAAAGTTATCTTGACTAAACTCGGTATTTATTAGTTTTACTACGCTCCCCATATATATGCAAAATCCTATTAAGATCGGACAACTATATCATATAGCTGCCATAGGAACGATCGGTCGAAAATGATGCTGTTGTATGGAATTTTTTTTGTTTTTCAAGATATCTTGACCAAACTCGGCATTTATTAATTTTACTATGCTCCCTCCACTTATGCAAAATCTTATTCACATCGGACCACTATATCATATAGCTGCCATAGGAACGATCGGTCGAAAATTAAGTTGTTGTATGGAAACCTGTTTTGTTTTTCAAGATATCTTAACCATACTCGGCATTAACTATCTTCCCTGTGCTTCTTAAATACGGGCAAAGCACTATGAGCATTTTGAAAAGGTTGGGTCTGCAAGGGTATTAAATCTTCGGTGTGCCGAAGATAGCACTTCTTTCTCGTTAGTTTTACTATACTCCTCATATATATGCAAAATACTATCAACATCGGAACACTTTATCATATAGCTGCCAAAGGAACAATCGGTCGAAAAGTAGGTACTTGTATGGAAAACTTTTTGTTTTTCAATATATCTTGACCAAACTCGCTATTTATAAGTTTCACTATCTTTCCTACATACATGCAAAATCTTGTTTACATCGGATCACCCTATCATATAGCTGTTGAAAATGAGGTTCTTTTTTGAAAAACCTTTTGTTTTTCAAGATATCTTAACCATACTCGGCATTAACTATTTTCCCTGTGCTTCTTAGATATTGGCAAAGCATTATGAGCATTATGAAAAGGATGGGTCTGCAAGGGTATTAAATCTTCGGCGTGCCGAAGATAGCACATCTTTCTCGTTTTTTTTTAGTACATTTTGAGACATTATTGTGCTACATTACTTATTAGCAAGGCAATGGCAACTAACTAAATACAATAATAATCATGAATAAAGTTTCTTTATTTATATATACTTAGGTAAAATGGTCTAAGCTCACATATAAATTATGAGAAACAAAGTCGATTAATGTATGGCTGATTACACTAGGTTGCAATAAAATGTTATAACTTATCAATTCTACTTTTTCTGATTCATATGGAATTTATGTCGGTAAAATCCATTAAAAATTACTGTACGGTGAGATCTTGTTATAATTTTTCAAATCTCTTATATTTTAGAATATCATAACCGATTAACACTTTATACACACTTTATACTCGCATGCGAATGGCCTGTTTTACTCGGACGACGCTCTAACATCTACAAGTAGCCGCTTCTAAGTTCACAATCACCCAGTAACACAGACCAAACACTTTTTATTGGTAAGGTACAAGGGGCGTATACATCGTTTCCAGATGTTTATTTATAGTTCCGTCTCAGCGGGAGAGGAAGCATCTTAGTGCAGGTGAAAGTATTAGGTGCACCAGCGATGCCTGGTAGAATTCTAAAGATAGGAAATTGTGCAAAATGCGAGGGAATATAGCCCGAAAGTCAAGGACAAAGACGTAGATAATTGATCAGCTCTTCTAATTGCTGGCACGAAGCATGGTTGTGCGCAATTAGGGGTGCCCTGTACCGGTCGGAGGTGATTGAAATGGTTTCGCCAGCCGTTGGCGTAATTAGATCAGTGAAGAATCTTGTTCCTGGCAAAGTGAAAACAAAGCAAATTAGTCATGCAACGCAATGACTTAGTGATGGCAACCTGGAGCTGTCTGAGTGTGGAGTCCCAGACAGTGTCAAAACATAAAGTATCCCAATGGGCTCTAGCTTGATGCCAGAAATTCAAAGTCCTATGCCAATGTAGATGTCAGAGTCCCGAAAGTGTGCAAAATGGGATTACTGGTCTAAAGACACTTTTCTGAGAGTCTCCAAACGGAAAAGGGAACTCCCCGCCTCACAGATAAACGGCATCTTCGGAACCCATTTCAAAATTTCACAGACAGAAAGGAAAAAGAAGATCTCTTTCAAACACAGTTGAGAATGTGGGGAGCAGAGGTCCTTTTCAAGCATCCAGCAGAGTTAACACCATTTCGACACTCAGCAGCCTCCAGATAGACCGGGAGCTTCGGAAGGCCGCACTGTGACTGGAACCACAACTATAGGACTTGTACTGTTCATGCAAATATCTCTTTCTAGTGTCTCCTGATCAACTACATAATTGGCGCAATATGTGGCAAGGAGCAGAAATTACTAAAAATCTTATGCCACCAGATGGTAGGTGGGCTATCGCTTTGATGTGAATGTGCTTACTGTTCTTATTGGCTTCCTAAAAGCAGGGCTCTTCCATAGATGGAAGGAGCTAAAATCCCATTGCCTGAAAAAAGCTGTTAAACAAGCCTTTAGGTGTTTCCTTCCAGACTTTTATTTTGCAATTAACTAGTTCTTTGATCTTCAATAGGAAGTCATTTTTTTTTGCAGTCTTGATCAAAGTAATGAGGGGCTCACTTACTTAATCATGCAACAGGTATCAGCGTACCTATGCCCCCAGAAAAGTTTCTCCTTTTCTTTTCTAGCTGTGCAATTAAAAAAGATCTGTCAGCAACAAAAAATGAGAGGCAGAAAAATGCGATACAACAAAGGAATACCGATCGGCCAACTGCGGGGCCGAGGCTGGCTAACAGGGCGAATACCGAAATCTTAAAAAAAACAAGTAACAGGTTTTAGTCGGGAGCTCCGGACTAGGGGATACCCTGAACCCTCTTCTTAAAACAGGCGGTAGGTATAAAATGCAAGATATTTGATATACATATATATATAACTATATAATATTCTAGAAGCTACATGTAAAGTTTGGTGATTATTTACCAAAATTGCTAAAAAAAAAAAAAACATGATTTCGATAACGATTTTTATCGATTACTTGGAAACGGGGCAAGTTATCGAGCATTGGAAGATCTGCGCGGGTACTAGGAGGACCTTCAACTAAAATTTCAAGTCTCTAGCTCTTATAGGTTCTGAGATCCTTGGGTTCATACATACGGACGGACGGACAGACAGACAGACGGACATGGCTAGATCGACTCGGCTGTTGATGCTGATCAAGAATATGTATACTTTATGGGGTCGGAGATGCTTCCTTCTGCCTGTTACATACATTTGCACAAATAGACAATACCATTTTTACCCATTTTCAATGGGTTCAGGGTATAAAAATGCGAAGAAATCCAAAAAAAGCGCAACACAATATTCCAAAAAAGTTATTTGAAGGTTCGTTAAAAAATATATATATTTTGAGGACCACAATGTGTAAACATAGAAATTCAGAAATCCCAAAAACTTCACATCTTGCCAATTTGCATCGGGCAGGCAGGCAGGCAACCTGCACACAAACGCATAAATGCTTCCATCCATATATGCACACATGCCAACGTTCAGGTACCCTTACCCTTACAACATGCATGGAAAATAGGAGTTTTGCACATGAACAGGCCAAACCCTTTAATAATGTCACCCAACTGCTTACTCGAAAGAGTGTGCGTGTGCACAAGTAGCAAGTCGAAAAACTTAAACATTTTCAAGTTTTGGTCTTTTCTTAAATTATTCGACAAGTCGACGAAGAATTACCCTTGCAGAAATACGACTTAGTTTTTTTTAATTTTAAGCAAAATTGGTCCCCACAGTAAACAAAAAAATTAAAAAATAATATATAAATATATCATTTAGGTCATTTAAGTTTTTAATAAATATAAATATATCAGATTCTTCTCATTATGTCTGACTGGACGAAGAAATACATGATAGAGCATTTGAATGTGTGTGCCTTTTGCCACCACAGACACAAAGGGCAGACAATTGAAGAAAAAATCTCTGGCTCGCGACAAACGCCGCGATCTACTTGTGCGCACATCCACACAATACAAACATTTGTATGCTTGTAGATCTCGGGGTTTTTGAGAAGCTATGCAGGGAGAAGGAGATGCACACAAGTGCGCAAAGCAATAAGTGTGAGCGAGGCACACTCTGCACACGTATATACACATATGTATGTATTTGGGCTGAAAAGATTAAATACTAACATACATATATTACGAAACAGCATCAGCCGCAGCAACGTTGTGCGCTGAGCGAGATGCGGCTTCATACTGAACGCTCGGCTTTCGAGGCCGGCGTTCGGCTGCCACTCTCAGCAGTCTTACTTTGGCTGGGCCCACTTAAAAGGTCGTGGACACCCATGGGGCTCAGTCGTTGACGATTTTTCGGTATACGATTATTCCGCTGTTTGACAAGTCTATGCATTGTATGGTTAGTGGTACTACTTAGCTAAGATCGCGCGAACGCCGGCGTCGCTGGCAGCGGAGCGGTTATATTATATACTTATATATCTATGCAGCATTGAGAGCCGCGCTGAGAGAGAGTATGCTATGTGCACTTATGTATTGTAGTACGCAGCCGGCTTGCGTGGGAAACGCTGACGCTGCGTTGTTGCCTACACACATATATGTGTGGTCATATTACATATGTATGCACTTGAAACGTGCATATGTAAACACTGCAACAAAGTGTTAAAGTGTGACAGTTTGATATGTTTTGAGTACAGTGTGTACTCTATATGTGCGCATATCACATCTCCCTCCTTTTGAAAAATAACGTAATATTGTGAAGTTATTTAAATATTATAGTATTAAATGTGTATATATTTAGAATTAAAAAGGTTTTTTTTTTTCGTTTTGCGAATATATATTTGCATGTAATACTATTTAAAAGGGCTTTCCCTTTTTTTTGTTTGTTTTTTTTTTATATTTGAATAAAGGAACATTTTTGAAAGTAAAAAATGTTTTATCTAAAAATGTTATATTTATATGGGTATGTATATATATATATTTTTTATTTTTTTTTTATTTTTTTGTTTTGTATTTGTATGGACATACTACAAAAATGATTTTGTATTAAAAATTTTTAACCTATCTTTATGTACTTTTTGATTTTTATTTGTAGTATTTGATATTACTATATTATCTCTATCCTCCATACCAGTGACCTTATATGGTCCAATATAATTAAAATCAAGCTTATGACCTGTTTCACTTCTTAGTAAGACCTTATCCCCTATTGATATTCCTATGTCATTTACTTTTAAATCGTATAACTGTTTATTCTTCCTTTTATTTTCTTCGAGCATTACTCTTGCTCGTTTACATGCTACTTCTAATCTATATTTACTTTCTTTAGCATAGTCTTCTATATTGTATAATGGACTTATATCACTTACTGAATTAAAATACGATGGCAAATTACTTTGTTTGCTGAAAACTAACTCATATGGACAGTAGTTATGTGCCATAGAGGGGGTCGTGTTGAAGCAGTAAACAAAGAATTGGAGCCATACATCCCAATCAGTTTTATCAACTGATATATAAGAACGTATGTACTCGTTGAAAGTTCTATGACTTCTTTTTACTGTTCCAACTATCTGGGGATGATGTTCTCTAGACGTTAAATTGTCTATCCTTAAGTATTTGCACAGGCCATTAATAATAAAATTTTTATATTCAGTTCCCATGTCCGAAATGAACGTTTTCATCGGACCAAACTTCAGTATAAAATATTCAAATATTGCTTTTGCAACTGTATTAGCGGATTTGTTTGGTACTGGAATAGCTACAAGATATTTTGTTAAATCGCATATCATTGTATTTGCATATTCGTTTCTATTTTCGGATTTTGGTAGTGGACCTATAGTGTCCACTATCACTCTGTCGAACGCATTTATCGGCGTTTCTGTAATGGTCGGAGGTGTTTTTGTGTGTGTCGTTGTTTTCGACTATTGGCATTTAGGACATCTACGTATATATTTGGTTATATGAAGTGTCATATTTTTCCAGTAGTAGTGTCTTTTTATTTTAGCTAGCGTTCTTGAAATGCCAGTATGACCTCCTTGTATTGGATCGTCATGATATGTAAACAGTATCGCTTCTTGATCTTTTTCATTATTTATTGTGGTCACCGGCTTGAGTAGCGCTACTCGTAATGATTTTAATGTTTTGTTGCCCATATTTTTAAAAGATTAAATTGAAATAAATTCAAATATCTTTTCGCTCGGTGCCAGTTTGAGTTGGCTGATTTCATGTATACCGGCTTCTTTTTCAAGCCTTTGGAAAAACTGACCTAAGTCAAATGTTCCATTGGTGTACAGATCACTAACATCAATTCTTGCTATAATTTTTCTTCCATGTTTGAAGAAACATATATTATTTAATATAAGCAAGGCCACTACTTTTCGTACTTCGTCATTACAAATGACTTAGCGTTAGCGCATACGTGTTAACTTTGAACTGGGATTGACCATTGAAAACAAATATGTTAATGGTCTGTGATCTGTTCGGACTGTAAAATGTTTGCCATAAATATATGGTCGAAAATGTGTAATTGCCCAGTGTATTGTTGCTAAATCTTGTTCTGTTGTACTTTTATTACTTTCTCCCTCAGTAAATGAACGTGATGCATAAGCAATTGGGAGTTTTAGCCCATTATGGTTTTGAGTTAAAACCGCTCCACAAGCTTGCTTACTTGCATCAGTTATTATGCAAAATTCTTTGCTGAAATCCGGATATTGTAATAATATTGGGTTTATTAGTGTCGATTTGAGATGTTCGAAGGCATGCTGGCAGTCGGCTGTCCATTCGAACTTAACATCTTTTTTACATAATCTTGTTATGTGAAGAGAATAGTCGGCAAAAATTTTTATAAAACGTCTGTAATAATTGCAGAATGCAACGAATCTTCGAGCGCTGTCCGCATCGTGTGGGAGTGAATAATTTTTAATGACGTCGTTTTTTTTGTCGTCTGGCAAGATTTCTTTATCGGTGCATTTGTGTCCCAGAAATGTGACTTCATGCATAAAAAATTAACATTTTTCAGGATGTAACTTCAGGTTGTATTTCCTACATTTCTTAAAAACATCAGTTAAGTTATGTTCAGTTATCAGTTATGTTTTTCGGAACAACCTATAACTATTAGATCATCCATGTAAAGGAATGCTTGAGAAGGTTCGAGTCCAGAGAATGCAATAGTCATCATTCTCTGAAATGAATTTGGCGCTATTTTTAAGCCAAAAGGTAATCGCGTAAGGCGATATGAGCCATTGCTCGTTGAAAAAGACGTTATATTTCTTGAACTTTGTTCAAGTTCAATTTGTTGAAAGCCTCACATTAAGCCAAGGCATGAAAAATATTTGGCTCTACCTAGTTGATCTAAAATATCATTAATTCTGGGTAGTGGAAATTTATCAGACAACAGTTTTTTATTAATCTGACGATAGTCAACTCTGAGCCTGGAAGTGCTTTCTTTGGAACTAGTAAAAGTGGGCTATTGTATTCTGAAACTGATGGTTCGACAATTTTGTCGGAGATTAATTTGCCTACTTGTTTTTGAATTTCTTCTACCTGACTAAGCGGGCTTCGATAGTTTTTAATATACATTGGTTCAGTATCCTTCAATCTCAATGTTTGCTTATAAAAATTATTTGTTGTTATTGATTCGGTTTCAAGTCCGAATAGATCACTATACTTGGTGCATAGTTCTTTTAATAGTGGTTTAAATTGTTTTGGAAAGTTTTTATTTAATTTAGTAATACTGTGTTTTTTCTGTTTTCTGGAGTAGTTTGAACTACGTCGTAGTTCGAAAGTGGTTCAAAGTTCAGATTATTTATATTAATTAATTGGTCTTTATTGTGCAGGTAGAAGTATTGAATTGTTACAAGATCTGAATGTTATTGGAACATAAATTTGGACATTTTTATTGTTTGGTCTTATTATAAACCAATCTTCGGACGGTTCTAGGTCTATTTTGCAATTAAGACCTTTAATGAAATCTATGTCTATTATTCCGTCACACGGTATAGCGAAATTTGCATCGACTATATGAAAATTGTGAGGAATTATATATTTGTTTGCTTGCAGCTCAATTGGGGCGAGGCCTTTGGATTTTATGATTCCTTGACCTATACCTTGAATGTATATAGTGTTATTCGACTGGATGCCGTTGAAGACATCAGAAAAAATTATTATATCTGCACCTGTATCTATTAAAAATACCAGTTTCTTTCCTGATTCTACATTATAAAAAGAGACAAAAATATTGAGCTTGAAGTTTATCGAATAAACTTTTATTAATTCTGTGTATCTAAAGGGGGTTGTTGTATAACCTCTAGATCCTCCACGGTCTCTGTTATTATTATTATTACCACCGCGGTTGTTATTACCACCGCGGTAGTAGCCACGGCCGTATGAGTTGTTACCATATGAGCCGGTTGCCCTTCCTCTGTAGTTACCTCGACCGCGGTTTCCGCCGCGCTGAGAGTAATTCTGCCCAGTTGCTTCTGTGCAACTATTTACAAATTTTGAGATAGCATCATTCATGTTACTGAATGTGCCTGCCTGCATGATAAGTTTTACATTATCTATAGAGCAGTTCTTGGTCATTGCCTTTACAGCTTGGGTTGTGCTATATTTATTGGCCAATTCTGGTGTTAGGCCATCGTTTATAAAGGATCCTTCTAAGGCTTTTGTTACTGCTCAACCTCTTGAGTGTACTGTTTGGCAGTTTTGCTTTTCTGTTGCAAGTTAAATAATTTGGCTGACAATACTTCGACCGACTTCGACTTGGGACCAGTCCATGTGGAACTTCCCCTACTTAAATATTTGTATTTAAGCAGCGGCTTAGACCTTGTCTAATTCGTTGGCTAGACTCATGTAACGCTTCCTCAGTGATTTTTTATGCAGAAGATAAATCTTCAGAAGGATGTTTACTGAGGCTATTACAATGAGTATTGTTAGCAGTATGTTTGTTAACTGCACGTTAACTACATTGGCAGTGTTATCATCTGCCTTTGATTGTTTTCCCCCATCTTCCTATATAATGACTCTTGCTATTTTGATACTACCCATGCAGACGTACTAAGACAATTGTTGTCGGCCCAAGAATCGGATGCTCGTCAATAATTGTTCTTATTTTGAAGTAGGGTAAGGTCGACAAGATTATTCCACACTCTATTTTAGGACATGAATAGAGTGGACTTGTTACTGTGCCATATTTTTCTATATTTTCGGATTCGAACTCATATACTGATATGAATTCTCTATGCCTTTGCAAAAATTTGTATGGCTCGCATACGAAAGTCTGTATAGTCGTTGCATACTTTGTTAATTTTGTCTTCAATCATGATTAATTTATGTACATAATTGTTGAAACACCTAATAAAGCAAACGGAGCATTTATTTTTGTCATAGTTTTATTTTTTTTTATTCGTATTGGAAATTTTTTTTTTTTGCAATTTTTGGAGTGTCCATACAAATACGAAATATATGTATCTAATTTAATCTAATTATTTTTACTCCCATAAATTTTCTTAAATTTTTTCATTTGATATATTATCTTTTGTCTGACTGTCGTCAGAACCAGACCAACCCATTTTGAAATTTTGTTGAAAATGTAAGTTGATTTAAAATGTACCTATTGTAACCTACATGCAATTATATATTCGTTCTGTTAATGGAAAAAGTCGGTTAGTTGTACATACGACTGGCTTACAAGTTTTTCGTTATACAATTCTATGCCAATCATATGGTATTGGTATATAGCCTAGCAGAGGTTAGTAGTTTCAAAGTTGCACTTTGAGGGTGCTTCAACTTGTTTGTAAGAATTTAAACTAAAGGAAAAGTGGGGCATTCGCATTTTTGCAGCCCTTTTTGCGTTACTTCGCACCAGTGCGAAGTTGTTTATTTAACTCGTCTATACGCTCTTGGCAGCGTTGTCGGTCTTCCTCGTTGGTGTAAGTTTTCTGTAAATCCAGTTCCAGTCGTCTTTTTCGGAGAAGTTTTTTTATCCGTCCACCACGCTTTGTCTTCTTGGGTGGTTTCTTCAGTTGTCTTGCCCTGTACTCAGCTAATGTGAGTGGGCGAGGTCCATCGTTTGGTTACACCTCTAAAGCCTCAGCCAGGCTCGGTGCATCCCTTTGCTCAAGAGGAGCAGTATCCTCTAGGCTGACGGAATCCACTTTGTTGAAATAAATGTAAACTTGATTTAAATTTGTTATATTCCTTTTTTTTTCTCTGCTGCAGTAGTCCGGGGCCTATGGGCTCAGTCGGTGCCGGTGCTGGTCATCGCACAGGTCAGTTGCTACTCGCAACTATTGTTTATGCCAAAGTTTTATTTATTATTCATTTTCCAGGGCAATGCGCCTGTGTTTGCGCTGCAGCACTGCGGGGTGAGATGTTTTGGGTGCTTCTTCTCCTTGGCGGGCAATGGCCGCGCACAACGAAGCGACGTTTGTTTAATGTGATGCACCATAGGTTTTTTAAAGTTTTTTTTTAAATTTAATATTTTTTACTTATTGTCCTGTCACGGTCGCCGTGTAGAAATAAGTTCCAATATAGCCTCTTTTATTCATTGAAGCTTCTGCTCCAATGCAAACTTTATTGTTTAGCTCTTTGTTTCTGAATGAATCTTACAATCTTTACTTAGGTACTCTAGTTAGCTAAGACCGCGCGAACTGCGCTGCCAGCGACGCCGGCAGCGAAGCGGTTATATTATATACTTATATATGTATGCAGCATTGAGAGCCGCGCTGAGAGAGAGTATGCTATGTGCACTTATGTATTGTAGTACGCAGCCGGCTTGCGTGGGAAACGCTGACGCTGCGTTGTTGCCTACACACATATATGTGTGGTCATATTACACATGTATGCACTTGAAACGTGCATATGTAAACACTGCAACAAAGTGTTAAAGTGTGACAGTTTGATATGTTTTGAGTACAGTGTGTACTCTATATGTGCGCATATCACATTATCAACGTGTACCATGTGTGCCCCAACACACTCATTAATGTGCAAATATTTATATAAACGTCTATGAAGTAAACATGAGAATTGGAAATAATAATAGTATGGCTTCAATGTACATGAATATTCATTATTATCATTGAATAGCGAAGTCACAATTTATGATGTTGAAGCGCTCTATGCGGGCGAATTATAGTATTGCTGGAATTGCTGCACCAGCTGCACAAAGGAGCAACCGTGGAAGCAGCAGCAAATCAATCGAGGGACACGGCTAACCACACAGTATGGTCATAAGCAATCCATATCCGTGGAACAACGGAAGGTTTTCACAGCGTCGCTTTTAAAGTTGCGGTGATTTAAACGAAGAGTGTGTTTACTTGGTGAATTGAGTGTGGCGTTATAACAATCAGAACCCCAATATCGGGGCGCCTTTTCTTTAAGGCCTTGCTGAAGGAAAAAAATACTGCATCACCAAGTAGATAAGGCGCTTGTATCCGTGCCAACAGCGTCTGCAAAAACAGCTACCCAGAGGTCGTACTGTCAATAGACCACTTAGCGGGTACGCCAACGGTCATTTTAATTACACTAGTGACACAGGGCAGTCTGACTACTTAGGATGGAGTTATTGTGCGAACATCTGCTGATTGTGAACTGGTGGAAGTCATTAGTGCCAATACTACGACCGTAAAAACTACTTAATGGGAAAGTTGCCGGCATCGGAAAAGCACATGATAAATACTGTATATGCGTAAAGGTTTAAGCACTGAACTTCGACCGTCGGATAGACAAGAGCAGCAGGGTACCACGACCGCGCTAGTGTTCGCCATTTACCCCACCTCTGCAAGCCGGTTAAAGATAGAAAAACATGGTGCGATTTTATTTGGGCAGAAATCAAATCATGCCGAAAGTTTCTCCTAGGATTCTAAAGTAGTGCAGAGGAGTGTGCGAAATCCTAGGATAAGAACAAACGTTCCTGTTGCTCGTAGAATGTTATTCAGGCAGTAATTGTGCCTCAAGATGGATTCTTCTCCGAGGCCACCGAGCAGTTCTAGGACGCACTTAAAAACACACACGGAGCGGACCAAGAACAAAAGACACAATCGAAACGGTATCGTCAACGTTACACGCCTACCGAGGAGTTCGTTCAGACCAAAAAATGCCACAGACGAGTTCGAGGGTCAATTAAATATCCATTCCTTCAGAATATTTCACTCCTTTAACAACGATGCCAACGTCTCTGAATTTCCCTTAGCTATATTCAGGCCCTTACCAAATAATTCAATTCTTAATAAGTATCTTTTCCTGAAAAGTCAAAGATGGTAGTCTTAGTTTCATGTTACTTCAGACATATAAATTGAGCAGCAAGAGAATCAGCGAGATAATATTTATCAGAACTTGTGCTCTATGTCCCAAATGCGATCTGAATCTTAAAATCAATATCGCTAATCTTGCGCCTTGTGCAAAATTTTTTTTATTTGTTGTTTTATTTATTTTTTTATGTTTATTTTATTAATGGTTGACAAAACGAGTGTCTTCTAATTATTCAGTACATAATACATACTTTATGAAAATTAAATGCTAAAAGGCTAGTTAGAATACACAATTTTCTAATAGCATCACCGAGCGATGGAGGTGTTTTATATATTAGTAGAGAAAATAGTGTTCTTAAGTAAAATTAAAAATAAACTTTATATACAATGTTATTTAAAAAAATACAATAAATAGGAAAAAAGAAAGAAAGGACTAGTTAATAAAGTAAAGTAAAGTATACTCTATATAGAGTGTTAAGTAGATAGGGTAAGGAGATAGTATTGGAAAATCACCGGTGGGGGAAAATTTATAGCCTGTCCGGAAAACTATGCCCCTAATCATAGCTGGGAATGGTCAGTGAGTTCCAATGAAAGCAATGATTTTATTAGGGGTAGAGAAAGTTCGGCAGAGAAAACGTGATGCAAACTATTGTAATTTTTACATAACACGCGATAAGGATTGTGCATAGCGTAGTCTGTTGTGCACGTAGATAGGAATAAGGGGCGATAGTTCCTGGTCTAGAAGGAACAGAGAATTGAAAACGCCCTAACAGAAAAGGAGAATCTATATCGCCAACAATCAACTTATGTAGGAAGGCAACACCGAGAATTGTCCTACGGTTGGTTAACGACGGAAGATTAAGAAGAAGCAGCCTGCTGGAGTAGGATGGCAACCGAAGATTAGGGTCACAATTTAAACCTCATAAGGCAAAAAGCGGAAATTGCTTCTGAACAGATTCAATACGATATTGGCTATTGTTATACTGCGGGGACCAGATGCAAGAGCAGTATTCATGGATAGGGCGAACAAGAGAGATGTACAGAAGTTTCGTTATAAAAGGATCGTTAAACTCTTAAGGCCATCGTTTAATGAATCCAAGTACACCTCAAAAAGAACGACTAAATCCTTAACGGTTAGAAAACTTTGTAATGGAGTATTGTCAATTTTATAACTAACAAGATAAGGTGTAGTACAATTAAAGGTCATAAACATGCACTGTGAACAATTCAGATGCAATTGATTGGCCGAACACCAAAATTGCATAGCGTTCAAGTCACCTTGTAGGCGAGAATGATGTAGGGGATTAGTGTATGATAAAATAAGTTTCACTTCGTCCGCATACATAAGTACACGGGCATGTGACATAGCCGAGGGGAGATCATTTATAAAAAGGGTAAAGAGTAAAGGTCCAAGATGATAACCTTGAATAACACCAGAAGTAACGTGAACCTGTTTTGAGGTAGTCAGCCTCAGCATTACTCTTTGGGTCCTACCTTTTAAATAAGAACTAATCAAAAGCAAAAGAAACGGCAGAAAACCTATTCGGTCAAGTTTAAAAAGTAAAATGTCATGGTGCACAGAGTCAAACGCCTTACTGAAGTCGGTGTAAATGAAATCAGTTCGCATTTCAGAAAAGAAAGCATCATTTACTAAGGAAGTAAACTCAAGCAGATTGGTCGTAGTTGACCGATTCTTTACGAATCCATGTTGAACAGGGGAGACAACTGATTTGCAGAAGTGCAGAAAATCCGAAGTGATTATTTTTTCAAAAAATTTAGGGATAGCGGACAGTTTTGCAATGACCCTGTAATTTTGTATATCAGACTTTCCACCTTTCTTGTGGAGAGGAATTATATAAGATTCTTTCCAAAGAGATGGAAGGACAGAAGATTCAAGGTATAGATTAAAAAGCTTTAGCAATGGGTGAACCAGGGAAGAATTACACTCCCTGAGTAGACAGCTAGGAATATTGTCAGGCCCAAGAAAGTAAGAAGATTTTAAAGAACTTAAAGCTAAAAGGAGAGAGGAATGGGTAATAAGAGGAGGAGGTATAGAACTAGAGGAAGTAATAGTATAAGGGTAAGAATTATTATTAGGACAGACTGAAGAGTAAGTTGATTGAAAAAAATTAGCAAAGAGGTTAGCAAAATCAGAGTCATTGCTAGCTTTATCCATCCCGAGAGAAAAAGAAGATGGCAAACTTGAAGATTTACGCTTCAAGTTTTCAAAATTGTAAAACTGTCTCGGATTTAGGGCAAATTGCCTTTTGCAACGAGTTAGATAATTCTCAAAGCATTGAGAATTCAGAAGAAAGAAGTTCGACTTCGCTATGGCCAAGTCAGTACTCAAACCAGACTTATTAAACTTTTTAAAATAATTAGATTTTATATTTTTTAGGTTTGATAATCTGGGAGTGGACCAGGGTGGCTTTGAAGAGGCAGTCGAAGGAATATAATTGGGAATACACATATCTAAGAGGGAGTTTACAGTGTTATAAAAAAAGTTAATAGCAGTATTCATATCAACCGAGTCATATAAAAAAGAACAATCGGTTGCATGAATATGTTGATTCAGCATTGAATAATTTCCTTTGCGAAAGCAGCGGCGGGGCTTATTGATAGCTGATGAATAAGAAATGAGAGGATTGCAATTGAGCATTGCAACCTCTAAAGTAGGATGATATACATCCTCAGGAAGAGATAAAGGAGGGGACCTGGACACATTAGCAATAAGGTAGTCGTTAACAAATACAAGATCAAGTGTTCTATTCAAATGATTAGAAATTGAATTGATTTGAAACAACGCACGGTCAAGCATACAATCTATAAAGTCACGCTGTGCTGAGGGTATTAGATAATTTTCGGCAGTGAATAATGACCAAGAGATGTTCGGCAAATTAAAATCACCCAACACCATAAAAAGGTCATTATCACGCAAGTGTGAAGAAACTTCTTTAATACAAGTAATATGTTACATATAAACTTGAATATCAGAAGAAGGAGGAGCAAAGGAGCATGTAATACAGATATCAGCGTCAGTAGGGGTACTAAAACAGAAAAGTTCTGACTGGAGGGTGGCTTTAACGGCAATTAATACCCCACAACTTCGAGTCGGCCGATAATTTCTATGTAAAATAAAATTGTTCGAAAAAACTTCAAAACCAGATAATTAACCATATTTCTGAAAATGCGATTATATCCGAATCGAAGAAAAAGCTAGCCATAAAAAGATTTTTAAGTTTGGAAATGAGACATTCTGATAATGAATGGAAACTAGGTCAGAAGACGAATTTAATTTTTTGGGGCAGTAACGGTGCCTTGTATCGAGGGGACCGTGTAAACTCGTGAGCAATCATGCTTTATCACGAGGAGTGGAGAAATTAAATTTAGTTATTGACACGCTAGCAGAAGTTTTGCTAGCAATATAGGCTGCCAATGACTCACAGGTGGTGTCAGACGAAAGTCGAGACACAAAAAGTTGCCTACGAGGGGCAACAACAGTCAGAGTAGGAGCTGATGGGGCTGAGGGTAATACAGTAGTTGTTTGGGCCAATGAGGCACCATGATTGCTATTAACAATTTGGACTAGATTTCGCGCAGGAGTACCTTTGCGGCCA
Source organism: Drosophila lacicola (assembly GCA_035045355.1). Taxonomy (NCBI): domain Eukaryota; kingdom Metazoa; phylum Arthropoda; class Insecta; order Diptera; family Drosophilidae; genus Drosophila; species Drosophila lacicola. Next base: position 324,912 of record JAWNPB010000166.1, read on the forward strand.
GAAGTTGACGGGACTGAAGCAGTTTCACTGACTGGGGCTGGTTCAACTGCAGGGACTACTGGGACTACTACTGGGGATACAACAGGGGAAGTAATTGGGCAATCGCTCGGAGAAGGCGATAAAGACAACATTGGAGATAAATCCAAGTTGCTGGGCAGGGACAAAAGAGGCGTAGGTGTTTGGATAGACGGAGAGGGCAACTGCAATTGGGTGGAGACTCGAATTTGTAATTGGTAAGCAACTCAAAACTCGAGTCAAAGCTTCTCGAGAGCTGCTTAGCTACATTATTATGTTTAAAGAATTGATTTCTCACAGATTTATACATTCGAGAGAAATCAATTTGCTTGTCAATGCAATTCGAGCACGACCAACGCAAGCCGCCGCAGCCCTTCTTGGCAATTGCAGCGATCTTGTCACAATCACGCGCAGTGAGACCTGCACGTTTAGCATGCATCATATTCTCACATAGCCAGAAGAATCATCAGCCTGCTTGAACGTGCAAGGTTTCTTACAGCACGATATATTTTCTACCGGCGTTAAAAGATAAGCAGAAGTTGCGAGAGCGCAGAGCGAAACGAAAAACAGTTCACAAAAACAGAGCAAGCAAACGCTCAAAACAATTATTTGTGCACAAACAAATTGTTTGGAGCGAAAAGCAACAGCAAAAGTTTGTGAGAGCGTGCACAAGCAGAAATATGCAGCAGCGAACACACGCACAAACAAGTGAATGCACAGGGGAGCACCAAAGCAAAAGATTCAAAACAGACAAAAACAACAACACGGAACTAACGCCGCCTTGAATAAACGCAATAATGCACAACGGATAGCACTTTGCACAAGAAATTAAAGCTTTTTAAATAAAGCATAAAAAATGCAAAATTTAGAATTAAAAGCAGGATTTAAGCGCACGAATATATAAAAATCTTGGAGCACAAGTAAAACACGTCAATCACTCTCAACTGAGAACTCTCTCTGATCAGCTTCGCACCGCAGACCATTGCCCTCAGAATACTGACAGAGCAATTTGATGCGTCAGTACAATGAGCGAACAGAGCGGATTCTTACGCTCAATTTCGAGGAAAACTTGTTCAACTACTCCCGCCGTGAGGCTGAGCCGTCCGTCCGCCAAGCAGTAACTATCCAGATCCTCATGTATCGAACTGAATGGCAATCTGCTAATCAGATACAGGCAGAAGAGAAAATCGGACCTTGGGCCATCCATCAGTTGCTACACGTTCCTCGAATAGTACGCAGGATATGCTCGTTCATTATACGCAGACTCAGCACTGGATCGTGGGAAATAATATTTAGTAACGGCGTTCAGCCTGGGGTCTTTTCTTTGACCACATTGCGATTCTCATACTTGGTGCCGAGTATTGTTATATGCTTAGTGCCGAATTATGAGTCGCTCGAATATTACAAGATGTTCTCCTTTTACTGATATATCCAGCCCGTCATCTGTGACTTTGTTGGATGTTCATTGTGATGGTCTTAAGGTTGCTGGACTAAGTGTGGCAATTGGCCGTGGCACCTGAGTGTATGTGAACACAGGTGTCGTGTACTGGCAAATTTTAGCGTAGCCATAAATCAATTGTATCTCCATTATGCTGCCGTCTGCCAGTTAAAAAATAGTGTTGTTAAGGGCCACAGGAAAAATGGTAACCTTCTTACAAATCAAGTTAAGTTCGGTATAGTCAATTAATATGTGAGCAGTATAGTATCGGACTGGATCAAAAGTTGCAGGGCATTAAGAAACCGCTATGAAAATTTATATATGAATTATATTTGTGCGATCTGTAGTGCTTGTGAGTGAATCCTTAATTATTTGGCAAAATTAATTAGTCGTTGTTGTTTCCCCCTTCTTGTCATCACTCGCAACGACTGTAAGTTTGAGTAGAGGCGGCGGCAGGTAGTTGCGAGTTCGAAACCCACCACGGGAACAATTTCTTTTTTTATTTTACTTTTAGTGCTGCATTTGGTGTTGGAAGAACGGGGTTCACGGTATCCCCCTCTTACTTGTTTATATCCTAAACCCATCAAAAATTGGTAAAAGCGGTATAATGTATTTGTGCAAATGTATGTAACAGGCAGAAAGAAGCATCTCCGACCCCATAAAGTATATATTTTCTTGATCAGTATCAAAAGCCAAGTCGATCTAGCCATCTCCGTAGGTCGGTCCGTCTGTCCGTATGTATGAACGCAAGGATCTCAGCCTATAAATGCTACACACTTGAAATTTGGAATGTAGGTATGTCCTCTTAGTGCCCGCGCAGTACAAGTTTGTTTTCGATAATCGATAACCATTTTCAAGTAATCGATTTAAATCAATATCGAAACCGTGTTTTTTGAGCAAATCTCCTAGCTTTTTAGAGCTAGAGTCGCCAAATTTGACACGTAGCTTTTAGAATTGCATAAATATATAATAAGTATCTTTAATTTTATAATATATATAACCGACCATATTAAGTATATAATAACGTAGCTATAAGTATGAAAATAAAAAGACTTTATTTCACGAGAGTTAATTTGTATCAGATTATTATGATTGTTATGATAATTCAATTTGTAAACACACAGTGGGTTATACCAAAGACAATATTAACACTAAGATGAGTAACGTCCATACATTTGCATGCGACGAAAAATGTCATGCCTGGCGTTTCATATGGCGTTTGAGTTTTCGAACGACATGCCTGCCGACGGCTGTTCGTTCAGACGTACGAATGCCGAAGTCACGGCTTGCTGATGCGCTGACACGAGCAACGAAGTTAGTCGCCAGCCTGCCTTAAGCAAAGCTGGTCGATGGTGCTTTGCGTCGCTCTGTTTTCGCAGTACATTGACAAAAAGTTTTGAACTTACGATCGACGCAAAGTCTTTTTGCTTTATCCATGAAATGCATGCTTTATTTAAATGATTCATTACCCTAGATACTAACTATAAATTTTGCAGGCAAATTTAAGATTAAAATAATTTTTTTCAAGGCGCAACTTGTGCAATAACTATGTTCAGAAAATATCACACATACATTTATTTCACTTTTGTTTTTGGACGGTGTATGCTGGAGAGATGTTCTTGTTCAGCCAATGGCGTGCAAGCACCTCTGTTTGTATGTGTGAATTATGCATGCATAACTTGTGAGGCGGCTACACAGAGTAGCCACCCCACAATCCTGTTTCGCGGCAAGGAGCCGTTAGATATTGAACCTTATTGTTTTGTTAGTTTTAAGTATCATAAGTATTAGCAGTAAAAAAGGCAAGGAGTCGTTAGATCTCTAGTTTTTAAGTTTTGTTAGCATCATAAGTATTAATAGTAAAGAAGGCAAGGAGCCGTTGCTAATATCAGCATTGTTAAACATTTATTGGAATAAGAGGATAGGAATAGAGTAGAATAAATTTGAATTTGAATTTAACCGCCGGCCGCCGCGGCAACCGTGCGTTGCCGATCGGTTACTCAACACCGTCTCGAGGGCGCAGCTTCAATTTGGCGGCGAAGAGCGAAAGCTCCGAGGCGAAGTTGCGAAAGCTCGCGGCGAAGTTGAGCGGCCGAAGTAAGCGCATGCCTCGCTTGCGAGCTTGCCGGCACTTTTTTGCGACCATCAGAGTAAGTAGACGTGTGTCGGGCTAGCGAAGCGCTAGGGCTCCAGGCAGTGCGCAAGGCTTTCTCGTAGGGAAACGGAGTAGGGAAGTGCCGAATAATTATAAAGAATGTGATGTGAATAAAGTAATGCTCCTTTATCTATAATCCTTGTCATCTTTTATTAACTCTAAGCTCGGGTATCGTGGCTAGCCGGTGCTCAACATAACCTCCCCTTCTTAACTTAAAGCGTACAGACGAGGCTTCATTACGTCGCTCGACATAACCCCTTTCTTAACCTAAAGCGTAGTGCATCGAGAGGCGAGGCGTCATTACGTCGCTCATAATAACAACCCCTATCCTAACCTAAAGTGCAGGGTATCGAGAGAGACGAGGCTTCGTTACGTCGCTCATGGTAGCGACGGTCGTTCCGGATATGCGCAGGCGTTTCCGCTAGGAGGATCGAAGGCAGAGTAGCGATATTTGTGACCCCTCACCCTAAACCCTCCATCCCAGCAACTAACAATTGTCTTGTAGGCTTGCTGAACCTGGCGAGACCGAGATTTGTACCCCGGCCATTAGCTTCCTTACAAGTGCCGCCCGAGCAGGGACCTAGAGGCGTTTAGGGGCGTGGCATGTTTGCGGATTAAAGCCCCGCTAATATGCCCAAACAAGTGTTTACAAAAAAAATGATAAAAGTTTCCTATAGGGTATTTTTGAGTCGGACAAACCTTAGGATGTATGTACCCTAGCAGAGGATAAGAGAAAGGGAATACATCATATATGGGTAAAATGCAAGTCTAGGGTATTAGATAGTCGAGCATACCCTAGCAAGTGCATTTCGTACCCTATGTTAGGCGACGAAATGAACACCTGCAAGAGTTACGTCACAAAAATGCTTGCAAAGCCGAATACACAAAGTGGAGAGCAGAAAATATAACTGTCGCTTGCACAGGTGTGCACAAACGCGCGCCACAGTCGACGTCGACATCGAATGGCCGTTAAGGCGTCGCGACAGCGGCTGTACAGTGGGACGAACTCAGTTCACGCGCGGTGAAAACTGAATTCGCCAGTACAGTTGGGGAGAACAATATTTTGTTTTTGTTTGTTTAATTTTTTTTGTGAAGTGAACGCAAGGAAAAATAAGAAACAATATCTATAAATATCAGAGAAAAGTAAAATAATAAGTGACAAAGTTAAAGACAAACAAGGACCAAAGTGACGGATGGTCAAGATTTAAACGAACATTAGTGCAGTTTTCTTTTATTATTTTTTTAGTTCAAATTTGGAAAATAAATGGAAAAACACACACAAAAAAAAGAAACACGAACAAAAGTGAGTTACATAAATTAACGGAACGAGAATTGCCCAGACACCAAACACGAAAATCGAGTGAGAGTCTAGGCGTGCGCTGGATCCACCAGCGACGCAAAGAAGAACTGGTGGCCATCGCCGATGAGTTCGGGCTGAACAAAGAAGGGCGCGTGGAGGAGTTGCGTAAGCGGCTATCCACTTTCGCACAGGATGGCGGCCATACATCCGAAATTTGGGACCGGCTTGCCGAGCTGGAATCTCAGTCTGCCAAAACGTTAGAGCCGCCATCCTGGGGCGCTCCACCCGACGTTGGCGGACGGCCGCGTCCGAAATCAGAACCAGACCTGAGGAGCTCACAACTGTAAGAGCGTCTGCAGGTTCCGACCCCTAGCTTAGCCGTCACGGGTGTAGGGGAGGCTGATGAAGTTAGAAGAAACGGAGCCGGCCGAACGACAGCGATTGGCACAGAGCTAGGGCGAACCCCTTACGAAACGAATAGTGGCCCTTATATTCCCAGTCCATATTCTCAGTAGAAGGCCAAGCCTCTCGCAAACGTTCCGGAACAAGTCCGAAAGTGGGGCATGAGATACGAGCGCCGTTCCGACCCCCTTGGGTTCCTAGAGGACTTAGAGGAGCGCGCGGTATAGCCCTCTATAGATTGCCTCGGGCCATGAGCAAGCAGCTGACCCTGCTGGCTGTGGAGTACGGGACGGTGATGAGGCAGAGAACGGAATACTCGGGAAGCATGTCAGGGAGTCAGATGGTCACGAGGGACACCTCCCCGGGGGGACACCTCAACCCGTTCCGGTCTACTCCCATCGGAGCCGGAGCGACCGTCTTATTCTGTTGGGTATGTGGGAACCAGGGTAAGAGTAGCCAGAATTGTTGTCGCCGCACGGAGGCGGGAAACGGGCAACGGCGCCGCCCAGGCCAGGATCGGGTCGGCGCCGGCACACACGGGACTCGGGAATAGGACACCCACTGAAGGTGGAAGGGGGCCAGATCGTCGCCACGGTGGAGATTGGCGGGCGAACGATGCTTGCCACAATCGATACAGGGGCCACTCGCAGCTTCATGAGCGAAAACTGCGTACGAAAGTGGACGGTTCAGGGAAGAGCGGAGGATGTACAGGCGCGCATTCGGCTGGCAGATCGCTCAACTCTCGAGGTAGGGAAGGCATTGAGGTTAGACGTCGGCCTATCCGGCAAGGCGTTCAGTATGTTGATGCTCATCATTGGACAAGAGATGAGCCGAAAGAAGGCCTCACGCGCCGAAAAGCGGGAGCGCCTGCTCGGCAACCCACGGAAAAGGATGCGCATGAGGAGCCGAATGAAGGCCTCTCAGGTCATAAAAGGGGAGCCCCTGCTCGGCAGCAGAATGGAGAAAATACGTTGAGAGAACCGAATGAAGGCCTGCCAGGTCATGAAAGGGGAGCACCTGCTCGACAACAGAGAGAGGATACCAAAAGGGAACCGAAGGAAGGCCTCCCAGGTCATGGAAAGGGAGCACCTGCTTGGGCTTGAAGAGCTCAAGAGGCGGCGGTTATGGAGGCAGCACAGCGGAAATTTGCTAGGGAAAGGATGGATTAGGAGCAATGGCTAGAATCCACACGAACACAGGGGGTCAGGAGCAACTGGCGAGAACAGCATCGGAGAGGCAGAGTGGCTGGATCCGGAACTGAGGGAGTTCCTGGAGTCGGAAGTGGCACCCTTCGAGAGGCTGCAGGGAGTCTCGCATATCGCGGAGCATAGGATCCGGCTAAAGGACGACAAGCCTTTGAAACAGAGATATTATCCGAAGAATCCGGCCATGCAGAGGGTGATTGACGAACAGGTGGATGAGCTGCTCCAAGCAGGTGTCATCGATCCGTCGCGTAGTCCGCACAGCGTCCTGGCGAGTGGCGCATGTGCATCGACTAACGGCAACTCAACGCGCATTCCATATCGGATGCTTCTCCTGTTCCCAGGATAAATCACATCCTTGAGCGGTTGCGTCATGCCCGGTTCATCTCCACTCTGGATTTGAAGCACGGGTACTGGCAGATACCGATAGCAGCCGATAGTCGGGAGTGCACGGATGTCTTTTCCAATGGCGGGTGATGCCATTTGGCTTACACTCGGCGTGTGCGACCTTTCAGAGAGCCTTGGACACGGTAATAGGTCCGGAAATGGAGCCTCATGCGTTCGGCTACCTAGACGACATCGTAGTAATAGGGGCAACGAAAGAGCAACATGTTGAGAATTTTTAGGGATGTGTTCCGCCGGCTAAGGGCGGAAAATCTCAGGCTGAATAGGAAGAAGTGCAGTTTCTTCCGGGAGAGGTTGGTCTACCTTGGACATGTCATTTACGGGGAAGGAATACGGACCGATCCGGAGAAAGTGAACCTTAGGGCCCCGACTAATTGTAAGGAGTTGCGACAGTGTCTCGGGACTCAGGTACAGCCGCTAACGGCTCTCTTAAAGAAGGGCAGAGGAGGCATTGCGTAAATTGAAGGATAGCTTGACGACTGCCCCTGTGTTGGCTTGTCCGGACTTTTCCGCTAAATTCGTCTTGCAGACTGACGCGAGTGAGTATGCCCTCGGCGCAGTGCTGACACAGACAATTGAGGCACAGGAGCGAGTGATAGCGTACGCGAGCCGGCAGTTGCTGAAAGCTGAGGTGAACTATTCCGCCACCGAGAAATATTGCCTGGCAATAGTATGGTCGATCCGGAAGCTGCGCTGCTACCTAGAAGGGTACCGGTTCGACGTGATAACGGATTATCTGGCACTCAAGTGGCTCAACTCGATCGATAGCCCTTCCGGAACAATTGCGCGATGGGCATTTGATCGGCAACCATTCCGATTCGACGTTCACTACCGACGAGGGAAGCTCAACGTCATGGCCGACGCACTATGAAGACATCCCCTAGAGACCTGTCAGCAAGCAGTGGTGGACGAGTCACCCTGCAAATGGGTCGCGAGTATGCGTGCTAGAATCGCCGAAGAGCCAGCCAAGTTCCCGGACTACATAGAAGAGAATGGGCAGTTATATAGGCATCTGGGCGACCGGACGGACCATGAGGACTACATTCCCTGGAAGCTACGTTGGGCTAGTGGTCAGAGGGTACTGCAAGAATGTCATGATTATCCCACGACCGGGCATCAAGGAGTGCGGAAAACTGCGTCGAGGTTGGCCCAGAGATACTACTGGGCGGGGATGTTCCGCGACGCCGCCGAGTACTTGAAATGCTGCGAAGTTTGCCAGAAGTTCATGAGCGAGCAATTCAAACTGGCTGGTCGCATGCTGACGAGACAGGTAGCAGAGCCGATGGCGGTACTCTGCGCGGATTTCGTCGGACCCCTTTCACGATCGAGACATGGCAACACAATGCTACTAGTGTTCCATGATGTTTTCTCGAAGTGGGTGGAACTGGTGCCTCGCAGGAGAGCCACGGCGGCACATTTGCAGACAGCGTTCCGAGAGAGGATTTTGAGTAGGTTCCGGGTGCCCATGAAGTTCGTGTGCGACAACGGGGTACTATTTACAAGCCGTAGCTTCAAGGATTTTCTGGAGTCGCTGGGTGTAGAAGTCCAGTATACCGCCCCGTACTGTCCACAAGAGAATCCTACCAAGAGGACCAACAGAACCGTGAAGACCATAATAGCGCAATTTATCGAAGGCCATCAGAGTTCGTGGAACGAGCTCTTGCCGGAAATATCGCTAGCGGTCAACACAAGTGTGGCGGACTCGACGGGATTCAGTCCCGCTTTCCTGATGCAGGGGAGGGAGATCAGGTGACTCCGGAGTCTGCAACTAGTGCGCTCGACCCTAGGACAAAGGCAGATAGTTTAAAAGAAATCTCTGATATCGTCCACAGCAACCTCCAGCGTGCATCAAAAGCCCAGGACAGTTCGTGTCGCCTAACCTTGTGCGCCTAGTGAGGACAGGCGAACGGAAGAAGAGCGTGGCCAATATTTCGCAGCTGAAGCCGTTTTACCAAGAGATGCCCGAAGACGAAGAGGGCACACCAGGACCCATGGACGCCCACGAATAGGCGAAAAGTGAGACCGGCACCCGTCGGCTAACGTAACCGCTATATTAAAATTAAGAGTAGACTAACACTAGTAGCATAATCAGAATAGGCTTAGTAGTATGTGAGCCGCACTGTGAGAATAGGGTATTAACAGTTAAGTAATGGATAAATTAACGAATAAGCTAAATTCACAGATGGACCCCGAAATCATTTCAATTTCGTCAGACGAGGACGCCAGCAGCGACCCCCGCCAAGGTTGCGAGTTTTACAGAGGAAGACGGCAGGAGGAGCCGCCGCGCCACTTCCGTCACACCTTGTATTCCCGACGGGCCAACGTCGTGGAACATGTGGACGGGATGGTTATACTGATGACCGTCGAGGTGACGACCATGTTTGTCGGGGCCCTATTTTCGCGGAATTCGCCACCTTATGCTGAAGAGCCCCCGTCCCCCCGCTGGTATCTCCTTCGTCAATGTCGCCGGGAGGAACGGCCCCAACAGCTACAGACGAATCGAACGAACCAGCGGCCGAGAAGGAACATCGGCCGTTAGAGACGAACGAACACACGACAGCAATGTCGGAGTTTTCGACGATGGAGATTTCGGGGATTTCCTTGTCGGTCCCGATAGCCGAACCGTCGCCAGCGAAGGCAGCACTCGGCGTATCAGGAATCGGTGCGGAAGCCGATCAGCTTTGCCGCCGCCTCGCGACACACCGGTTGGAGGTAGACCCGAGTAGTCAGTTTCAGCGGATATCCCTGCGATATCTGCCGAAGATCCGGAAGAGGGTAGTGAATCCCGTTCTGGCCTCTCAAAGCGTGGGAAAGTGAACACAGGAGAAGGTCCTGGCGGAAAACGCCGGCGAAACCGACACAGTCATCAAACAGCCACCCGAGGTAAGCGTCGCCGAAGCGGGACTCAACGGCAGCCCGGTTTCGAGAGAACGATGGTGTCGGCCCCCAAGGCGCCCAAAGAACCGCAACTACGCATGCCGCGTTCGCCCCGCGAGCGCCAAGAGGGTCCTTCTCGGCCTTGGGAGGATAACCGTAGTTGCGGAGCAGCGATCACTCTCCCAGGTGGATGCTCCGATCCTTGGGTGGTGCCAATAACCGTCTGCCAGATGGTCACAGAGGAGCAGCAGACCAGAGGTAAGGACGCGATGCCCCCTCTCATTCCCATAATACGCGCACAGGCACCCTGCACCACTTCCCGGGAGGATATGGAGAAGGCATGGTTCGGCCCGGAAAACGGGATGCCGCCGTTGGTGCCCGTCACACGCGTGGAGACGCCTGTGGCCGCCCACCGGACCGATACGGAAGAGACGTGGGCCGAGGAGGCGGAAACGGTACCCGCTTCACCCGCAGAAGCACATGAGACCCCCTCCGATAGTGAGCTGTGGGGGGACGTCGTAGAATTGTTCGACGGAATCGACGAGCCTGGAGTCGGTGCTCGACGAGGAAGTGGACCTGACTCCAGTGGCAGTCCCGCTGGCTGCCAGTCCCGATGTCGCGCCATGGAGTCCTACGCCAACAGTGACCGCCAGAAGCCCGTTTTCGATTTAGCCCCCTGGGTGTGGAGGGTATTTCCCCGTGGGATGACTCTGTCGGCGGCTCTAGTGCATCTCATCGAGGGAGAAAATCGGCCCCGCCTGGGCCGATATCGATGGACCCGTTCCCGGGTGACAGAAGATAACAAAGAATACAACGTCACGGTGAACGCAAAAGGCGACGTAACCATCACCTCCTCGAAGTAAGGGGGGGGGTGTGAAGCGGCTACCCAGAGTAGCCACCCCACAATCCTGTTTCGCGGCAAGGAGCCTTTAGATATAGAATCTTATTGTTTTGTTAGTTTAAAGTATCATAAGTATTAGCAGTAAGAAGGGCAAGGAGCCGTTAGATCTGTAGTTTTTAAGTTTTGTTAGCATCATAAGTATTAATAGTAAAGAAGGCAAGAAGCCGTTGCTAATATCTGCAATGTTAAACATTTATTGGAATAAGAGGATAGGAATAGAGTATGTTCATGCCAGTTCATTGCTAGTCTGAACACAGCATTGACTGAGCCTCACTCAGTATGAGAGAGTCACTCAGTGAGACAGACTCACTCACTGAGAGAGACTCACTCACTAATTCCATCCAAGATGCGCTCAGCACTCTCCTTGTGGTCTTGTGTAAAGTGCCTAATAAAGTGCCACTATTATTATAAAAGACTACTTATTTGACGCCTCCCCCACAAACATTGGTCCTTCGAGCCGGATTTATATAAACCGTTCGCCCCTACACAAGTTTTTTGGCAAAGATAAGTAAATACAAAATTTCCTTTATATATATATTCGGCAATATCCGCCATATTTCTCCGCCATATTTTTCTCTTTAAGAAAAGTGATTGGCAATTTTCTGAATATATATATATTATATATATATACAAATATATATAAATTATCCGATCAACTACAAAAGAAATCCACTTCAACATTTTTTGTATGTACATACGTATGCACTCGTGCACTTTCCTAACTATAAAAAAAAAAAAAAAAAAATTAATTACGTGTCCGCATTTAATCCGACAAGTTGTTTCACAATATTGTTTCCTAATTAATATTGTTAATTTATGTTCTTGGTCCGACACACAAACATACACCAGGTTCACCAGCACGTATTGTACACACATACATACGTACATACATATATTCAATCCGAATATAATTGCCCATATGCATTTTGAATAGACACTATATTTAACATTATTATTTAATAAACATAAATACAACCTCCAGTTCAATTTCTAAACTTATGATTTATTGCATAGTGCAACCAAATATATTTGTGCAACCACATAGTACACACATCCGATAAATAAATCCACAAAGTCATATGTACTATGCGAGTCCACATATAATATTTTTAAGTGCACAATACACAATAGCAGAAATATCACAGCACAAATTACAATTATAACACATTGCAATTACAACCGGCGTATGTGCGCATGTACACACCACACACATATGTAAAAATAAACAGCTGCCGATCCGTACTCCAATTACACGTTTTTATGCAATTGCACACATTCCCATACAATTACTCTTTTTCCGAGACGCATCAATAAAAACACAACAATCATAATTAATAGATTAATAATACTACTAATTTATTGTAAATAAACAAAACACTACACATTAACTTCGAAGTTCTACATTTGTCAGCGGTGTGTACTTAGCCACAATAGTGGGTATTTTATGAGTACCACAAAAAAGTAAAAATAAACCAGACGTTACCGTATTCATAGACTAATATAATAATAAAATTATCGAAACGAGCATCGAAATTCTTTATTATTATTTCCCTTGTTTAATAAATAATCGTATTTTTTTTAAATCAAATCAAATAAATTTATTAATTAAATATCAATCGAATAATAAACTCGATTATTCACCTGTATCGGCATTCCAGTGTTTCTTTGGTTTAAGCATCGCCACCTCTACTACTAGAAGCGAGCACCTTTGTTTTCTTACCCAATCGCTTCCGCCTAGTATGCCAACTGGCAAAGGGGAAGAAACAAAGCATCAATTAGCAGTTCCGTCCGCAAACACCTCCAGAACTTCTCCGTCTCCAACAGCAGCCCTTAGAGTCGAAAGGGAAACATCGTCCCGGACTAAACGCGAATCATCCGCGTCCACGCCAAGGGGAACTGTTAAGGCACCTCTTAGTTCGAGGCCAAGTCCACTGATAAAAATAAGTCGCCCGCCATCCAAAGCTAAAAGCGAAGCATCCCTGACCACTGCAGTCGGACGCACTAAGGCAACCATTAGCACAAGATCTAGTCCGATTTCCACGCGAGCTAATACAAAAGCGGCCCAAAATATGACAGACGCGGCCTTAATCAAGTTTATTGCGGTCACTGATCGGCTAAGTCAGTTTGAGGCAAAAATAAACACTCCTGGAGGCTCTGACCCGTCTCTCTATACGTGCCAGGTCCGTCGGGACCAAGTGCGAGCCTTGTGGGACAAGGTTGAAAAAGAGTACGAGGTCGGCTCAACAATAATCTCGGAAGCCGGTTCAATGGAAACCATTTCAGTTATGCAGTCCAAGTACGACTATTGTTACATGGTATATAAGAGATGCGCCGCTAAACTTAGCGAGCAAATCGATACCGCTAACGCCCAAAATAGACCATCCGCTCAGTCCACCATTCCGACATATGTTCCCACCGGGTGTCGCTTACCTCCTTGCGACACTGAAATCTTCAGCGGAGATTACATACGTTGGCCCACATTTCGAGACCTCTTTACCGCAATTTACATAAATAATCCTAGGTTATCAGAGGTCGAGAAATTATTCCATCTCAATGCGTAAACCAGCGGTGAGGCTCAGGCGATTGTATCGAAGTCACCTTTGACTAACGATGGCTTCCGATCAGCCTGGGCCAATCTGACTGAGCGTTTTGAGAACCGAAAATTGTTAGTCAACAGCCAGCTCAAGATTCTTTTCAACCTGCAGCCAATCTCCCAAGAGTCTGGAACGGCAATTAAGGAACTTCAGAGCACCATTCAAGGTTGCTTAACAGCTCTGGAGCTATCCGACATCAACATAGAAAACTGGGACTGTATCCTCGTGTTCCTATGTTCCTCCAAATTACCCAAATTAACACTCTCCTTATGGGAACAGTCCACCTCCAGAAAAAAGGACATCTCATCTTGGCTTGAGATGAACGGCTTTCTCTTAGAACGCTATCGCATTCTAGAAGCGATAGAAGAGCTTAAGCCAAGCGCAAATACTCCAGCGCACTCCAGAATTGTTCGAACAGAACCTCCTACCACTAGAAGGCTTAACTCATTTGAGAATAAGGTCGCTAACAAGCCGCAAGCCTGCAAATTATGCTCCAGGGAGAATCACCCTATCCGTCTGTGCCCACGATTTCTCCAAATGCCCGTCAGCGAACGGGCAACTTACATCAAACAGCAAAAACTATGTTTGAACTGTTTCGCTAGGGGTCATCAGTTAAGGGATTGCACAAGTGCTCACAATTGTTTTACGTGCAAGGGTCGTCACAATACGCTCTTGCATCGTAGTGACACTCCACAATTGAGCCCTACGGTAGTCTCCATGCCACAAGCAACAGCTCCCTCCAATCAATCCATACAGTCCACTCCATCCCAACAAACGAATGTTCACAATTATGTTGCAAATAACACCCACGGTGTTCTCCTAAGCACGGCTGTTATATATTTGCGCCATTTGGGTGTAAATTATACAGCTCGTGCACTGATCGGGATCAGTGGCAACATTTATTTCCGAGCGACTCTTTCACCTGATAAAGCTGCCGTACAAATCCGTACAGGCACAAGTATCGGGATTAAATCAAGCTGTTGCGGCTCAGCCTCGCAAGCTCTGCCATTTTAATATTGGCTCTCCTTCCAAGCCTCGTATCCAAATCGAGGCATCAGCCTACGTCCTACCACATTTGGCAGGGAATCTACCGTCATGTTCGATCCCCCAAAGTTTATTGACAACCCTGCCAAAAATCCAGTTGGCGGACCCTAATTTCCACAAGAGTTCGCAGGTAGATGTGCTGATTGGCGCTGATATCCTACCGTCCATACTAACGGGCGGCTCCCATCCTAATATATGTGGCACGTTGCTGGGCCAGGAAACTATTTTCGGGTGGATTTTAACAGGCCCAGTTTCAAAGACCGCATCCACCGCAATCTCGTCATTCTCGACTCGAATATCTGTCTCTCAAGAAGAGCAATTAGACGCCATTCTCACAAAATTTTGGGAGGTGGAGGACATTCCAGTCAAACTGGTAAAGAGCTCCGACTCTTTTTGTGAGAGTAATTTCATCCGAACAACAACAAGGAACGAGAATGGCAGATATGTCGTCACCCTACCTTTCCAAGAACCTAATCACATAGACTTAGGACATTCAAGATCTATCGCACTAGCTCAGTTTCTAAAGAACGAGAATCGTTTAAAAAGAAACCCTCCTTTGAAAGAGCAGTACGACTCCGTGATTCGGGAGTACTTCGACTTAGGTCATATGACACAAGACTCTCCAAACAGCAACCCCAATAATTTTTACTTGCCGCATCATGCTGTTTTTAAGCCCGACAGCACCACAACAAAGGTTCGCGTTGTGTTTAACGCCTCCAGCCCGTCTTCCAATGGCAAAAGTCTAAATGATATCTTACAAACGGGACCAGTACTCCAATCCGATCTGACGATTCAGATACTAAAGTGGCGATTCTACCGCTACGTTTTCAATGCCGATATAACTAAGATGTATCGGCAAATCCAGGTCGATCCAAGACATACGCCCTACCAACGAATACTATTTCGCAATGAGAACGAAGAACTTTGCGACTTCGAACTCAATACAGTTACCTTTGGGGTAAACTGTGCCCATACCTCGCAATCCGGGTCCTCCATCAACTGGCTCGTGATATACGAGAACAATGTCATATCGCATCCGACATAATTGAAAATTATATGTATGTCGATGATGTTCTAGCAGGGGCACACACGAAGCAACAAGTAATTTCAGCCATTGCAGAACTCCGCATGGCACTCGACAGAGCCGGGTTCCCTCTGAGAAAGTGGACATCCAACACAAAGGAAGTGTTAAAAGGAATGCCAAGGGACCACTTACTGTGTGCGGATTTCTTAGAAATCGAAGAGGCCAGCGTCGCTAAAACGCTAGGCATTCGATGGCAAGCCACAACAGACCAGTTTTTCTTTGCTCCGTCCAAAATGGTATCTCAGCCTTCGCTCACTAAACGTGAAGTACTATCACAGATTGCGAAATTGTTCGATCCTGCTGGATGGCTAGCACCTGTGATAGTTCGAGCAAAGATTTTCATGCAAGAGATCTGGCTACAAGAGCTGGGGTGGGATGATTCCCTGCCGGAAGATCTCGTTCAACGTTGGCATGACTTCCTAACCGACTATCCCTCTCTCGAAGAGATCCGTATTCCAAGATGGGTCGATTGTCAGCAAAAGGCAAAGGTGCAGTTTCACGACTTCTGCGACGCGTCCCAGCGCGCATATGGTGCTGCACTTTATTTGCGCGTCGAGATCAACGGATGCATCTCCACTCACCTTCTCGCAGCAAAAACGAGAGTCGCGCCAGTTAAGACGGTATCACTACCACGCTTAGAGCTGTGTGGCGCTGTTCTTCTTTCCGAGCTCACCACGGCTCTTATTCCTCAGCTCCCCATCCAGAGTAGAGAAAATTTCAATTGGACAGACTCCACTATTGTTCTTGCCTGGTTGGATAAACCTCCATGCAAATGGGCTACCTTTGTGGCTAACCGGGTAGCCAAGATAACATCAACCAATGGCAAATGGTCCCATGTTCGATCCGAACATAACCCAGCTGACCTAGCCAGTCGGTGGGTTTCTCCTCGGGACCTATTGGGCAGCACTTTGTGGTGGCATGGACCGGAATGGTTACAACTACCACAAGACCAATTGCCAGTTCCTGTTACGGTACTTGAGACAGAGATTGAACAACGCGCAGTGAAGTGCAATGTCTCACAGCTACCCTCCTATAACCTTCTGGAACGATTCTCCAGATTCGACAAGGCATTGCGAGTTATCGCATATGTCTGTCGCTTTATCCAGCGCTGTAGAAATCCAGCGATCCACTTTCCCGCCGAGCTCCGTAATGAAGAACTTACGAGAGTTCAGTTCCGACTTATCGAGTATACTCAACGCCAAGCTTATCCTAAGGTGTATAGCTGTTTGCTCGATAAGAAGCCAATTCAAGGATCAAGCAGCATTCGCAATTTAACCCCTTTCATCGATCAAACTGGTATTCTGCGATCCTGTGGACGGGTGAGAGCGTCAACTTCGTTAGGCTACGATGAGCGGCACCCCATAATCATTCCGGCCAATTGTGATTTTTCACGCCTCCTGGTCCGATTTACCCACCTCATTTGTTTTCACGGAGGCAATCAGTTGGTAATGCGCCTCATTGGAGCAAAATACTGGATCCCAAAGCTCAAGGTCCTGGTAAAATCTACCATAAACTCCTGCAAGGTCTGTGTAATACACCGCAGACGACTCCAGACCCAACTTATGGGCGAGCTCCCAAGGGCGAGATCAACCTTTTCCCGACCCTTCACACATACGGGTGTAGACTTTGCCGGACCTTTCGATATTATAAGCTACATTGGTCGAGCATGCAAAATAACCAAGGGTTATGTCTGTGTCTTCGTTTGTTTCAGCACGAAAGCAATCCATTTAGAAGCCACAACAGATCTAACCACGGAGAGATTCCTGGCCGCATTTTCGTGATTTATCGCAAGACGTGGCCTTCCACAACAGATGTACTCAGATAATGGGAAAACATTTGTGGGAGCGTCATCCGTTCTTTCGAGAGATTTCTTGCAAGCAACCAAAGAGCTCATCTTATCCAAGCATAGCCATCAAAACTTGTGTTGGCATTTCAATCCTCCTGGCGCTCCTCACATGGGCGGATTGTGGGAAGCAGGTGTCAAAAGCTTTAAGACCCACTTCTACAAATCCACCACATCCTCAAAATATACATTTGAGGAGTTCGCGACTCTCCTCTCCAAGATTGAAGCCTGCCTTAACTCCAGGCCAATCTCTCCAATGTCGGAAGATCCGACTGATTTATTGGCTCTAAGTCCAGGCCACTTCCTAGTTGGTGGCCCTCTTCTGGCAACTAACGAGCCAGTAATCAAAGAAGACGTTATTTCGATAATTAACCGCTGGCAGCGACTCAAAGCGCTCCACCAGCAATTCTGCTTCCGGTGGAAGAATGAGTATTTAAAAGAGCTCCATAAGCGAAACAAATGGCAGTTCCCTACAAGGGACCTCCAAGTCGGTGATATGGTGGTTATCAAGGAAGACAACCTACCAATAAATGAATGGCGCCTTGGCCGAGTCCAGCTGGCTTGCCCAGGCACAGATGATAAGGTCCGCGTAGTGGACGTGCTTACCGCTCGTGGTGTCATCCGAAGGCCAATAGCCAAACTGGTCCTTCTTCCTACTGAGGCAAATAACACCACCGACTAATCCTTAAAAGCAACTAATCCCTCTTTCAAACAAAACCATCACATAATAACACCTCTCCTACATCTGATTCTCCAGTTCACTCCTCTGTAGAGAACCAGCATGGCACCGTCAACGAAGGCATCCACTCAACGCCAAGGAACGGACTCTTTTAGATGCCGGGTGTGTAGAGGCATCCATGCGCTACGCAAGTGCCAGCGCTTCTTGAAGCTCACGCCCGAGAAGCGTCTCCGAGCCGTTTTAATTAACAAATATTGCTCCAACTGCGTGGCTCATCAGCATTCAGGGGAATCATGTCGCAGTGGAGCCAAGTGCAAAATTTGCAAAAAGGACCACCACACCTTACTCCACATGCGGGATCCCCGGAGCGCTCGACCCTCTCGGTCAAACAACAGGCCCACAAGAAGAGCTTCTGGCTCCTCGCCCTCCAGCGGCACATCACCCCCAAGCCCGAGACGTGCTATCATACGGACGTCGCTTACGTCCCTTCTCCAGCATAAGGGGGTCAGTATACTGCCCACCGCCATAATGCTGCTCGACACTGGGAAAAAGACCCTTGAGACTCGGGCTCTGATCGATCCATGTTGTTCAGTAAGCCGCATTAATGCAACCGTGGCAAGGGCCTATGGCCTTTCCGTCACACGCATTGGCGCAGAAGGAGCGTGCACAGCCGTGCTACGCTCCAAGACAACTCAGATGTCTCGAGAGGTGGTCTTAATGGCTGACCCGCAACTCAGCTGCATAACTCCAGCCCGAGCTGTCAGAGCGGACATGAAGGACCCGTTTAGCAACGTCGCTTTGTCGGACAACGACTGGTTCCGTCCATCTCCAGTACCTTTGGTACTCGGCGCCGACGTCTACCCAGACATCATCCTACCAGGTATCCTCCCGAGCCAAGGCGGTCTGCCGATGGCTCAAAATACTAAGTTTGGATGGATACTCTCTGGCACATGCACGCAATAGGAATCCTTGCAATCTGCATATTGCCAGGGGGGGGGGGGGAGAATGTTCATGCCAGTTCATTGCTAGTCTGAACACAGCATTGACTGAGCCTCACTCAGTATGAGAGAGTCACTCAGTGAGACAGACTCACTCACTGAGAGAGACTCACTCACTAATTCCATCCAAGATGCGCTCAGCACTCTCCTTGTGGTCTCCTTTCCACCTCCATAACTCCAACCAAATATATGAAAATCACTTCAAATGTATAGTTCGTTATATGCAGCCGAAAGTGCCTAATAAAGTGTCACTATTATCATAAAAGACTACTTATTTGACGCCTCCCCCACAAACAGAGTAGAATAAATTTGAATTTTAATTTAACCGCCGGCCGCCGCGGCAACCGTGCGTTGCCGATCGGTTACTCAACACCAATTCGAGAGCGCATCTTCAATTCGGCGGCGAAGAGCGAAAGCTCGCGGCGAAGTTGAGCGGCCGAGGCAAGCGCAGTAGTGCAGGGTATCGAGAGAGACGAGGCTTCGTTACGTCGCTCATGGTAACCATCCCAACGGTAGTTTGTGTGTGTGCTGAGACGGACTCTGGCAGCTGAACGCTGAAGGTCAGCTCGGTCGTTCCGGATATGCGCAGGCGTTTCCGCTAGGAGGATCGAAGGCAGAGTAGCGATATTTGCGACACTTCCCCTCTCCCTAAACCCTCCATCCAAGCAACTAAAAAATGTCTTGTAGGCTTGCTGAACCTGGCGAGACCGAGATTTTTACCCCGGCCAGTAGCTTCCTTACAAATTACATCAAAATATGTATATGTATGTGTGTTGTTATTCACTGCCTTGAGTCACATAAAATGTTCTCTTTTATGTTACGCACCTCACCTCACGCTCTTTTTGCATTTTTGCTATTTCACTTTTAACGTTTCGGCACTGTCGCTTCTTTTAAGTGAGCGAATATAAAACGAGCTCCGTAATGAAGAACTTACGAGAGTTCAGTTCCGACTTATCGAGTATACTCAACGCCAAGCTTATCCTAAGGTGTATAGCTGTTTGCTCGATAAGAAGCCAATTCAAGGATCAAGAAGCATTCGCAATTTAACCCCTTTCATCGATCAAAGGGGTATTCTGCGATCCTGTGGACGGGTGAGAGCGTCAACTTCGTTAGGCTACGATGAGCGGCACCCCATAATCATTCCGGCCAATTGTGATTTTTCACGCCTCCTGGTCCGATTTACCCACCTCATTTGTTTTCACGGAGGCAATCAGTTGGTAATGCGCCTCATAAGAGCAAAATACTGGATCCCAAAGCTCAAGGTCCTGGTAAAATCTACCATAAACTCCTGCAAGGTCTGTGTAATACACCGCAGACGACTCCAGACCCAACTTATGGGCGAGCTCCCAAGGGCGAGATCAACCTTTTCCCGACCCTTCACGGACCTTTCGATATTAAAAGCTACATTGGTCAAGCATGCAAAATAACCAAGGGTTATGTCTGTGTCTTCGTTTGTTTCAGCACGAAAGCAATCCATTTAGAAGCCACAACAGATCTAACCACGGAGAGATTCCTGGCCGCATTTTCGTGATTTATCGCAAGACGTGGCCTTCCACAACAGATGTACTCAGATAATGGGAAAACATTTGTGGGAGCGTCATCCGTTCTTTCGAGAGATTTCTTGCAAGCAACCAAAGAGCTCATCTTATCCAAGCATAGCCATCAAAACTTGTGTTGGCATTTCAATCCTCCTGGCGCTCCTCACATGGGCGGATTGTGGGAAGCAGGTGTCAAAAGCTTTAAGACCCACTTCTACAAATCCACCACATCCTCAAAATATACATTTGAGGAGTTCGCGACTCTCCTCTCCAAGATTGAAGCCTGCCTTAACTCCAGGCCAATCTCTCCAATGTCGGAAGATCCGACTGATTTATTGGCTCTAAGTCCAGGCCACTTCCTAGTTGGTGGCCCTCTTCTGGCAACTAACGAGCCAGTAATCAAAGAAGACGTTATTTCGATAATTAACCGCTGGCAGCGACTCAAAGCGCTCCACCAGCAATTCTGCTTCCGGTGGAAGAATGAGTATTTAAAAGAGCTCCATAAGCGAAACAAATGGCAGTTCCCTACAAGGGACCTCCAAGTCGGTGATATGGTGGTTATCAAGGAAGACAACCTACCAATAAATGAATGGCGCCTTGGCCGAGTCCAGCTGGCTTGCCAGGCACAGATGATAAGGTCCGCGTAGTGGACGTGCTTACCGCTCGTGGTGTCATCCGAAGGCCAATAGCCAAATTGGTCCTTCTTCCTACTGAGGCAAATAACACCACCGACTAATCCTTAAAAGCAACTAATCCCTCTTTCAAACAAAACCATCACATAATAACACCTCTCCTACATCTGATTCTCCAGTTCACTCCTCTGTAGAGAACCAGCATGGCACCGTCAACGAAGGCATCCACTCAACGCCAAGGAACGGACTCTTTTAGATGCCGGGTGTGTAGAGGCATCCATGCGCTACGCAAGTGCCAGCGCTTCTTGAAGCTCACGCCCGAGAAGCGTCTCCGAGCCGTTTTAATTAACAAATATTGCTCCAACTGCGTGGCTCATCAGCATTCAGGGGAATCATGTCGCAGTGGAGCCAAGTGCAAAATTTGCAAAAAGGACCACCACACCTTACTCCACATGCGGGATCCCCGGAGCGCTCGACCCTCTCGGTCAAACAACAGGCCCACAAGAAGAGCTTCTGGCTCCTCGCCCTCCAGCGGCACATCACCCCCAAGCCCGAGACGTGCTATCATACGGACGTCGCTTACGTCCCTTCTCCAGCATAAGGGGGTCAGTATACTGCCCACCGCCATAATGCTGCTCGACACTGGGAAAAAGACCCTTGAGACTCGGGCTCTGATCGATCCATGTTGTTCAGTAAGCCGCATTAATGCAACCGTGGCAAGGGCCTATGGCCTTTCCGTCACACGCATTGGCGCAGAAGGAGCGTGCACAGCCGTGCTACGCTCCAAGACAACTCAGATGTCTCGAGAGGTGGTCTTAATGGCTGACCCGCAACTCAGCTGCATAACTCCAGCCCGAGCTGTCAGAGCGGACATGAAGGACCCGTTTAGCAACACAGCATTGACTGGGCCTCACTCAGTATGAGAGAGTCACTCAGTGAGACAGACTCACTCATTGAGAGAGACTCACTCACTAATTCCATCCAAGATGCGCTCAGCACTCTCCTTGTGGTCTCCTTTCCACCTCCATAACTCCAACCAAATATATGAAAATCACTTCAAATGTATAGTTCGTTATATGCAGCCGAAAGTGCCTAATAAAGTGTCACTATTATTATAAAAGACTACTTATTTGACGCCTCCCCCACAAACAGAGTAGAATAAATTTGAATTTGAATTTAACCGCCGGCCGCCGCGGCAACCGTGCGTTGCCGATCGGTTACTCAACACCAATTCGAGAGCGCAACTTCAATTCGGCGGCGAAGAGCGAAAGCTCGCGGCGAAGTTGAGCGGCCGAGGCAAGCGCAGTAGTGCAGGGTATCGAGAGAGACGAGGCTTCTTTACGTCGCTCATGGTAACCATCCCAACGGTAGTTTGTGTGTGTGCTGAGACGGACTCTGGCAGCTGAACGCTGAAGGTCAGCTCGGTCGTTCCGGATATGCGCAGGCGTTTCCGCTAGGAGGATCGAAGGCAGAGTAGCGATATTTGCGACACTTCCCCTCTCCCTAAACCCTCCATCCAAGCAACTAAAAAATGTCTTGTAGGCTTGCTGAACCTGGCGAGACCGAGATTTTTACCCCGGCCAGTAGCTTCCTTACAAATTACATCAAAATATGTATATGTATGTGTGTTGTTATTCACTGCCTTGAGTCACATAAAATGTTCTCTTTTAAGTTACGCACCTCACCTCACGCTCTTTTTGCATTTTTGCTATTTCACTTTTAACGTTTCGGCACTGTCGCTTCTTTTAAGTGAGCGAATATAAAACTTACATATAAAAAGGAATTGACTAGAACTTAAATGTTACAATATATAATTTACTATGTTTTGATTACGAAAGAAAATGTGTGAATAAACCTATGTATATATAAATTTAGTTGTAAATTATTACGTCACCATTCTTTTATAAATCGGAGCAAACATATATAATTGGCGCAGTCGGCAAAAATTGAAACCGTTCTTACATTGCATTATGTCTTGGCTGGTGTCCAAGATTTTACTGGAAAAACTGAAGAGCTATTAATTTTCACAAAACATTTCGATGCACTACGAGGTCTGGCAGATGCTGAAGAGAATTCTTTGGCTTTATTTGATTTAAGAAAAGGATCAAAAATAAAGGATAAAGCAAATATCGCACTAATTAATAAGGGTAATCCGATATATTGGTACACAATAAAAAAAATATTAAACACTAACTTTATCATAAATGAAACCTTTGTAAATATTGTAAACAAAATTAGAACAAACATAAGTGATTATTTCAAATATATAACAAACTTACTAACTAAATTAAACCTAAAATCACAGGTAGAGAATATTTCTTGGTATAAATGTGAGACCAACGAACAAATGGTGTTAAAAATTGTTGTTGGCAAATTACCAAACGAACCAAAGCTTGTGCTCCAAGCTTGAAACCCAGATTCCATACTTAAAGCAAAAGAAATCATTATTGAAACTGACTTTTATAAAAACTTTAATATTAAGCAAAAGAGAAATCAAGTTCAGTCTTCATCTAACCAAAAGAAAAATTACGCACAAAACTTTGAGAAAATAGAACAAAGTACACAAAATGATTCTCAGGCTTACTCAAACAGATTGTCAAACCATACAACCGGAAATTTAAATAAACCAATGTTTAACAATGCTAACCGTAGCAAGTCCAATAGGACCAGGCAAACAAACAAGACTAACGGAGTTGTCAATATGGAAGTTGATAACATTCAGACGGTAGTTCAGGCAAATTTTCAGTTACCCGGCACCGATCTCTTCCCTATATAATAGTGGGAACTCAATCAAGACCAATCAAACTGCTAATTGATTCTGGCGCAGGGACATCTCTAATCCAAAAAATTGTATTCCATAATTCATTCAGTTCCAATTTAGAAACACCTATTACAATTAAAACAATAACTTCAAAAGCAACTACTTTCAGTAAAATAACAATACCGTTATTTAAAGAATTTAATTTACCAAATACAAAAGTTGAAATGCTCGAAATGAAGTTGAACACCTCATTCGATGGTATTATCGGGTGCAGTATTTTAAATTCATTGGGAGCTATCATTGATTTCGATAAACAGCAATTAATAACAAAAAACAGTACCTTAATATTAATTTTTGCAGAACCAGAAAATGAAAAAGAAAATTTGTCCTACAAGGAAATCCTGACATATAGTTCACAACGATTTGATATCCAATTTCAAAAACCTGACGTACAGCACATTTCTGATAGACTCCTTATAGACAACCTAAATTCAGAGGAAATTAAAGAACTAACTGGTCTTCTAAGAGATTACAAATCTGTCTTTTATGTTGAAGGAGATAACCGGTCAGCCATAAGTAAATATCAACACTAAATACCCACCGTTAAGGACATCATTTTTCTCTAGAATCTATAGAATCCCAGAGGTTCACAATGCCGAGGCAGATAGACAGATTGGTAAAATGTTGGAGTCTGGAATAATTGTAAAATCTTCCTAGCTGGGTCGTACAAAAAAAAACGATATTTCTATTTGTGCGGGTACTAAGACGGACAGACAGACAGACGGACGGACGGACTTGGCTATTGATGCTGATCAAGAATATATAGAATTTATGGTGTCGGAGATGCTTAATTTACATACATTTGCACAAATACATTATTCCCCTTTGACCCATTTTTAGTGGGTTCACAGTATAAAAAGTAAAAGTCCTCAACTTTAGAGTGTGCAACTAAGAAATACCTTATATTCCTCATTCGAAATTCGTTGGTTTTTTTAATAAAAGTTTTAAGGTCAGCCATCCAATATCAAGATGAACTACACTGTTAACGCAACGTTCTTAGCGATTCGAATTCATTTCAACAAAAACAGCGTGCAATACAGCAAAACACTCCGGTGGAGCACCAGTGCCTGTTGTATAATGTAACTAAACACATACAGCATTCCTTTATTAATTTAATGTATTAATAAATTACGCTACAGAAAGTATTAAACATAATTAATAGCGACAACATCTTATCAACTTACAATTCATGTCAACCTGAACAACAGCCTCAACTACAGAAGCTCGGGGATGGTTTACTGCCCTGCAAACAAGTTTGGAATTGAGGTCACTCCGTCTAAGAGGTCCAAGTTCAATTTCATTTTGAAGAAATTTTCCTCCTGATAAATTTGTTGCGACACTCGGTATTTCAACTTCATCCCGATACCATGTAATCGTAGGTGTTGGATAGCCTAGGTATATAAAGAAATTACTGTGATATATAAAAAGTTTAAGCTCAGTAATTTATTTGCGAGGTGTAAGTTATATCTAGTTTAATTTATTCATACATGCACATTGTAATATTTTATTGCAATTATAGATATTTTCATTGCCTTTAATTGATATATTCAAAATAATAAAAGATATAAGCCTAAGTCTTCCGATCAAATGTAATATGATCGGCCACTTGTCGATTGCCCATAGGCGATGCCCTATGTACATAAAGTAAGGAGGGACAACTACCACGTGGTGATTTTGATAGGACCGAAGACCTCCTTACACTACCGTCACGCCTATAAATTAACAAGTGCTCCCCGTACCGATAATACCATATGCTGACCGACGGGTGCAGCAATGAAACACTTGGAGTTTAAATCAGAAATCAGCCCCGGCGGCAGAATGCTGATCTTACGCTTCGTAACTACTTCTGGATAGTCACTAAGCGCGCGCATGCGAGGCATCGGATTTCGTCTTTGTGGCCATTGACCGGCGGCAATGCAGAGTCAACGAATACCAGCAATGTAGCTACTTTGTAGCGACGGCAATCGGGCCCTGGGTGGGATCGGCAGAAGCGGATTTGTTTGTGTTAACTCCTCCCTTGTTCAAGCGAAGGCCGTCCTCGGTCTTCTGAATTCCTGCTTCTAGGTTTGCAATTAACTCAGCCAGGCGTCTAGTTTTTAGGTGGCGGATAATTACATGGGCGGTCCCGTAGAGAACCAATACCGCTGCTAACGTAGGGCATCTGGTCAAAACAGGTCTTGTGGTTACCTCAGCCTTTAAGTTCTCGATGTACTGGAGGTTTGTCACACTTAGTTCGTGGAGAAGCGGCAAGCTCAGTCGCTCTCGGTGTTCACCTACGTTGATTTGTAACAAGGCCGATACCGCTGGTTTCTTTCTTAGGACGCCGTAGTTGTTGGTGAACAAAGTTTCATTGATAGCAACTTTATCGTCGAAAGAAACCATAAATGTTCCGGAGACCAACTGGGAGACGCCATTGTTGTCGGTGATGTTGACGTTTGCGTCGTTGATGATGATGACCCCTTCGCCTATTATTGTGACTGGGTTCAGCTTCGGGAGATCAGCTTCTGGGCACATGTTGGGGTGTTCCGCATCTTGCAGAAAGTAGTGCTTACGCCGATTTGCAGTCCTCGACCGCAAAGGTGTGGGCCTCGCAGTCAGCAGCAGGGTTGTCCTTCAAGTCCAGAGAAACTCGCCTATGCTGTACGGGGTAGACAGTAATCTTCCTACAAACTAACTTGGGCTTAGGATACTTGATTAAAAAGTACAATAAATCGTTATTTTGAAAGGCCATAACATTAGCTACTTCTAAAAGATCTAGACTTATATTTGTGAGGTGATCAATGGCCATTTCTTTTAAGTCAATATCGTCTAAGATAACAGGGGCAATAAGATTCGCTTTAGCGAAAGTAATTGAACATATTAAGTTCTGTAAATCAGCTATTGCGATCCGATTTTTTGCCAGAATTCTTTCGAACAAATGAGCCTTATCTGCTACTTCACTTTTGTGGATTGAAGTAAATATTTTTTCTAATTCTTGAAGCTGGAATTGTGTTTTATTATTGATTTCTATCTGCCTTTTTGCTGAATACATATTAATGCTACGGGCCTGCCTATGGTGAACTCTACATGTGGAAATTAGCGTCTCTATATGCCCTAAGTCAGCGGTCAGTATCTGTCTCATGTGGTCTTGTGCAAAGAGGTCCAAGGTGTTCTTTGTCTCGTCTACGGATGTTTCGTACGACGTCACGTTAGTTGTGTTTCCCAGATATCCGTATTCGTCCATAACAATTCTCCGTCTACTACGGGTATATAGTCCGAGTGAGTGTAGTCCGTCAGTTTTGTCATTGCTGCTGAGGGGTCGGAAATCAGCAGTATCCCAAGACACCTAAAGTAAATAAGGATAAAAGAAAAAATTTAATGAAAACTATGTCTATTAAATTCTTCTTATCTAATATTGTCCTTACAAACCACCCTCCCTTTAATTAGAACGGTCGAACCCAAATCAGATTCTACAATCCCCTCGACATAAAGTGCGGTCAATTTATTTCCTAACCTTTTATTGGACTTTACCAAGACTTTATCTCCTATCTGATACGACTTGTTTGACCTGTTCTTATTTTCTCGCTCTAATTTTTTTCGCTGGGCCTCTTCTAGCCTTCGCTTTATGCCAATCTCAAAAGCTGCATAGTTTGAGTGCATGACTTCGATTGGTTTTTTATTAGTAACGGACTGCACCGATCGGATATACGATTATTAAATCAACGGTTTCATCCCACCCGTTGGCTTCTTTCATAGCGCGTGCGATGTCTAACAGGGTACTATGGAATAATTGTTTGATAACATTGATTTTATAGTTTCCAAATTAAGTGACTTCTCATTGTCACAATATATTGTCTGCACCTCTGGGAACAGGTTAATAAGTTGCAGTAGAGCCAACTTTACATCCACGATTGCCCGTGAAGCGAATGCCTGAACTACAACGAACTTTTAAAATTTGTCGATGCACGTCAGGAAATGTTTGTGATCGGTGGAAAATACATCCACGTGCAAATAATGTTCAACATAAGACGGAATTGGGGTGACGCCTAGTTCCTGTTTCTTGGAGTGCCTGTCGTACTTAGTTGCGCATACCCTACAGTTGCCGCGATTTCTACTGCTAAGCGGCTAATTTTGGGGAAGAAATAATCTCGCATTATTTGTTTTACATTTTCTTGCGCTGCTCTGTGAGCCCTGTTGTGCTCCGCGGTTATTATCTCCCTTTGTTCGTTTTGATCGAACACGTCTATGACCTGGTGTTTGCAGTGTCTGAACGCTGTTGACAGAAATATTTCAACAAGATTATCGCCCAGGATAAGATTGGGAGTTCGCATTGTATTTCGTTCACAACATCAGTGTTGACAACGTACTGTAGTGTTTGAAAAAGCGTAGCTCGATCAGTAAACTGAGTGACGTGTCTTACTTTTACCTTGAAAATAACAAAAGTCTTCACGGAGTTGGTTTGTTACTCCTCTAAGATGATTTGATTTTTTAAACAATTTACTGGGTTGCAGTTGTTTCAATAGTGTATGTCAGGGACTCTTCGCTATGAATAGTAGCGATAATCAGAGGACTCTTCTAAGGCGTTAACGTTCTGTCGCGACAGGACGTCGGAAGCATAGGATTCTTTGCCGGGCTTATTTTGGCATTTTGGTTCTTGTCGGATACCGCAAATGTAAAAGGTTGGTGGTTAGTAAAAAAATTCAGACTTTTTACTCCGTACAGGTAATTGCGGAGATTTCTTACGATTACTAAGAGCTCTCGCTCGTTAGTCGCAAAATTTTTTTCATTATCACGTAATGGGTAATAGGTCGCCCATGTTAAGAAAGCACAGCCCCTAAGCCGTGTGCGGAAGCATCTGTGGTTAAGTCGAATGGTTTTTTCTCGCATGCCAGCATGCTTTTTAAGACCCAATCAACTTCTTTGACATGGTCTACTTTATTTTCGGAGAAAATGATAACATCGTCTACTTAGACGTAGCAAATTTATTTTTCGAAAATCAATAACTAATCGTTTCTTTCTATCTTTTTTATCTAGGGTGTTTTATGCGTTGACAAAGTCGGCAACGCCCTTCGGGTAAGGGTAGAGCTTTGAGTATACAGGCTCCCATTCCGTACGTATGGTGGCTATTGTATTGATATTGTAAAGCAGGGACTCGTATGGGTCCGCAAAGGCCTTTGTTCTTCGTTTTATCATTTTACAAAATGCCTCATTAATAGCGGCTGGTTCACCGTTGCTATCAATTTTAATGAAGTTCAAATTTTGACACTATTATTATCTATTTTCGAGCGTTACGACTGGTCTATCTCCATGGGCTCTGTGTTTCTATGTCCCCGATAATTCGTCGGTTGTCTGTACCGCGAAGACGAATCTATTTCCATAGCCTCTGGTGTCTGACCTTTAGTGTTCTGTGGATAAGGGCATTGTTTAGAGCGTCCGACATGGCCAGGCTCTTAGTGTAGTGAGGGTTTTTGCCATGGCTACCTTGATTCTCAGTGTTTTGTGAGCTCTCTTGGCCATTATTTTGACGTCGACCCTGGGGTCGTTGACCCTCAGATTTTTGGGACTTTTCTTCCATATTCTTAGCAAAACTAGTTGCGAGCATATTACGCTCATTACTGGCCTCTGCCTCTTGTGCCAAGGCCAGTGCAGTTGGCAAATCTCGAGGATGGGCTGGGAAAAAGGCTGATTGAAGGGATTTCTTCAATCCCGACACGAATGTGTGTAACGCATCGTTTCTGAATTTTTCATTGAGAACAGTAGCGGCGGCCGTATCGATGGCTGCCTGTCTCCACGATACGTAATTTTCCTGCCTACCGTCAAATTCTGGTAAAGTCTTTAGGATATCTAAAGGCTCGTCGCATCTGACGGCCTGGTTAACGGAGATAGGTTGATAAACTTCAACCTCTGTTACAGATATTCTCGCGCTTTTAACCTGTTGTGTTAGCTGGCGAATTTTCTCGTCAAATGTGCGTGCCTGTGCTTCGA
Organism: Drosophila lacicola; assembly: GCA_035045355.1. NCBI lineage: Eukaryota > Metazoa > Arthropoda > Insecta > Diptera > Drosophilidae > Drosophila > Drosophila lacicola. The sequence goes on from JAWNPB010000166.1 coordinate 354,801, forward strand.
GTGCAGACCTGACGGCAATTTCTAACATTTCGGCGACAGTTTTAGTCTCTATTTTTTGTTCTCTGCTAACTTTAGTTCCCTATAACTGGATATAAGTTCTTCGTCACTGCTACAAGACATTAAATGACAAAAGTAAAGGGGCACATACAATTTTTTAATTATTCTTATTTGTCCGGACACAACAACTGACAGAAACACTTTTATTTATTTTTTGTTTTAAGTTAAGTTTTTATTTTTACTCGCTTAGCTTCAGCTCAGCTAGGGTTTTATTTTTTGTTTGAGTTGGGTTTTAACTCGCTCAGCTTTGTTTCTGCACTTTGTATTTTCGCTTTTTACGTGTGGGAATATTTATTTAAATTCCGTTGGGTGCCAATTAACAAGTGCTCACCGTACCGATAATACCATATGCTGACCAACGGGTGCACCAATGAAGCACTTGGAGTTTAAATCAGAATGTTTATTGAGGCACGAAGTGCTCTGTTCAATGCAATCTTAAAAAGTGAAAATCTAAATTATTTTATATTATATAGCTGCCATAGGAACGATTGGCCGACAATTAAGTTCTTGTATGAAAAACTATTTCGATAGTAAAGATAACTTTACCAAACCCAACATTTGATACTTTAGCTATGCTGCCGATACATGAGCCAAGTCTATAAGTATTAAGATTGCACTAATTCATAATTCATAATTAGATTTTTTAGAACTGAACCGTAAGGCAAATGTCAACGAATCTTCAGCGGGCTCAATCGTTTTATTTTTGTGGAGAAAAGAAGCCATGGCTTTTTAATTGCAAGCATCACGAGGAGTTTACCCAGTGATCATGTCCCATCGAAATACTATCGCAATTTACTCCGCAGAGCTGTGGTAGGCTGATAAATGTCGCCCATTCCTCGATCGGCCAATGAGACCCAGCGGGTGCGTTCCGGCACCTCCGCCGTGTAGGTCTGGCAATTAGCTAGTCGGTCGGTTAGAATGTACCGGTCCAATGACTGGTTGGCCATCTAGGCAATTTATTAATTACAGTAAAACAAAGGAACTTACGTTAAGACTAGAAGTAACATAAATAGAAAAGGTAAAGCGAATAAAGACACATTATATTATTATAACATAAGAATTTTAAGCTAGAAATAGGAATTGCTAAATAGCTTAAAATAGAATATGTAATGCTCAGATCATAATACCATATAATGCTTATTGTACTCATCACTTAGTTGGCCTAAATTTAATGTTTACAAATAAAAAAGTTTACTTATCTAGTCAAAACAATTTTAACCGCGATTAACTTAATAATGAAAACTATACTATGCATATTTCTGTCTTTATTGACAACGGTATATCATAAATTGAAATTAAAAAAGTTATAATATTGTCAAATAATGTATTATTAAACAAGTAAGAAGCTCTAGTGGAGAGCTCCCGACTGGGGGATACCCTGGACCTTCTTCTACCAACAATAAATGCAGCTCGCGTTACGAGCTTGTTTGCTTTAGCAGTAATACAAATTAATTTAAACAAGTAAGAGGCTCTCCTCGGGTGCTCCCGACAATGCCATACCCCGAACCCACTTTTACCACCACCAAATGCAGCTCGCGCTACGTGCTCGCTTGCTTTAGCATTTTAAAAAAATCGTTCCCTCATTAGGAATCAAAACTGTAACACCTCTCACCACTTGGAAACGCCTCTGCTGGACAGCTACACCAACCATTTACTTCTTATGAAAGAAAGAAACAATTAATATACACATACACATAGCAGAGAAAACAAAACAATCGCAATTGCAATGCTATTGATAGAATTTCATAAAAACGCACGTGAATGTGTGTTTTTCTATATGCCAGACGTACGTAATAAAGCTCCAGTCAAATGCTAAATGGCTGTCTTCGTCTGCTTCGCGATTAAAGCAGTTCACCTGGAGCTGGTCAAGGATCTGTCAACGGCTTCATTCTTGAATGCGCTCAAGAGGTTTATATCGACCACCTCAGATATGGTCGAATAACGCTACCAACTTTGTCGGCGCCAAGAACGAGCTTCTGGAACTCAAGCGTCTTTTCATCAGTCGCGATCATATTGAATCTGTGCATAAGTTTTGCATGGCTGACTCCATTGATTGGGCCTTTGGGAAGCAGCAGTGAAGACAGCGAAGCATAATTTTTATCGTGCTGTCGGCTTTTGCGTTCTTAACTTCGAAGAACTTCGCACCCTAGTCTGCCACATAGCATCGATAATTAACTCCAGGCCATTGTTTCCTCTTTCATTTCATTTCTTTATTGGTGGACCCAGCTCATCGTTCGTTGAGCCAGATGTGATGCACCTTCAATTCAATCGTCTGGATGCTCCAAATGGCGTATTTCGAAACCAGGCCTATGTGTCAATGACATAGTCCTCGTAAAGGATAAAAATCTGCCGCCTCTAAGGTGGCCACTGGCGAGGATCACGGAGCTAATCGTGGGAAATAGTGGAGTCGCTCGCGTAGCCATCTTGCGCACTGCAACAGGAGAGATAAGGAGAGCTGCAAACAAACTGTGCCTACTGCCCATCAAGGACTCAGTTGAAAGCCCATGCCTTTCAACGGGGGGAGAATGTCTGGCTACGCAGCCAAAACAGCTGGAGCGACATGGCCACTGATAAAAGCAGCATCGTCTTCTTATCTTGTAATACTTGCTCTGCGAAGCAACTGCTTAAATTTCGCTCTTAACATTATATACATTAAGCTGTCGCTCTTCGCTGTAACGATCATTAATTGCCCTAACACTGCCTTTTGCGAAGGCCTCGATGCTGTGCGTCGATTCTAGTTAAGTTCGTTCGCTTCGTGCATTTGGTATGCATCGGCCACTTGAATAATAAAAACATATTAATTTGTCGCAATTATCGCTTCGCTAAAATCGGCACGAACCAATTCGGGCTCACTTGCCATGGTAAGAATATTGTTCTTAGATAATAAGCACAGACCAATTCGGGTCTGCCTGCTTATCGTAACTTATAATAAATATATAAACAATTTTGAACACAAGAAGTTAAATAAAGTTAATTATTTCTTTTGTGAAAGCTATTGAAAAAGCTCGATAGCGCAACAACGATCAATGCTGTGGTTGCACGATTCCTCTACGTCCTTCAGTTCATCCGCGAAGCTGATGATACTTGTATCGAGGATGCCGTGCTTCGGAAATATTTTCGTTCCACCGGTATGTGGGTACATGGTGGCGCCGAAACGTTTTCCGGGTTTCCATGCTTTCATCACAGGCACGTGTTAATTGATTTGCCTTTAGGGAGGCTCTATGCTGCATGCTTGGGTCCAGGTAGCAGCTGTATATCCACAGGCTGCCGTATTGTGCGCGTATAAGCCGAGTAAAGGACTTTGTATTCGTCAGCCATTTCGATGGGCCGCCACATACACAGAGCGCAGCTTTCGGCCTTCTGTGTTGCCTTTTTGACGAGCTGCGTTAGAGATGGCAGGGGCTGACTTAGGTTGTGTGAGCAACACCTGCTTCATTGGGTTTTTACCCAGGCGTTTGGCTTTTTTTGGAGGGTGTTCTGCGCTGCTCCGGCATGCCATCCCTCGGCCGTTCGGGAGTGCTTGCCTCATTTTGGGTTCCGATCTTCGTTGGTCGCGTCTATACACGTTCGCCTCATCACGTCTGGCTAAAGCCGGCGTCGTTTGCGCTTCGTCGCACTTCGTTTCCGGCGCACAGAGTTTGAGCGCCCCTTTCTGAAGATTTCCTGCTTTCGCGAGTTTCTCTCGCATCTGCCCGTTAATGTGTCGTTGTCCGTTGAACAGCGCCGTTAAGCCGTCTAGGACTAAGCCAATCTTTTCGAGCGTGCCTCTCAGTGTTTTTGGCACCTCATCACTCTTTGCTGCACTGGCGTGACCGCCTGGTGCAGCGCTGATCGCTGCAGCGCAGAGCGGCCACAAAGGCCTGCAACTCCTCTTCCATTTTTTCCTATCTGGGCAACTGCTCTTACTAACAGGGCTCTACAGGGTCCCTCGGTGACCAGAAGCTTCCCTCAGGCTTTTGACCGCATGGAGTCCCGTTTTCATGGGCACCGCCGCGGCGGGGGGTTTTGAAATTGGTCTGTTCCGCGACCTTGTACAGCTTTTTGCCCTTGAAGCTTAAGTGAGCACTGTACCGACTTCTTTGCCTGTTTTTAAGCGTGTTTAGATAACAAAGCTTATCTGTTTGCCAAGAACAGCGTAAGCCCGAAAGTATGCTGTACTTTCTGCCAGTTATCTTGGACAGCTTATCGCCTGGTTGTTGTCTTTGCTTCGAAGTTTGGTAGCTGGTTCTATAGTGCAGATCAGCTGGTTGTGAACTGCGCTAGCCAACACTACTAACAGCTGTTAGAGTGAATGCAACCAACTGCACAAATAGCGAGACGGCTACTAAACTATATACAGCTCCTACACTCGCCAGGATCTTGGAGCTGTGAACGCCACCCCAGGAATGCTCTGCAAGGGCTTCGCAATGAGTACCGCCGTGTATTAGGCCTACTACATAGTTCACTGCGCACGTGCGCTAACTTCACTATAATTTTATCAGGAAAACCACTGATTTGTTTATTTTCCCACGGAGCAGTTAAAAGACGAAAACAATTTCTCTATTCCGTGTGTATGTGCGTGCGTGTGTGCTTATTTTTTTCTGTGAGTTTTATTTATTAACAGCGCTTAAATACTTATATAACATTCTACGCTTATGTTGTAGTTGGGGGTTAGGTGATGGTTAGATTGCGTGGATTGCCTGCGGAACGGCATTGCTTCACAGGCATATTCTTGCTGCCTAGTCTTCATCCGTTCTCCTTCTGATGCACTCAACTCTCCTGAGTTCCAGCATTACTTCTGCTGCGAAGGTGCTGGCTGCGTCCCACTTTTGTGCGGTCTCCAGCATGGTCGTGACCAGGCTGTCCACCGTGATAGGTCTGCCCATACTATCCTCCAGTTCCTGCCAGTTCGCTGAGAAACATCCACACTCGAATATGATGTGATTGGCGTCCTCTACGATTCCTCTGCCGCACCAAGAACACTCGTCTGTGTTGTCGTGGCCGAATCGCTTCAAGTAGCTCCTGAAGCATCCGTGGCCTGATAGGAGCTGCGTTAAATAAAAGTTTGTATTACCATACTTGCGGTTTATCCAGGCTTCCATGTTTGGGAAAAGCCTATGCGTTCAGCATCCTTTAGATGAGCGATCCCAACGCGCTTGCCATCGTGTGATGCATTGCATCCTTGCTGCAGTGCGAACCGAGTTTGCTGTGCTGTTTTCATTGTGAGCTCTATAGCAAACTACCGCTTCAGTTGGAAGTTCATTAAATGGGACCATCCCTGCGGTAACCAGAGCCGCTTCGTCTGATACCGTACGTAAGGCGCAGCTGACCCGTAGAGCGCTTAGGTGATATATAGAGTTTGCGCTGTTTCCACCTTTTTTCGGCTGCTGACTATCACTGCTTCAGTTTTATGAGCAGTCAGCTCGAGTCCAGCTGCTGCCAGCCATTGGTGTACACGGTCAATGCTGTGGTTGCACGATTCCTCTACGTCCTTCAGTTCCTTGCGACGACTACAAGGGCCACGTCATCCGCGAAGGCAATGATACTTGTATCGATCGGGAGTTTCAGTCAGAGGATGCCATCGTACATTATCTTCCCGAGGAGGGGTCCTAGAACTGAGCATTGGGGCACCCCAGTGGTCAGTTGATGTGTAGTGGGGCCGTCTGCGGTGTCGAATTGCAGCAGTCTTCCTCTAAAGTAGCTGCGTATCGTCTCCTGAAGGTAGTATGGGACACGGAACGTTGACAGCACATCAAATTTTTTGTCCCACCTGGCTGTGTTATAGGCGTTTTAACATCTAGCGTGACGATGAGGCAGTACTTCTTTGTGCCGCTCTTCCATCTCGATCCTTGGATGGCGTTTGTTGCTATGCCGACTGCTTCAAGCTGCTTCAAGCCTGGTGCAGATTATCTTCTCTAGCACTTTGCCCAACGTGTCCTGGTGGAAAATCGGCCTGTATTATAATGGATCGCCTGGCGGCTTACCTGGCTTCGGTAACAGGAATAACGTTTGGAGTTTCTATATCGTCAGCTCATCATCGACTGAGACTTCGTCTATAAGCACCGGCGTGGCTGCTGCATAGCTCGATGGGCCGGTTTGCGTAGATAGTATGCCGGGTCTGATAAGGAATAGCGTTTCCACAATTAACTTAAGCTCCCTTGGATCAGAAGGCTGCGGTTGCTTGCCGGCGTAGAGTCTTTTGACGACGGTTTTATATGCCTTGCATAGTTTCAGAAACCATTCTCGCTTACTTTCTCGTATGGACTTCTTACGCAGTTTTCTGGCCCCTTGATACCATAGTTGTTCTTCGGCATAGTTGGGTCTACCTCGGGCTCGCTGGTATCTCCTTCTGGCTTGGATGCAGTTCCGCCGTGCTCCGGAAATATTTTCGTTCCACCGGTATGTGGGTACATGGTGGCGCCGAAACGTTTTCCGGGTTTACATGCTTTCATCACAGGCAGGGAGGCTCTATGCTGCATGCTTGGGTCCAGGTAGCAGCTGTATATCTACAGGCTGCCGTATTGTTCGCGTACAAGGCGAGTAAAGGACTTTGTATTCGTCAGCTATGTCGATGGGTCGCCACATACCCAGAGCGCAGTTTTTCATCCTGATCCTCTGTCCATATTCTGGGGCAGTTGGTCTCTCGGTGGTGAGGTTCACTAATAATGGCAATATCGATGCGCATTTCGCCGACAGTCTGCTCTAAGAGGGCTTGAGCAGCAATGCAGTGGTTAGGGTTCAATTGGAGAAACGTTCACATTTCAGTTTTCGTACTGCCTCTCGGTACGCCGGACACTTGAAGCTGCCTGTAGCGTGGTCCGTTGGCTTTTTCGTGGCATGCATCCCTGCATCTGTAGCATGCGCCTTTCAAGTCCTCTCCGCTGGTGCACTTCACAGCGATGTGCCCGAAGCCCTGGTATTTAAAGCATCGCCTTTGTTGGCCGATTGCAGGTATCCGGCAGACTACCTATCCAATCCTCACCTTAGCCATCTCGACTAGCGTCCTGGCTTTTGGCGCAGAGATTTGATCGCTTCAATCGACAAGAGAGTCGTCTTTTGGGTCATCTTTACCTGCGCCGAGCACTTCTTCCTTCATCGCCAGCTCATCCAGGTCCCTGATCTTAACCTGGGACGTGTCGGTTAGCGTTCTTACAATTGCCCGGTCACCCAAGGCCTTACCCACAGCTTCTTGCGCCTCGTTTGCGGTGTGCTCCGGCTTCCTATTGAGGTGCAGCAGGAGATCGCCCTTCGCAGTCTTGCAAATGCCCTGTACTTTGCCACTTAGGTGCTTGAGGGACGGGTCGCATTTAATGAGCCTGAGCATGCCGGCATAAGAACAGTTGCCCACTCCGTGGACTGTAATGGCGTCGGCGCTGGGACGCTTATGAGTTCGCTTGCGTCCGTTGACAGCTGTCCAGCTCTCAGTGTTGCCTTTCTGACCAGATGGGTTAGAGTTGGCAGCGGATGGCTTCGGGCGCGTAAGCATCTCCTGCTTCGTTGAGTTTTGACACAGCTGTTTAGTCTTTTTGGAGGGTGTTCTGCGCTGCTCTGACATGCCATCCCTCGGCCGTTCGGGTGTGCTTTTGGGCTCCGAACTTCGTTGGGCCCGTCTTTGGTACGTTCGGCTCACCGCATCTGGCTAAAGGCAGCGTCGTTTGCGCCTCGTCGCACTTCGTTTCCGGCGTACAGAGTTTGAGCGCCTCTTTCTGAAGATTTCCTGCTTTCGCGAGTTTCTCTCGCATCCGCCCGTTAATGTGTCGTTGTCCGTTGAACAACGCCGCTAGGCCGTCTAGGACTACGCCCATCTATTCGAGCGTGCTTCTCAGCGTTCTTGGCAGCTCTTCACTCACTTTTGCCGGGGACGACGCAGCCACTCTTTGCTGCACTGGCGTGACCGCCTGGTGCGGCGGTGATCGCTGTAGCGCAGAGCAGCGCGCTAAGGCCTGCAGTTCATCCTCCATTTTCTCCTATATGGGCACCTGCTCTAACTAACAGGGCTCTTTAGGGCAGTCCGACGGTGGCCAAAAGTTTCCTTCAGGCTTTTGACCGCTGGGAGTTAAACCGCTCCGACTCGGTCACCAGAGCCCCGTTTTTATGGGCACCGCTCCGGCTTGGGGCTGGAAATTGGGTTATTCCGCGATCTTTTGCTCCTTTTAGCCCTGGAGCCGGAAGTGAGTACCGATAGCGACTTCTTTGCATGTTCTTAAGCGTGTTTAGATAACGAAGCTTATCTGTTTACTGCTGTTACGGCTGGTTGTTGTCTTTGCTTCGAAGTTTGGTAGCTGGTTCTATAGTGCAGATCAGCTGGTTGTGAACTGCGCTGGCCAACACTACAAACAACACTACAATAGAGTGAATGCAACCAACTGCACAAATAGCTTCGCGAGACGGCTACTAAACTTGAGTGGTAAAACTCACAATAGCGCACAAAAACACGCCAAGAAGATGCCTCCACTCCCCTCGGCAGGACCTTAGAGCTGTGGACGCCACCCTAGGAATGCTCTGCAAGGGCTTCGCAATGAGTACCGCCGCGCACCTTTTGGTGTCTGAGGTGACACAGTTCACTGCGCACGTGCGCTAACTTCACTATAATTTTATCAGGAAAACCACTGATTTGTTTATTTTCACACGGAGCAGTTAAAAGACGCGTCCGCACTCTACAAAAACAAATTCTCTATTCCGTGTTTGTGTGTTTTCTTTGATTTTTTTTTTGTTTGTTGAGTTCTATTTATTAACAGCGCTTAAGTACTTATATTGCATTCTACGCTTATGTTGTAGTTGGGGGTTAGGTGATGATTAGGTAGCGTGGATTTCCTGCGGAACGGCCGCAAAGCATTGCTTCACAGGCATGTTCTTGCACCTAGTCTTCCTCCGTTCTCCTTCTGATGCGGTCAACTCTCCTGAGTTCCAGCATTACTTCTGCTGCGAAGGTGCTGGCTGCGTCCCACTTTTGTGCGGTCTCTAGCATGGTCGTGACCAGGTTGTCCACCATGATAGGTCTGCTCATGCTGTCCTCCAGTTCCTGCCTGTTCGCTAAGAAATTTACACATTCGAATATGTCGTGGCATCCGTCGCCGGATAGGAGCTGCGTTAAATAAAATTTTGTATTACCATACTTGCGGCTTATCCAGGCTTCCATGTTTGGGAAAAGCCTATGTGTCCAGCGTCCTTAAGATGAGTGATCCCAACGTTCTTGCCATCGTGCGACACTCTGCATCATTTCCTCAGTGCGAACCGAGTTTGCTGTGCTGTTTCCATTGTGAGCTCTATAGAAAACTACCGTTTCAGTTGGCAGTTCATTGAACGGGACCATCCCTGCGATAGCCAGAGCCGCTTCGTCTGATACCGTCCGTAAGGCGCAGCTGGCCCGTAGAGCGCTTAGGTGATATATAGAGTTTACGCCTTAGCTGTAGCTAGGAACAACCATTGCTCTGCTCTATTTACGGACATAAGTCGACGGCGTCTCTGCCGTTTCGGTCCCCGTGTGTTCAGCATAATCCTGGATAACACTCGCCAGGATTCTGCTGTTTTTTTGTGCACACACTCCAAGTGCTCTCTGAACTACATCCTTGTGTCTAGCGTGACGCCCCGGTACTTTAACGCCCTCGCTGATTCCACCTTTGTTCGGCTGCTGACTAACACTGCTTTAGTTTTATGAGCAGCCAGCTCGAGTCCAGCTGCTGCTAGCCATTGGTGTACACGGTTGTCTGGCTACGCAGCCAAAACAGCTGGAGCGACATCGCCATTGATTAGAGCAGCATCGTCTTCTTATCTTGTAATACTTGCTCTGCGAATTAGGCTGGCGCTCTTCGCTGTTACGATCATTTATTGCCCTAACACTACCTTTTGCGAAGGCCTCGATGCTGTGCGTCGATTCTAGTTAAGCTCGTTCGCTTCGTGCATTTGGTACGCATCGGCCACTTGCATTATAAAAACATATTAATTTTTTCGCAATTATCGCTTCGCTTTAATCGGCACGAACCAATTCGGGTTCGCTTGCAATTGTAAAACTATTGTTCTTAAATAATAAGCACATACCAATTCGGGTCTGCCTGCTTATCGTAACATATAATATATATATAAACAAACTTGAACACAAGAAGTAAATTAAAGTTAATTATTTCTTTTGTGAAAGCTATTGAAAAAGCTCGATAGCGCAACATTTTGGGGACCCCGACGTGATTTATTTTTTGTTGTTACATTATTGCTTTACATTAAAGCAACAAACTTAGAAGATCAGCAACCTGACATTTCGTTTTGTGCGGCTTTTATACATATAAGCAGTCGCCGTCGCTTTGCTTACTCTCTCGGTGGCTCAAAGTTTTTTGTTCTTTCGTGCGTAACTTATGTACATGCTATTGCCGTTGCCTCTTTACATAGCTTGACACTGGCGTTCGCCGAAATTTTTACAGCTATTGTTTTTGAGCGGTTTACATGTACTAGCGATCACCGTTGTTAGGTACTCAGCTAGTTTCGCACACACTTTAATCAACGCTTCTAATGCGTGCCCTCTGCAAACAGGGTGACTTTTCTGAAGCGCAAATCATTACAATTTATGACAGTTTGCAAACACTTCAAAATGCTCTAACTAATTCGACACTTAGTGCAATTGATGAGTGCGGACTTAGTGTTAGGCTGAAGCAAATCGAGCGGCATCAGGCCTCATTTGATATTACTCACACAAGCCTCGAAGAGCTAGACTTGGATGAAATTGGTAGCCAATTTCGTGAGGACTTCGACGAGTTAGTCGTTTCTATGGAAATTATGGTTCGGAGTGAAATCGCGAAACGTGTCTCAACATTGCCCTGCTCAACATTTCGCGACCAATCTGTGCTGCCCGCGCAGACAGTCAAAGCTAAGGCACCGCCGGCATTACCCGCATTAAAGTTGCTTACGTTCAGTGGTGGTTACACAGAATGGGCCGACTTTTATTCTATGTTCACAACCGTCATAGAAAATCATCCGGATTTAGCAGATATCAAAAAGCTGCAGCATCTTCAATAGTGCCTGAAGGATTCAGCGCTGGACGCAATTCGATCATTGGAAATAACAAACGATAATTATGCCATAGCACTTAATTTATTGGAGAAAAGGTTTAACAATAAACTTTTGGTTTTTCAGGCACACATACTTGAGATATTGGGGCTCAAGAGGGTGGCAGGTGGATCGGCCGTGGCGCTAAGGGAGTTGTCCGACCAATTCAACGCACACATTCGCGCATTAAAGAGCATGGGCAACACCGAACAGATCGCTGGAAGCATCATTGTTCAGATTATGCTACAAAAGCTGGACCCATCATCACAAGCCAAGTGGGAAGAAAGGCTAGAGGATTCGACGTTCGTCAACTTAATACCATCGTGGGAGCATATGGCTACGTTTCTGGAGCAGAGATGCCGAACAATGGAAGCCGTAAATTTTGCTATGGCAGGCTATGCCCCTAGCCATCAGGTGGGAAAAACAAGAGCAATTAACACAAGTAGATCGTCATTTATCGCCACTAACCACGACGCCCCTGTCTGCGTTTTTTATGATTGCCCTGGTCATGGCATATATAATTGTTCCCGATTTGGAAACTTGTGCCCTGCATTACGGATTAGGGAGGCAAAACGACTTGCATTGTACTTGAATTGCCTAATGAGAGGCCATCAATTGCGATCATGCAGCTCTGGGTGCTGTCGGACCTGCGGGGCGAAGCATCATTCCCTGCTGCATTTAAATAATTCTGGTTTTCCGTCTGGTCAGCTGACTGCGCCTGCTGATTCTTCTTCAATTGCCCACGCCTCTTTCGCTAGGTCGTCGCCATTTACCTCCACCTCCCTTGTTGCCCAGTATTTCAATAGCGATGTTGTCTTCTTTGCTACTGCTATGGTGTTCGTTAAAAATCGCTCCGGCACTTTGATACCTTGTCGTGTCCTTTTGGATTCCGGCTCTCAGCTTCACCTTATAACGTCTCGCCTTACTCAACACCTTCAGTTAAAGAAGCACAAGTCCTCAGCCATTGTCTCTGGTCTAGGAGTTTCTCGTTTTGACACAGAAGGAAATACGGTCACTATAACGATACAGTCTCGAGTATCTGAGTACTCAACATGCCTCACAGCCCTAGTAGGGCCTACCATAACTGATAGTCAACCGAATTTTACAATCAACACTACGAATTGGAACGTTCCCGCTAACATAAAACATGCAGATCCGTATTTCTTTAAACCAAAACGCGTGGACTTGCTGCTTGGAGCTAGTTTGTTTTATGAGCTTCTCAGCGTCGGCCAGATAAAGCTTCTCCCAGGGCTTCCATGTCTTCAGAAAACAAGGCTTGGTTGGGTAGATCGCGTTTGGGCGGATCGCGTTTGGGTTATTCTACATTGATTGCGAAGCATTCTGCGGGCAAACTTGAGTCAAGTTCTGAAGATCGTGCTGATGAATTGGTGCGCCGATTTTGGGAGATAGAAGCCTGCTTGAAAATTACACCTACCACATTAAAGGAAGAAACTGATTGTGAAGATCATTTCTTAAGGACTCATACCAGATTGCCTAGTGGCCAACATTCGGTTCATTTACCCTTCAAGCGAAGTTTGAAATGTCTTGGGACGTCATACCAACAAGCCCTTCGTCGGTTCCTGACCCTTTAACGCAAACTAAAAAATCGTCCGGACCTGAAGATTCAATATTCGAATTTTCTAAAGGAAAAAAGTCTAAAGTCTAAAGGTCGCTCCAGAGTCCGTAGGACTTTGTCAATATTTTCTTCCTCATCACTGTGTCTTTAAAGAAGACAGTTCAACGGCAAAGTTGCGAGTCGTTTTCGACGGCTCAGAATTTCTATGTTGAAACAAATTGGACTGGCCAGTTTCTTGCCTGTCAGAAAGGCCAGAACTCGAGCTAAGAAAAAAGGTCCTTGTTGCGCCATCTCCCTTCGTTAATATATCTGCCACTTGTAAATACGCAAACTCATTTGATACAATGCAGCTTATATTCGCATATATCTATAAATTAATACACAGAAACAGGCATCCTGGACTTACAGTGTGTGATATACAACATGGGACCCAACTCATCACAGATTTACTCATTACAAGGTTTCACAATCAGGACTTACACGCTGGTCCACGGGCAATTCTGGCTCATATTCGGTTGCAGTATTGGCCGATTGGTGGAAGGAATACTGTATCCAAGGTGGTTGGCAAATGTGTGAGATGCTTTCGTGCCAAGCCACGATTAGTAGAGCATATAATGGCTGATCTTCCCAAAGAACGTTTGACTGCTTGTCGAGCCTTTGAAGTCTCTGGCGTTGACTATTGTGGACCATTTTTCTATTTGCCAGACGTACGTAATAAAGCTCTAGTCAAATGCTAAATGGCTGTCTTCGTCTGCTTCGCGATTAAAGCAGTTCACCTGGAGCTGGTCAAGGATCTGTCAACGGCTTCATTCTTGAATGCGCTCAAGAGGTTTATATCGACTCGAGGCAGGCCACCTCAGATATGGTCGAATAACGCTACCAACTTTGTCGGCGCCAAGAACGAGCTTCTGGAACTCAAACGTCTTTTCATCAGTCGCGATCATATTGAATCTGTGCACAAGTTTTGCTTGGCTGACTCCATTGATTGGAAGTTTATTCCCTCTCGTTCGCCGCACTTTGGCGGCCTTTGGGAAGCAGCGGTGAAGACAGCGAAGCATAATTTTTATCGTGCTGTCGGCTCTTGCGTTCTTAACTTCGAAGAACTTCGCACCCTAGTCTGCCACATAGCATCGATAATTAACTCCAGGCCATTGTTTCCTCTTTCAGAAGATCGAGCAGACCTAGATGTGCTCACTCCAGCTCATTTCTTGATTGGTGGACCCAGCTCATCGTTCGTTGAGCCAGATGTGATGCACCTTCAATTCAATCGTCTGGACGCTCCAAATGGCGTATTTCGAAACCAGGCCTATGTGTCAATGACATAGTCCTCGTAAAGGATAAAAATCTGCCGCCTCTAAGGTGGCCACTGGCGAGGATCACGGAGCTTATCGTGGGAAATAGTGGAGTCGCTCGCGTAGCCATCTTGCGCACCGCAACAGGAGAGATAAGGAGAGCTGCAAACAAACTGTGCCTGCTGCCCATCAAGGACTCAGTTGAAAGCCCATGCCTTTCAACGGGGGGAGAATGTGTGGCTACGCAGCCAAAACAGCTGGAGCGACATGGCCACTGATAAAAGCAGCATCGTCTTCTTATCTTGTAATACTTGCTCTGCGAAGCAACTGCTTAAATTTCGCTCTTAACATTATATACATTAAGCTGTCGCTCTTCGCTGTAACGATCATTAATTGCCCTAACACTGCCTTTTGCGAAGGCCTCGATGCTGTGCGTCGATTCTAGTTAAGTTCGTTCGCTTCGTGCATTTGGTATGCATCGGCCACTTGCATAATAAAAACATATTAATTTGTCGCAATTATCGCTTCGCTAAAATCGGCACGAACCAATTCGGGTTCACTTGCCATGGTAAAAATATTGTTCTTAGATAATAAGCACAGACCAATTCGGGTCTGCCTGCTTATCGTAACTTATAATAAATATATAAACAAATTTGAACACAAGAAGTTAAATAAAGTTAATTATTTCTTTTGTGAAAGCTATTGAAAAAGCTCGATAGCGCAACAACGATCAATGCTGTGGTTGCACGATTCCTCTACGTCCTTCAGTTCATCCGCGAAGCCGATGATACTTGTATCGATCGGGAGTTTCAGTCGGAGGATGCCATCGTACATGACCTTCCAGAGGAGGGGCCCTAGAACTGAGCATTGGGGCACCCCAGCGGATAGTTGATGTGTAGTGGGGCCGTCTGCGGTGTCGAATTGCAGCAGTCTTCCTCTAAAGTAGCTGCGTATCGTCTCCTGAAGGTAGTATGGGACACGGAACGTTGACAGCACATCAAATTTTTTGTCCCACCTGGCTGTGTTATAGGCGTTTTAACATCTAGCGTGACGATGCGGCAGTACTTCTTTCTGCCGCTCTTCCATCGCGATCCTTGGATGGCGTTTGTTGCTATGCCGACCACTTTGTCCAAAGCGTCAACTGTCGACTTTGCTTTGGTGAAGCCAAATTGACTTTGGGACAAACCGCTATTATTGTCGACAGCTGCTTCAAGCCTGGTGCAGATTATCTTCTCTAGCACTTTGCCTAACGTGTCCTTGGGGAATGATGGTATGATGATGGATCTACTGGCGGCTTACCTGGCTTTGGTAACAGGACCAGCGTTTGGATTTTCCATATCGAGGAGAAAGTTCTCTCCATTAGGCACATGTTGAAATGCTGCACGAACTGCGCGGGCTGCAAGCTCATGGCTAATTTCTGCGCTCGGTTGGTAATTCCATCCGGACCCGTCGCCTTACTGGGCTACAGGCTTGTGGCTATCGTCAGCACCTCATCGACTGATACTTCGTCTATAAGCACCGGCGTGGCTGCTGCATAGCTCGATGGGCCGGTTTGCGTAGATTATACGTCGGGTCTGATTAGGAATAGCGTTTCCACAATTAACTTAAGCTCCCTTGGATCAGAAGGCTGCGGTTGCTTGCCGGCGTAAAGTCTTTTGACGACTGTTTTATTTGCCTTGCATAGTTCCAGAAAGCATTCTCGCTTGCTTCCTCGTATGGACTTCTTAAGCAGTTTTCTGGCCCTTTGATACCATAGTTGTTCTTCGGCATGGTTGGGTCTACCTCGGGCTCGCTGGTATCTCCTTCTGGCTTGGATGCAGTTCCGCCGTGCTTCGGAAATATTTTCGTTCCACCAGTATGTGGGTAACTGGTGGCGCCGAAACGTTTTCCGGGTTTCCATGCTTTCATCACAGGCACGTGTTAATTGACTTGCCATTAGGGAGGCTCTATGCTGCATGCTTGGGTCCAGGTAGCAGCTGTATATCCACAGGCTGCCGTATTGTGCGCGTATAAACCGAGTAAAGGACTTTGTATTCGTCAGCCATGTTGATGGGCCGCCACATACCCAGAGCGCAGCTTTCGATCCTGATCCTCTGTCCATATTCTGGAGCAGTTGGTCTCTCGGTGGTGAGGTTCGCTAATAATGGCAATATTGATGCGCATTTCGCCGACAGTCTGCTCTAAGAGGGCTTGAGCAGCTGTGCAGTGGTTAAGGTTCAATTGGAGAAACCTTCAAATTTCAGTTTCCATGCTGCCTAGCGGTACGCCGGACACTTGAAGCTGCCTGTAGCGTGGTCCGTTGGCTTTTTCGTGGCCTCTAATGGCGTAGGGTCTGGGACGCTTCTGTGGTAGCTTGCATCCGTTAACTGCTGTCCAGCTCTCTGTGTTGCCTTTTTGACGAGCTGCGTTAGAGTTGGCAGGGGCTGACTTAGGTTGCGTGAGCACCCCCTGCTTCATTGGGTTTTTACCCAGGCGTTTGGCTTTTTTTGGAGGGTGTTCTGCGCTGCTCCGGCATGCCATCCCTCGGCCGTTCAGGTGTGCTTGCCTCATTTTGGGCTCCGATCTTCGTTGGTCGCGTCTATACACGTTCGGCTCACAACGTCTGGCTAAAGCCGGTGCCGTTTGCGCTTCGTCACACTTCGTTTCCGGCGCACAGAGTTTAAGCGCCACGTTCTGAAGTTTTCCTGCTTTCGCGAGTTCCTCTTGCATCCGCCCTTTAATGTGTCGTTGTCCGTTGCACAGCGCCGTAAGGCCGTCTAGGACTACGCCCATCTTTTCGAGCGTGCCTCTCAGCGTTCTTGGCAGCTCTTCACTCGCTTTTGCCGCGGACGACGCAGCCACTCTTTGCTGCACTGGCGTGACCGCCTGGTGCGGCGGTGATCGCTGCAGCGCAGAGCAGCGCGCTAAGGCCTGCAGTTCATCCTCCATTTTCTCCTATATGGGCACCTGCTCTAACTAACAGGGCTCTTTAGGGCAGTCCGACGGTGGCCAAAAGTTTCCTTCAGGCTTTTGACCGCTGGGAGTTAAACCGCTCCGACTCGGTCACCAGAGCCCCGTTTTTATGGGCACCGCTCCGGCTTGGGGCTGGAAATTGGTCTATTCCGCGATCTTTTGCTCCTTTTAGCCCTGGAGCCGGAAGTGAGTACCGATAGCGACTTCTTTGCATGTTGTTAAGCGTTAGTTAGCGAAGCTTATCTGTTTACCAAGAACAGCGTAAGCACGAAAGTATTCTGTACTTTCTGCCAGTTATCTTGGACAGCTTATTGGCTGGTTGTTGTCTTTGCTTCGAAGTTTGGTAGCTGGTTCTATAGTGCAGATCAGCTGGTTGTGAACTGCGCTGGCCAACACTACAAACAACACTACAATAGAGTGAATGCAACCAACTGCACAAATAGCTTCGCGAGACGGCTACTAAACTTGAGTGGTAAAACTCACAATAGCGCACAAAAACACGCCAAGAAGATGCCTCCACTCCCCTCGGCAGGACCTTAGAGCTGTGGACGCCACCCTAGGAATGCTCTGCAAGGGCTTCGCAATGAGTACCGCCGCGCACCTTTTGGTGTCTTAGGTGACACAGTTCACTGCGCACGTGCGCTAACTTCACTATAATTTTATCAGGAAAACCACTGATTTGTTTATTTTCACACGGAGCAGTTAAAAGACGCGTCCGCACTCTACAAAAACAATTTCTCTATTCCGTGTTTGTGTGTTTTCTTTGATTTTTTTTTTGTTTGTTGAGTTCTATTTATTAACAGCGCTTAAGTACTTATATTGCATTCTACGCTTATGTTGTAGTTGGGGGTTAGGTGATGATTAGGTAGCGTGGATTTCCTGCGGAACGGCCGCAAAGCATTGCTTCACAGGCATGTTCTTGCTACCTAGTCTTCCTCCGTTCTCCTTCTGATGCGTTCAACTCTCCTGAGTTCCAGCATTACTTCTGCTGCGAAGGTGCTGGCTGCGTCCCACTTCTGTGCGGTCTCTAGCATGGTCGTGACCAGGTTGTCCACCATGATAGGTCTGCTCATGCTGTCCTCCAGTTCCTGCCTGTTCGCTGAGAAATGTACACATTCGAATATGTCGTGGCATCCGTCGCCGGATAGGAGCTGCGTTAAATAAAAGTTTGTATTACCATACTTGCGGCTTATCCTGGCTTCCATGTTTGGGAAAAGCCTATGCGTTCAGCGTCCTTTATTGCATCCTTGCTGCAGTGCGAACCGAGTTTGCTGTGCTGTTTTCATTGTGAGCTCTAAACGGGACCATCCCTGCGATAGCCAGAGCCGCTTCGTCTGATACCGTCCGTAAGGCGCAGCTGGCCCATAGAGCGCTTAGGTGATATATAGAGTTTACGCCTTAGCTGTAGCTAGGAACAGCCATTGCTCTGCTCTATTTACGGACATAAGTCGACGGCGTCTCTGCCGTTTCGGTCCCCGTGTGTTCAGCATAATCCTGGATAACACTCGCCAGGATTCTGCTGTTTTTTTGTGCACACACTCCAAGTGCTCTCTGAACTACATCCTTGTGTCTAGCGTGACGCCCAGGTACTTTAACGCCCTCGCTGATTCCACCTTTGTTCGGCTGCTGACTAACACTGCTTCAGTTTTATGAGCAGCCAGCTCGAGTCCAGCTGCTGCTAGCCATTGGTGTACACGGTTATCTGGCTACGCAGCCAAAACAGCTGGAGCGACATCGCCATTGATTAGAGCAGCATCCTCTTCTTATCTTGTAATACTTGCTCTGCGAATTAAGCTGGCGCTCTTCGCTGTAACGATCATTTATTGCCCTAACACTGCCTTTTGCGAAGGCCTCGATGCTGTGCGTCGATACTAGTTAAGCTCGTTCGCTTCGTGCATTTGGTACGCATCGGCCACTTGCATTATAAAAACATATTAATTTTTCGCAATTATCGCTTCGCTAAAGTCGGCACGAACCAATTCGGGTTCGCTTGCCATTGTAAAACTATTGTTCTTAAATAATAAGCACAGACCAATTCGGGTCTGCCTGCTTATCGTAACATATAATAAATATATAAACAAACTTGAACACAAGAAGTAAATTAAAGTTAATTATTTCTTTTGTGAAAGCTATTGAAAAAGCTCGATAGCGCAACATTTTGGGGACCCCGACGTGATTTATTTTTTGTTGTTACATTATTGCTTTACATTAAAGCAACAAACTTAGAAGATCAGCAACCTGACATTTCGTTTTGTGCGGCTTTTATACATATAAGCAGTCGCCGTCGCTTTGCTTACTCTCTCGGTGGCTCAAAGTTTTTTGTTCTTTCGTGCGTAACTTATGTACAAGCTATTGCCGTTGCCTCTTTACATAGCTTGACACTGGCGTTCGCCGAAATTCTTACAGCTATTGTTTTTGAGCGGTTTACATGTACTAGCGATCACCGTTGTTAGGTACTCAGCTAGTTTCGCACACACTTTCTATCAACGCTTCTAATGGCAACAGAAAATAACGCCTCCAGTGCAGTGCCCTCTGCAAACAGGGTGACTTTTCTGAAGCGCAAATCATTACAATTTATGTCAGTTTGCAAACACTTCAAAATGCTCTAACTAATTCGACACTTAGTGCAATTGATGAGTGCGGTCTTAGTGTTAGGCTGAAGTAAATAAAGCGGCATCAGGCCTCATTTGATATTACTCACACAAGCCTCGAAGAGCTATACTTGGATGAAATTGGTAGCCAATTGCGTGAGGACTTCGACGAGTTAATCGTTTTTATGGAAATTATGGTTCGGAGTGAAATCGCGAAACGTGTCTCAATATTGCCCTGCTCAACATTTCGCGACCAATCTGTGCTGCCCGCGCAGACAGTCAAAGCTAAGGCACCGCCGGCATTACCCGCATTAAAGTTGCCTACGTTCCTACATTCGATCATTGGAAATAACAAACGATAATTATGCCATAGCACTTAATTTATTGGAGAAAAGGTTTAACAATAGACTTTTGGTTTTTCAGGCACACATACTTGAGATATTGGGGCTCAAGAGGGTGGCAGGTGGATCGGCCGTGGCGCTAAGGGAGTTGTCCGACCAATTCAACGCACACATTCGCGCATTAAAGAGCATGGGCAACACCGAACAGATCGCTGGAAGCATCATTGTGCAGATTATGCTACAAAAGCTGGACCCATCATCACAAGCGAAGTGGGAAGAAAGGCTAGAGGATTCAACGTTCGTCAACTTAATACCATCGTGGGACCATATGGCTACGTTTCTGGAGCAGAGAAGCCGTAAATTTTGCTATGGCAGGCTATGCCCCTAGCCATCAGGTGGGAAAAACAAGAGCAATTAACACAAGTAGATCGTCATTTATCGCCACTAACCACGACGCCCCTGTCTGCGTTTTTTATGATTGCCCTGGTCATGGCATATATAATTGTTCCCGATTTGGAAACTTGTGCCCTGCATTACGGATTAGGGAGGCAAAACGACTTGCATTGTACTTGAATTGCCTAATGAAAGGCCATCAATTGCGATCATGCAGCTCTGGGTGCTGTCGGACCTGCGGGGCGAAGCATCATTCCCTGCTGCATTTAAATAATTCTGGTTTTCCGTCTGGTCAGCTGACTGCGCCTGCTGATTCTTCATCAATTGCCCACGCCTCTTTCGCTAGGTCGTCGCCATTTACCTCCACCTCTCTTGTTGCCCAGTATTTCAATAGCGATGTTGTCCTCTTTGCTACTGCTATGGTGTTCGTTAAAAATCGCTCCGGCACTTTGATACCTTGTCGTGCCCTTTTGGATTCCGGCACTCAGCTTCACCTTATATGATTGGCGTCCTCTACGATTCCTCTGCCGCACCAAGAACACTCGTCTGTGTTGTCGTGGCCGAATCGCTCCTGAAGCATCCGTGGCCTGACAGGAGCTGCAAGTATTACCATACTTGCGGTTTATCCAGGCTTCCATGTTTGGGAAAAGCCTATGCGTTCAGCGTCCTTTAGATGAGCGATCCCACCGTGCTTGCCATCGTGTGATGCATTGCATCCTTGCTGCAGTGCAAACCGAGTTTGCTGTGCTGTTTTCATTGTGAGCTCTATAGCAAACTACCTCTTCAGTTGGAAGTTCATTAAACGGGACCATCCCTGCGATAACCAGAGCCGCTTCGTCTGATACCGTCCGTAAGGCGCAGCTGACCCGTAGAGCGCTTAGGTAATATATAGAGTTTGCGCTGTTTCCACCTTTTTTCGGCTGCTGACTAACACTGCTTCAGTTTTATGAGCAGCCAGCTCGAGTCCAGCTGCTGCCAGTCATTGGTGTACACGGTCAATGCTGTGGTTGCACGATTCCTCTACGTCCTTCAGTTCCTTGCGACGACTACAAGGGCCACGTCATCCGCGAAGGCAATGATACTTGTATCGATCGGGAGTTTCAGTCAGAGGATGCCATCGTACATTATCTTCCCGAGGAGGGGTCCTAGAACTGAGCATTGGGGCACCCCAGTGGTCAGTTGATGTGTAGTGGGGCCGTCTGCGGTGTCGAATTGCAGCAGTCTTCCTCTAAAGTAGCTGCGTATCGTCTCCTGAAGGTAGTATGGGACACGGAACGTTGACAGCACATCAAATTTTTTGTCCCACCTGGCTGTGTTATAGGCGTTTTAACATCTAGCGTGACGATGAGGCAGTACTTCTTTGTGCCGCTCTTCCATCTCGATCCTTGGATGGCGTTTGTTGCTATGCCGACTGCTTCAAGCTGCTTCAAGCCTGGTGCAGATTATCTTCTCTAGCACTTTGCCCAACGTGTCCTGGGGGAAAATCGGCCTGTATGATAATGGATCGCCTGGCGGCTTACCTGGCTTCGGTAACAGGAATAGCGTTTGCAGTTTCTATATCGTCAGCTCATCATCGACTGAGACTTCGTCTATAAGCACCGGCGTGGCTGCTGCATAGCTCGATGGGCCGGTTTGCGTAGATAGTATGCCGGGTCTGATAAGGAATAGCGTTTCCACAATTAACTTAAGCTCCCTTGGATCAGAAGGCTGCGGTTGCTTGCCGGCGTAGAGTCTTTTGACGACGGTTTTATATGCCTTGCATAGTTTCAGAAACCATTCTCGCTTACTTTCTCGTATGGACTTCTTAAGCAGTTTACTGGCCCCTTGATACCATAGTGTTTCTTTGGCATAGTTGGGTCTACCTCGGGCTCGCTGGTATCTCCTTCTGGCTTGGATGCAGTTCCGCCGTGCTTCGGCAATATTTTCGTTTCACCAGTATGTGGGTACATGGTGGCGCCGAAACGTTTTCCGGGTGTCCATGCTTTCATCACAGGCACGTGTTAATTGATTTGCCATTTGGGAGGCTCTATGCTGCATGCTTGGGTCCAGGTAGCAGCTGTATATCCACAGGCTGCCGTATTGTGCGCGTATAAGGCGAGTAAAGGACTTTGTATTCGTCAGCGATGTCGATGGGTCGCCACATACCCAGAGCGCAGCTTTTCATCCTGATCCTCTGTCCATATTCTGGGGCAGTTGGTCTCTCGGTGGTGAGGTTCACTAATAATGGCAATATCGATGCGCATTTCGCCGACAGTCTGCTCTAAGAGGGCTTGAGCAGCAATGCAGTGGTTAGGGTTCAATTGGAGAAACGTTCACATTTCAGTTTTCGTACTGCCTCTCGGTACGCCGGACACTTGAAGCTGCCTGTAGCGTGGTCCGTTGGCTTTTTCGTGGCCTGCATCCCCGCATCTGTAGCATGCGCCTTTCAAGTCCTCTCCGCTGGTGCACTTCACAGCAATGTGCCCGAAGCACATTGCTTCGGGCCTGGTATTTACAGCATCGCCTTTGTTGGCCGATTGCACGTATCCGGCAGACTACCTATCCAATCCTCACCTTAGCCATTTCGACTAGCGTCCTGGCTTTTGGCGCAGTGATTTAATCGCTTCAATCGACAAGGGAGTCGTCTTTTGGGTCATCTTTACCTGCGCCGAGCACTTCTTCCTTCATCGCCAGCTCATCCAGGTCCCTGATCTTAACCTGGGACGTGTCGGTCAGCGTTCTTACAATTGCCCGGTCGCCCAAGGCCTTACCCACAGCTTCTTGCACCTCGTTTGCGGTGTGCTCCGGCTTCCTATTGAGGTGCAGCAGGAGATCGCCCTTCGCAGTCTTGCAAATGCCCTGTACTTCGCCACTTAGGTGCTTGAGGGCCGGGTCGCATTTAACGAGCCTGAGCATGCCGGCATAAGAACAATCGCCCACTTCGTTTACTGTAATGGCGTCGGCTCTGGGACGCTTATGCGTTCGCTTGCGTCCGTTGACAGCTGTCCAGCTCTCAGTGTTGCCTTTCTGACCAGATGGGTTAGAGTTGGCAGCGGATGGCTTCGGGTGCGTAAGCATCTCCTGCTTCGTTGGGTTTTGACCCAGCTGTTTAGCCTTTTTGGAGGGTGTTCTGCGCCATCCCTCGGCCGTTCGGGTGTGCTTGCGTCATTTTGGGCTCTGAACTTCGTTGGGCCCGTCTTTAGTACGTTCGGCTCACCGCGTCTGGCTAAAGGCACCGTCGTTTGCGCTTCGTCGCACTTCGTTTCCGGCGCACAGAGTTTAAGCGCCAATTTCTGAAGATTTTCTGCTTTCGCGAATTCCTCTCGTATTAGCCCGTTAATGTGGCGTTCTCCGTTGAACAGCGCCGTTAAGCCGTCTAGGACTAAGCCCATCTTTTCGAGCGTGCCTCTCAGTGTTTTTGGCACCTCATCACTCTTTGCTGCACTGGCGTGACCGCCTGGTGCAGCGCTGATCGCTGCAGCGCAGAGCGGCCACAAAGGCCTGCAACTCCTCTTCCATTTTTTCCTATCTGGGCAACTGCTCTTACTAACAGGGCTCTACAGGGTCCCTCGGTGACCAGAAGCTTCCCTCAGGCTTTTGACCGCATGGAGTCCCGTTTTCATGGGCACCGCCGCGGCGGGGGGTTTTGAAATTGGTCTGTTCCGCGACCTTGTACAGCTTTTTGTCCTTGAAGCTTAAGTGAGCACTGTACTGACTTCTTTGCCGGTTCTTAAGCGTGTTTAGATAACGAAGCTTATCTGTTTACCAAGAACAGCGTAAGCCCGAAAGTATGCTGTACTTTCTGCCAGTTATCTTGGACAGCTTATCGCCTGGTTGTTGTCTTTGCTTCGAAGTTTGGTAGCTGGTTCTATAGTGCAGATCAGCTGGTTGTGAACTGCGCTAGCCAACACTACTAATAGCTGTTAGATTGAATGCAACCAACTGCACAAATAGCGAGACGGCTACTAAACTAAATACAGCTCCTCCACTCGCCAGGATCTTGGAACTGTGTACGCCACCCCAGAAATGCTTTGCAAGGGCTTCGCAATGAGAACCGCCGTGTATTAGGCCTACGACATAGTTCACTGCGCACGTGCGCTAACTTCACTATAATTTTATCAGGAAAACCACTGATTTGTTTATTTTCCCACGGAGCAGTTAAAAGACGAAAATAATTTCTCTATTCTGTGTGTGTGTGAGTGCGTGTGTGCTTGTTTTTTTTTCTGTGTATTTTATTTATTAACAGCGCTTAAATACTTATATAACATTCTACGCTTATGTTGTAGTTGGGGGTTAGGTGATGGTTAGATTGCGTGGATTGCCTGCGGAACGGCCGCAAAGCATTGCTTCACAGGCATATTCTTGCTGCCTAGTCTTCATCCGTTCTCCTTCTGATGCACTCAACTCTCCTGAGTTCCAGCATTACTTCTGCTGCGAAGGTGCTGGCTGCGTCCCACTTTTGTGCGGTCTCCAGCATGGTCGTGACCAGGTTGTCCACAGTGATAGGTCTGCCCATACTATCCTCCAGTTCCTGCCAGTTCGCTGAGAAACGTCCACACTCGAATATGATGTGATTGGCGTCCTCTACGATTCCTCTGCCGCACCAAGAACACTCGTCTGTGTTGTCGTGGCCGAATCGTTTCAAGTAGCTCCTGAAGCACCCGTGGCCTGATAGGAGCTGCGTTAAATAAAAGTTTGTATTACCATACTTGCGGTTTATCCAGGCTTCCATGTTTGGGAAAAGCCTATGCGTTCAGCGTCCTTTAGATGAGCGATCCCAACGTGCTTGCCATCGTGTGATGCATTGCATCCTTGCTGCAGTGCGAACCGAGTTTTCTGTGCTGTTTTCATTGTGAGCTCTATAGCAAACTACCGCTTCAGTTGGAAGTTCATTAAACGGGACCATCTCTGCGATAACCAGAGCCGCTTCGTCTGATACCGTCCGTAAGGCGCAGCTGACCCGTAGAGCGCTTAGGTAATATATAGAGTTTGCGCTGTTTCCACCTTTTTTCGGCTGCTGACTAACACTGCTTCAGTTTTATGAGCAGCCAGCTCGAGTCCAGCTGCTGCCAGCCATTGGTGTACACGGTCAATGCTGTGGTTGCACGATTCCTCTACGTCCTTCAGTTCCTTGCGACGACTACAAGGGCCACGTCATCCGCGAAGGCAATGATACTTGTATCGATCGGGAGTTTCAGTCAGAGGATGCCATCGTACATTATCTTCCCGAGGAGGGGTCCTAGAACTGAGCATTGGGGCACCCCAGCGGTCAGTTGATGTGTAGTGGGGCCGTCTGCGGTGTCGAATTGCAGCAGTCTTCCTCTAAAGTAGCTGCGTATCGTCTCCTGAAGGTAGTATGGGACACGGAACGTTGACAGCACATCAAATTTTTTGTCCCACCTGGCTGTGTTATAGGCGTTTTAACATCTAGCGTGACGACGAGGCAGTACTTCTTTGTGCCGCTCTTCCATCTCGATCCTTGGATGGCGTTTGTTGCTATGCCGACTGCTTCAAGCTGCTTCAAGCCTGGTGCAGATTATCTTCTCTAGCACTTTGCCCAACGTGTCCTGGGGGAAAATCGGCCTGTATGATAATGGATCGCCTGGCGGCTTACCTGGCTTCGGTAACAGGAATAGCGTTTGCAGTTTCTATATCGTCAGCTCATCATCGACTGAGACTTCGTCTATAAGCACCGGCGTGGCTGCTGCATAGCTCGATGGGCCGGTTTGCGTAGATAGTATGCCGGGTCTGATAAGGAATAGCGTTTCCACAATTAACTTAAGCTCCCTTGGATCAGAAGGCTGCGGTTGCTTGCCGGCGTAGAGTCTTTTGACGACGGTTTTATATGCCTTGCATAGTTTCAGAAACCATTCTCGCTTACTTTCTCGTATGGACTTCTTAAGCAGTTTACTGGCCCCTTGATACCATAGTGTTTCTTTGGTATAGTTGGGTCTACCTCGGGCTCGCTGGTATCTCCTTCTGGCTTGGATGCAGTTCCGCCGTGCTTCGGCAATATTTTCGTTTCTCCAGTATGTGGGTACATGGTGGCGCCGAAACGTTTTCCGGGTTTCCATGCTTTCATCACAGGCACGTGTTAATTGATTTGCCATTTGGGAGGCTCTATGCTGCATGCTTGGGTCCATATTGTGCGCGTATAAGGCGAGTAAAGGACTTTGTATTCGTCAGCGATGTCGATGGGTCGCCACATACCCAGAGCGCAGCTTTTCATCCTGATCCTCTGTCCTTATTCTGGGGCAGTTGGTCTCTCGGTGGTGAGGTTCACTAATAATGGCAATATCGATGCGCATTTCGCCGACAGTCTGCTCTAAGAGGGCTTGAGCAGCAATGCAGTGGTTAGGGTTCAATTGGAGAAACGTTCACATTTCAGTTTTCGTACTGCCTCTCGGTACGCCGGACACTTGAAGCTGCCTGTAGCGTGGTCCGTTGGCTTTTTCGTGGCCTGCATCCCCGCATCTGTAGCATGCGCCTTTCAAGTCCTCTCCGCTGGTGCACTTCACAGCAATGTGCCCGAAGCACATTGCTTCGGGCCTGGTATTTACAGCATCGCCTTTGTTGGCCGATTGCACGTATCCGGCAGACTACCTATCCAATCCTCACCTTAGCCATTTCGACTAGCGTCCTGGCTTTTGGCGCAGTGATTTAATCGCTTCAATCGACAAGGGAGTCGTCTTTTGGGTCATCTTTACCTGCGCCGAGCACTTCTTCCTTCATCGCCAGCTCATCCAGGTCCCTGATCTTAACCTGGGACGTGTCGGTCAGCGTTCTTACAATTGCCCGGTCGCCCAAGGCCTTACCCACAGCTTCTTGCACCTCGTTTGCGGTGTGCTCCGGCTTCCTATTGAGGTGCAGCAGGAGATCGCCCTTCGCAGTCTTGCAAATGCCCTGTACTTCGCCACTTAGGTGCTTGAGGGCCGGGTCGCATTTAACGAGCCTGAGCATGCCGGCATAAGAACAATCGCCCACTTCGTTTACTGTAATGGCGTCGGCTCTGGGACGCTTATGCGTTCGCTTGCGTCCGCTGACAGCTGTCCAGCTCTCAGTGTTGCCTTTCTGACCAGATGGGTTAGAGTTGGCAGCGGATGGCTTCGGGTGCGTAAGCATCTCCTGCTTCGTTGGGTTTTGACCCAGCTGTTTAGCCTTTTTGGAGGGTGTTCTGCGCCATCCCTCGGCCGTTCGGGTGTGCTTGCGTCATTTTGGGCTCCGAACTTCGTTGGGCCCGTCTTTAGTACGTTCGGCTCACCGCGTCTGGCTAAAGGCACCGTCGTTTGCGCTTCGTCGCACTTCGTTTCCGGCGCACAGAGTTTAAGCGCCAATTTCTGAAGATTTTCTGCTTTCGCGAATTCCTCTCGTATTAGCCCGTTAATGTGGCGTTGTCCGTTGAACAGCGCCGTTAAGCCGTCTAGGACTAAGCCCATCTTTTCGAGCGTGCCTCTCAGTGTTTTTGGCACCTCATCACTCTTTGCTGCACTGGCGTGACCGCCTGGTGCAGCGCTGATCGCTGCAGCGCAGAGCGGCCACAAAGGCCTGCAACTCCTCTTCCATTTTTTCCTATCTGGGCAACTGCTCTTACTAACAGGGCTCTACAGGGTCCCTCGGTGACCAGAAGCTTCCCTCAGGCTTTTGACCGCATGGAGTCCCGTTTTCATGGGCACCGCCGCGGCGGGGGGTTTTGAAATTGGTCTGTTCCGCGACCTTGTACAGCTTTTTGTCCTTGAAGCTTATGTGAGCACTGTACTGACTTCTTTGCCGGTTCTTAAGCGTGTTTAGATAACGAAGCTTATCTGTTTACCAAGAACAGCGTAAGCCCGAAAGTATGCTGTACTTTCTGCCAGTTATCTTGGACAGCTTATCGCCTGGTTGTTGTCTTTGCTTCGAAGTTTGGTAGCTGGTTCTATAGTGCAGATCAGCTGGTTGTGAACTGCGCTAGCCAACACTACTAATAGCTGTTAGATTGAATGCAACCAACTGCACAAATAGCGAGACGGCTACTAAACTAAATACAGCTCCTCCACTCGCCACGATCTTGGAGCTGTGTACGCCACCCCAGAAATGCTTTGCAAGGGCTTCGCAATGAGAACCGCCGTGTATTAGGCCTACGACATAGTTCACTGCGCACGTGCGCTAACTTCACTATAATTTTATCAGGAAAACCATTTGTTTATTTTCCCACGGAGCAGTTAAAAGACGAAAATAATTTCTCTATTCTGTGTGTGTGTGAGTGCGTGTGTGCTTGTTTTTTTTTCTGTGTATTTTATTTATTAACAGCGCTTAAATACTTATATAACATTCTACGCTTATGTTGTAGTTGGGGGTTAGGTGATGGTTAGATTGCGTGGATTGCCTGCGGAACGGCCGCAAAGCATTGCTTCACAGGCATATTCTTGCTGCCTAGTCTTCATCCGTTCTCCTTCTGATGCACTCAACTCTCCTGAGTTCCAGCATTACTTCTGCTGCGAAGGTGCTGGCTGCGTCCCACTTTTGTGCGGTCTCCAGCATGGTCGTGACCAGGTTGTCCACAGTGATAGGTCTGCCCATACTATCCTCCAGTTCCTGCCAGTTCGCTGAGAAACGTCCACACTCGAATATGATGTGATTGGCGTCCTCTACGATTCCTCTGCCGCACCAAGAACACTCGTCTGTGTTGTCGTGGCCGAATCGTTTCAAGTAGCTCCTGAAGCACCCGTGGCCTGATAGGAGCTGCGTTAAATAAAAGTTTGTATTACCATACTTGCGGTTTATCCAGGCTTCCATGTTTGGGAAAAGCCTATGCGTTCAGCGTCCTTTAGATGAGCGATCCCAACGTGCTTGCCATCGTGTGATGCATTGCATCCTTGCTGCAGTGCGAACCGAGTTTGCTGTGCTGTTTTCATTGTGAGCTCTATAGCAAACTACCGCTTCAGTTGGAAGTTCATTAAACGGGACCATCTCTGCGATAACCAGAGCCGCTTCGTCTGATACCGTCCGTAAGGCGCAGCTGACCCGTAGAGCGCTTAGGTAATATATAGAGTTTGCGCTGTTTCCACCTTTTTTCGGCTGCTGACTAACACTGCTTCAGTTTTATGAGCGGCCAGCTCGAGTCCAGCTGCTGCCAGCCATTGGTGTACACGGTCAATGCTGTGGTTGCACGATTCCTCTACGTCCTTCAGTTCCTTGCGACGACTACAACGGCCACGTCACCCGCGAAGCCAATGATACTTGTATCGATCGGGAGTTTCAGTTGGAGGATGCCATCGTACATGATCTTCCCGAGGAGGGGTCCTAGAACTGAGCATTGGGGCACCCCAGCGGTCAGTTGATGTGTAGTGGGGCCGTCTGCGGTGTCGAATTGCAGCAGTCTTCCTCTAAAGTAGCTGCGTATTGTTTCCTGAAGGTAGTATGGGACACGGATCGTTGACAGCACATCAAATTTTTTGTCCCACCTGGCTGTGTTATAGGCGTTTTAACATCTAGCGTGACGATGAGGCAGTACTTCTTTGTGCCGCTCTTCCATCTCGATCCTTGGATGGCGTTTGTTGCTATGCCGACCACTTTGTCCAAAGCGTCAAATGTCGAGTCTGCTTTGGTGAAGCCAAATTGACTTTGGGACAAACCGCTATTATTGTCGACAGCTGCTTCAAGCCTGGTGCAGATTATCTTCTCTAGCACTTTGCCCAACGTGTCCTGGGGGAAAATCGGCCTGTATGATAATGGATCGCCTGGCGGCTTACCTGGCTTCGGTAACAGGAATAGCGTTTGCAGTTTCTATATCGTCAGCTCATCATCGACTGAGACTTCGTCTATAAGCACCGGCGTGGCTGCTGCATAGCTCGATGGGCCGGTTTGCGTAGATAGTATGCCGGGTCTGATAAGGAATAGCGTTTCCACAATTAACTTAAGCTCCCTTGGATCAGAAGGCTGCGGTTGCTTGCCGGCGTAGAGTCTTTTGACGACGGTTTTATATGCCTTGCATAGTTTCAGAAACCATTCTCGCTTACTTTCTCGTATGGACTTCTTAAGCAGTTTTCTGGCCCCTTGATACCATAGTTGTTCTTTGGCATAGTTGGGTCTACCTCGGGCTCGCTGGTATCTCCTTCTGGCTTGGATGCAGTTCCGCCGTGCTTCGGCAATATTTTCGTTTCACCAGTATGTGGGTACATGGTGGCGCCGAAACGTTTTCCGGGTTTCCATGCTTTCATCACAGGCACGTGTTAATTGATTTGCCATTTGGGAGGCTCTATGCTGCATGCTTGGGTCCAGGTAGCAGCTGTATATCCACAGGCTGCCGTATTGTTCGCGTACGAGGCGAGTAAAGGACTTTGTATTCGTCAGAGATGTCGATGGGTCGCCACATACCCAGAGCGCAGCTTTTGATCCTGATCCTCTGTCCATATTCTGGGGCAGTTGGTCTCTCGGTGTTCTCGGCATTTCGCCGACAGTCTGCTCTAAGAGGGCTTGAGCAGCTATGCAGTGGTTAGGGTTCAATTGGAGAAAACTTCACATTTCAGTTTTCGTACTGCCTCTCGGTACGCCGGACACTTGAAGCTGCTTTTAGCGTGGTCCGTTGGCTTTTTCGTGGCCTGCATCCCCGCATCTGTAGCATGCGCCTTTCAAGTCCTCTCCGCTGGTGCACTTCACAGCGATGTGCCCGAAGCCCTGGTATTTAAAGCATCGCCTTTGTTGGCCGATTGCAATCCTCACCTTAGCCATATCGACTAGCGTCCTGGCTTTTAGCTCAGTGATTTTCGCTTCAATCGACAAGGGAGTCGTCTTTACCTGCGCCGAGCACTTCTTCCTTCATTGCCAGCTCATCCAGGTCCCTGATCTTAACCTGGGACGTGTCGGTTAGCGTTCTTACAATTGCCCAGTCGCCCAAGGCCTTACCCACAGCTTCTTGCACCTCGTTTGCGGTGTGCTCCGGCTTCCTATTGAGGTGCAGCAGGAGATCGCCCTTCGTAGTCTTGCAAATGCCCTGTACTTCGCCACTTAGGTGCTTGAGAGCCGGGTCGCATTTAACGAGCCTGAGCATGCCGGCATAAGAACAATCGCCCACTTCGTTTACTGTAATGGCGTCGGCTCTGGGACGCTTATGCGTTCGCTTGCGTCCGTTGACAGCTGTCCAGCTCTCAGTGTTGCCTTTCTGACCAGATGGGTTAGAGTTGGCAGCGGTTGGCTTCGGGTGCGTAAGCATCTCCTGCTTCGTTGGGTTTTGACCCAGCTGTTTAGCCTTATTGGAGGGTGTTCTGCGCTGCTTAGGCATGCCAACCCTCGGCTGTTTGGGTGTGCTTGCGTCATTTTGGGCTCCGAGCTTCGTTGGGCGCGTCTTTAGCACGTTCGGCTCACCGCGTCTGGCTAAAGGCAGCGTCGTTTGCGCCTCGTCGCACTTCGTTTCCGGCGCACAGAGTTTAAGCGCCACATTCTGAAGATTTCCTGCTTTCGCGAGCTCCTCTCGCATTAGCCCGTTAATGTGGCGTTGTCCGCTGAAGCGTCTAGGACTATTCCCTGTCTATGCATTGTTTTGTTAGTGGTAGTACCCAAAAATTACGGCGCAAGTGTTAAATTCAATTTCGCATAGTGGTCAACTATCGCAACTTAAACCAAGTCAGGGTGTCAGACAGATTCCCAAAGCCAAATCTTGATTAGGAAGATGCCAATATTTCACAAGCTTGGATTTGGCCAAAGGATTTCATAAAATTCGAATGGATGAACAATCCATTAAGAAAATTGCTTTTAGGTCTACCTAGTTTACCTAGATGATATAATTATTTTCTCAACTTCTTTACAAGAGCATCTTGTGAGCCTTCGCAAGCTTTTTGAATAGCTTAAAGAAGCAGATTTAATGATTCAATTAAAAATATGTGAGTTAGGAATAAAACAAACTTTCTAGATCATGTTATTAAAGAATTCAGCCTGTTCAGAAAAAACTCAGAAAAAGCTGGGCCCATAGATTAGAGAATATAAACATATTAACTAACAGCATTTCTTGGACTATACGGGTTTTACCGAAAGAATAACGCTTCCAACGAAGCAGACCACATACTGGCGAGTCCCAACTTTAATAAAGAGTTGGTTTTAACGACCGACGCTAGCGATAATGCTGTAAATACCATTCTATCACAAACTAGTAAGCCAATATGCTTACCCGACTATCGAGAAAGAACTTCCAGCCATCTTATGGGCAACTATTTACTTAAGACCATATCTTTATGAACGACATTTCAAGATAAACAGTGATCATTAACCAACGCAGAGGCTTCATACACTAAAAGAACCTATTATGAAGTTGCAACGATACAAAATCAAACCTTGTGATTACGACTTTGATATAAAAAATTTCCCAAGCGAGGAAAATCATGTAACAAACCCACAGTCTCGTATAATAGACGAAGTTACCGTATTAGACACAGTCACCATGGCAACATGCCATGGAAACAGATAATCATGGTATTCTTATAATAGAATAACCCTTGAGCATCTTTAAAAATCAAATTATAAATTATTACGATACTTATAATATGATACGTATAGAGATAGAATATCATTCAATGTCAATGAAGGTAGCTGTAGACATTATAAAATAATAATTTTTAGGAAATGCAACATCCATTTTAGTAAAAAGTGAATTAGATTGCGCTCTATGATAAAGAGAATATATGTCAGGTATTTCCCCAAAATCAGGCCCCATTGAGGTAAATAACTCAATATTAAAATTCAAGAAAAATGGTTTTATTTATTAATCTTCGACTCAATTGATTCACCTAATACTATTTAACTTGACCACGACACTTGGTTGATAAATACAGCTCTTAACAAATGGCTTAAAGCTTGTAAAATTCAAATCGATATCCCAAAAATTGTACGAAACAATTAGAATCTTACGAGCTTTCAACAGAACATTATATGCAAATAATAACATTGAATCAGTAACTTTCAATTACAAACAAAAACAGCACAAGCACTACATGTAAAATACCTGCAGAAATATTTCTTTATAAATAATTAATAAATCAAAAAAAACCCTTATAAAATGCTGCATCTAAATGAAAACATGGAGCATTTCACTAATTATATTAAAACCATTTTTTGTGCTGGAGGCGTAGAGAATCTTCAGACAATTAAGTCTGCAGTGTCGCAAATACTTCAAAGCGTAGGTTTCGAACTAACCAAATGGTTTTTGAATTCTCCTGAGTTCCCCGCAACAAACGCAGCCAAGCCGATAACGATTTCAGAGTCTGACACAACCAAAACAGTTAGCGTGTTGTGATTGCCGAATGAAGATGCCTTTCAATTCAAGCTAGACGATTCACTCATGGGTCTTAGAGGGACAAAACGGAACATTCTCTCGGTGACATCGCGGCTACTTGACCCACTTGGCCTGTTAAGCCCTCTGATAATCAAGGCAAAAATCCTACTCCAAGAGCTTTGACTTCACAAATTAGACTGGGATGAATCTTTCCCTCAGAGTTTGGATAACTCGTGGCAGCAATTAAAATCTACTTTGATTCAGTTGCAACGAATAAAGATACCACGATACGTGTTTAGAGAGCCATCTTCACTGATCGAAATACATAGTTTTGCCGACGCCTTAATAAGAGCGTCTGGCGCACGCGTATATATCCGCAGCCATACTGCAGAAGCTTATCGTATTTCGTTGTTGACATCCAAATCTAGAGTAGCCCCCCTCAAGACGAAGACTCTTCGTCGACTTGCGTTGTGCGCGGCTCACCTTCTTGCAGATCTTTGTCATCGAGTCAGAAATCTCATAAGATTACCAATTGAACAGACGGCACTTTGGTCTGATTCTGAAATCACGCTTCATTGGATTCGGTCACATCCTTCGTCTTTGGCAACATTTGTGTCAAATCGAATCGCTGAAATCCAAGAATGGACAGAGAAAGCTGAATGACGCCATGTACCTACAAAGCAAAACCCATCAGATATTGTTTCAAGAGGCTGCGATGTTGATGAGTTACTTGCGTCGATGTGGTTCGATGGGCCGTCATTTTTAAAGGAACCAAGAGAATCCTGTTGTGCTATGGTAGCTATGGTAGACCGACCAGATATCTTGGAAACTATCGATTTTCTCATCGCATGTCCGGCTGCTGAGAGTGTTTGCTTATGTGTTCCGCTTCAATCAAAAATCTAAAAATCGAGAATTACAATTTGAGAGTATCCCTACGGCGCTCGAAAGGAAAGAAGCTTTCGAGAAAATAGTTGAAGTCATCCAACGAGTTGAATTTAAAGATGATATAGATAGAGTTCGAAAGGGCACACGCGTGGGTAATAGCCTGCAGCGTCTCAATCCATTTATAAATGAGTATAATGGATCTTGGTGGTCCATTTCATTGTTGCGAGTAAGGGGACGACTTGTAAATGCTCCTATATCATATGATGCCAAGTTTCCGATATTTTAAAAACAAATATCGCAATTCGCTAGAAGCTTTATTAGATACCTGCATTTGACGAATTTTTATGCTGGTTTAAGAGCACTCGTGAGTCTTCTTCGTGAGCGACAGTGAGATCATGTATCCGTTGCTTTAAATGCAAACCTCGCATGCTAACACAACGTATGGGAAAGTGACCAGCAGATCGACTCCGAGCGCTCCGCCCACTATCTATCTGTGGCGTCGATTTTTGTGGCCCAATTAGCACGACCTTTCGAATGCGTGGAAAGCCTACGTATAAGTCGTGCATAGCATTATTTGTTTCCTTCGCCTCCAAAGCTGTTCACTTAGAACTAGTATCTGACTTATCCACTTATACATTTTTAATGGCTTTTCAAAGGCTCGTCGGCCGTCGAGGAGTCCCACAGACCGTCCATTGCGACAACGCGACGAACTTCGTCGGAGCAAGTCGCGGGTGTGAGTTTGCGTTCATACCGCCAAGAGCTCCTTACTTCGCGGGATGTGTGGGAGGCAGGTGTGAAGTCTGCAAAGCACATACCCCTACGAACGGTAGGCAGCCTATTGCTAACGGCCGAAAAGCTGCAGACGACTCATGTCACAGTGGAAGCCGTCCTTAATTCCAGGCCCCTGGGAAAATGAGCGAGGACCTAAGCGATGGCGAAGCTCTAACACCAGGCCACCCTCTTGTGGGAGGCTCATTGAGGGCTCTGCCAGCAGAGCGACACCCGGACCAGCAGAGTCTCAACTGCTTGAATCGATGGCGAGCTGTCTCGTTGCTCAAGCAACAGTTTTCGCTAACGTTGAGGCACTCAGGAAAGGACGGCGTCGTTAGAGTGGCAGAAATAAGGACGGCCAGTGGTGGAAAATTTAAAAGGCCGATTCACAAGTTGTCTCGGCTACCCGCTGAATGAAGCCCCATGAGCTTCATGGTGGCCGGTGTTGGAGCAGATCCGTGCATTGCTTCAAAAAATGAATTTAAAACTTGAAGTCTAGTGTAAGTTAGGTTTAGGGATTATTCAACCCAAAACTTACTAGCTTTAATCATTTGATAAAAATATACGAGTGTACACTAGAAATTAATAAATTATTATCAATATCAAACTCATACTCCGATTGCTCATATCCTGTATGTTTACAAAACAATGCAACTAAGATTGCACTTTTAACTAACATTGAAACAAAATAGGCAATGTGACTCAAAAAAAAAAGAAAGTCAATTCAAAACTATAACATACTCTGTATTAGTAATAATCATAATATTCATTTGCATCTATTTAATGCTGGTTTTGGCGAAATTTCAATTTTATAAATACCTGTTTGAGCGGAGCGAGAGCGCAAAATTAATCAGTCGCTTTGGGAGCGAATAGCAAAGCGATAAGCACGAAATGCATAATCTGCCTATTAAAGCCACCAAAAGTTCGTTATTTAATTATTTAAAATAATATAATTTTTCATGGCGCCCCCGGGTGGACAGTTTCAAAAGACAATTTGATAAATAAACAAGCTGTGGCTCGCGATTGCATTTAAATTCAAATTCAAATTCTATCACGTCGGCCGAGACCAATAATAATTATCTGTCCTGCTGTCATCAGGAGATGCCAAGGAAATTATATATAATTATTAAATCGAATTTAGAGTCAAATATAGCTACTAAGGAAAGTTTTGACGATTCAAAAAAGAAACGCAATATTTAATTTAAAAGCATAATGCTCAAATAATAAAGGGTAAATTAAACCTAGAATCTACAGAGTTACAATGTTGATTAGAAATGCTGGATTTACATATATGTAGATACAGCGTTAAAATATCAGACTCAAGTAGAAACCTTTGACCCATATTATGAGTATCGTGCCGAGCTCAAAGAACTCTGTATAACGACGAAAGCTCGTCTAAGGTCCGTTATCAAGACATTAAGTCCTGCAACGCCTTCAGGCATACCCTTTGCGGCTCTACGCACACGTCTTCCACATCTGGCACTTCTTAAGTTTAGCGGAAAAGACTCAGGGCTTAAGAATTTTATTAGCCTGTTCGAAACACTTGTTCATAGCGATCATGCGATTCCGAGCATAGAGAAATTCAATCTTCTGATCTAGGTACTGTTAGAGCGTTTTAAGTCACCGAGGACAATTATTATATATTAAAATAGCATTAGATAGCCTAAAGAGAGTATACGACAATCAATGTCTAATATTTGATGAAAATATTTCAGCTTTCTTTAGCCTGCCAAAAATAACGCAACCTTTTGAGGCATCATTAAGATCATCAATGATTGATACTGTCTCTGCCATCTATGTCTCGCTGCTGTCAATAGGTGATGAGAAAAAAATTTCTAACGCGGCTCTCATTCACCTTGTTATGAACAAAGTTGACTCAATGAGCAGACGAAAATGTGAGGATCAACTCGATTTTGCAATCTTTCCATAATGGAGTGAATGTAAAACATCCATGAATCGCAGGTATCAACACCTTTCTGATGAAGAATCTGAAGAATGCTTCTTCCGATGGCCCTAAGCCAGACTCAAAGGCTGTTTCCAAAAACATTAATCGAGATTCGTCTTCAAGTTCTATGGCTAGTGTAACAAACGATCAGGTGACCCCAAAATGTTTATTTTGCGGCTCCAAAAGCCATTCGATATTGAATTGCTCAGCATTACCGCATTATCAGTACAGCAGCTGTTTGATTTCGCTAAGGCAGATCTTGTATGCATCAATTGCCTCCAGTAGCGGCACACTGTTGCCAAATGTAAGGCAAACAAGTGCAGAGTATGCCGTCGTTCTCATAACACACTGTTGCATAGATACTCTGCTGTTTCTAAGACTCGTGCGTTACCACCACCCCTTGACTCCGCACAGGATCAACCATCGACTTCACGTGCTATGCATGCGAATGTGTCTGGTAGTATAATCCTAGCTACCGCAGTCGTTAGCGTTAAAACGAGAAGTGGCGAGATCCTTTTGGCTCGAGCTTTACTCGATTCTGGTTCACAAATTAATATTGTAACAGACGAGCTAGCACAACGATTGCAGCTGCGTAGAGTAGAGGATAGTATCAGCTGTTTTCTGTGCAGCTATTTTAATTCGTTTTTTTCTCATTAAGACTTAATTGTTGGTGGGATTGGTGAGTAGAGGCGGCGGCAAGTTGTGCGGTTGGTTGCGAGTTCGAACCCTGCCAAGGGAAGAATTTTTTTTACTTTAATTTTTCTTTATTACTACTAACGCAAACGAGCGCATAGCGCGAGCTGCATTTGGTGTTGGATGAGAAGGGTTCAGGGATTTTCTAGTCGGGAGCTCCCGACTAGAACCTCTTACTTGTTTTTTATTTATTTATTAATGTATAATCGCAATTGCAATGCTGTTGATAGAATTCAAAGCAGACGCGCATGAATGTGTGTGTAAATGAATACAGAAATTCTTGGAATTTGCGCTTGCTGCCCCAAACTCGAGGCTAGCAATAACATGCTTTATTTAATAACTTCTGTGTTTCTTAACCGATCTTAATGAAATTATCTATTTCATATTGTACTATAGAATATTCGTGTATTATCAAAAAGTCAATTGCATTTAAATTGTGGCTTATATTGGTGGGCAGCGTAAATTGGTAATTTTAGTTGATTTTAGTTGCGGGGAGGTGGCGATAGGTATAATATGAAAGAAGCTTGATATATATATACTATTATAGAAGATACATGTCAAGTTTGGCGACTTTTGCTCATATTAATTACAAAAATTGCTCAAAAAACAGGTTTTCGATATCGATTTTTATCGATTACTTGGAAACGGGGCAAGTTATCGAATACCGGAAACAAACTCGATCTGCGTTTTGACGACAGACGGACGGACAGACTAGATCGACCCGGCTGTTGATGCTGATCAAGAATATATATACTTTATGGGGTCGGAGATCCTTCCTTCTGCCTTTTACATACATTTGCACAAATACATTTTAGCCTTTTTACCCATTTTCAATGCGTTTAGGGTTTAAAAAAAAAACAACAAAAAATGGGTTTAGGGTTTAAAAAAAAAAAAATGGGATTGGTCATGATGAGCCCCAGAAAACTAAAAAAATTATTTTTTTACCAGCAAAAGCCAAAGCAGTGAATAACAAACATATATACATATTTTGATGTAGTTATGCATGCATAATTCATAAATACAACAATAGGTGCGTGCTCGAGCATACACTGTCCAAAAACAAAAGTGAAATTAATCTATGTGTGCTATTTTCCTAACATAGCTATTGCACAAAAAGCGCTTTGTGAAAAAGTCATTTTATTCTTAAATTTTCCTGTACAATTTATCTTTAGTATCTAGGGTAATGTATCGTTTAAATAAAGCATGCATTTCATTGTTAAAGCAAAAGTACTTTGCGTCGATCGTAAGTTCAAAACTTTTTCGAAACGCAGCGACACAAAGCACCATCGACCAGCTTTGCTAAAGGCAGGCTGGCGACTAACTTCGTTGCTGGTGTCAGCATCAGCAAGCCGCGACTTCGACATTCGTTCGTCTGAACAAAAAGCTGTCGGCTGCCATGCCGTGTGAAGTCATATAAGCCAGATATGAAGCTAGGCTAGAAATTTTGCGTCGCATTCAAATGTATGGGCATTACCCATCTTAGTTTTTATATTGTATTTTGTTTGATGTAGTTATGCATGCATAATTCAGACAAGTAAGAAGTTCTAGTCGGGAGCTCCCGACTAGGGGATACCCTGGACCCTCTTATTCCAACACCAACGCGCTCGTTCGCTTTAGTTGTAATAAAGTTAAATAAAAAAAAGTTCCCTTGGCAGGGTTCGAACTCGCAGCTGACTGTATTACTTGCTGCCGTCGCTACCCAATAGACACACCAATAATTAAATCTTAATGAGTAAAAAACGAATTAAAATAGCAGCAGAGAAAACAATACAATCGCAATTGCAATGCTGTTGATAGAATTCAAAGCAGGCGCGCATGAATACAGAAATTCTTAGAATTTGCGCTTCTGCCGCTGATACAAGGAAAGTCAAAACACGTTTTCTTTAATAATTGTGTTTCTTAACCGATTTTGATGAAATTTTCGACAGTACATATAATTGTGATATAGAATATTTGTGTATTCTCAAAAAGTCAATTGCATATAAATTGTGGCTTAAATTAGTGGGCAGCACAAGTTGGATTTTTGACTTTGTGGTGGTAGCGGGGAGGTGGCGATAGGTCTAAAATGAATGATACTTGATATATATGTATATATATACAATTCTAGATGCAACAATTCAATTTTGGTGACTCTAGCTCATATTATTTTTTAAAATGGCTCAAAAAAAGGCATTTCGATATCGATTTTTATCGAATACTTGAAAACGGGCTAAGTTATCGAATATCGGAAATACTCGGAAAAACTCGATCTGCGCGGGCACTAGGAGGACCTACAGCTAAAATTTCAAGTCTCTAGCTCTTATAGGTTCTGAGATCCTTGCGTTCATACATACGGACGGACGGACGGATAAATTTTACAGGAAAAGTTAAGAATAAAATAATTTTTTCACAAAGCGCATCTTATGCGATCCAATGTTAAGAAAATAGGACACATAGATTGATTTCACTTTTGTTTTTGAACAGTGTATGCTCGAGAGAAGTTCTTGTCTCAGCCAATGGCGTGCGAGCCCTTCAGTTTTTATACCCTGAACCCATTGATAATGGGTAAAAAGGCTAAAATGTATTTGTATGTAACAGGCAGAACACAAGCATATCCAATCCCATAAAGTATATATATTCTTGATCAGCAGCAAAAGCGAGCGGACTTAGCCATGTCCGTCTTTCTGCCCGTCTGTCCATCCGTCCGTGTGTATGAATGCAGTGATCTCAGAATCTATAAGCGCTAGAGACTTGAATGTATGTCCTCTTAGTGGCCACGCAGCATAAGTTTGTTTCCGATAATCGATAACTTGCCCCATTTCCAAGTAATCGATCAAAATCGATATCGAAATCGTGTTTTTTGAGCGAATCTCTTAGGTTTTTAGAGCTTTTAGAATAGTTTATATATATCAAGTATCTTTAATTTTATAGCTTTTGCTACTACCACCACATATCTTTTAATCAAGTAAAAAAACCAACATGTATTACCCACCTATTAGGCCACAATTTAAAGGTAATTGTCTGTTAGAGAATACAGGAATATTCTATAGTATAATAATATCTGCTGTTGAAAATTTCATCAGGGTCGGTTGAGAAACGCAGAAGTTATTAAAGAAAATGTGTTTTGGCTGCACACGTCGTTTGGGCAGCTAGCGCAAATTTTTCAGAATTTATGTACACATTTTAAAGTAGTGTTTTTAGCCAGGTTTGTAGAACTCAGTCTACCCGGGTCCTTGTACAAGGAATTTGTAGTCTGCCGAGACGCGGTGCTAGAAGGGGGTTGGGAGAGGCTGGGATCGCTCCGCCGCAGAGTATAAGGAATGCTTATTTGTTTGGCTGGCTCGAGGTCCGGACCTCAATGTTGGCTACCCGCCTCTTACGTACGCCTTCGCGCGCCAAGGTCACGATATTGGGCGAAACGAACTTGACGACCCGATAAGTGTCGTCAAACTTCGGCCCCAGTTTTGCTGCGAACCCATCGAACGCCTTAGATAGCTAAAGTTGGCGTGGCCATACCGATGCAAATTATGGTGCCTCCCCTGGTCCCAAAAAGCACGCTTTAGGTTGTGACGGATGTTGTCAAATACTTCTCTCAGACGTCCGGCCTTCTTCCCTGACGTTTGGTGGACAGTGGCGGAGCTGGGCGCAACCTTGTCGTACAGGGCCGCCGGAAGGCGAGGCTCGCGGCCTTGTACTCGCCTTGGGGGGGTATCCGGTCGAATCGGCCACGCTCGTGTTCACAGCTAGCATCTCGTCTGATGAACTTTGATGCTCTTCAATGAACACGGCGATCATTGTCTTGACCGTCCGATTCCTCCGATATGTGGGGTTTTCCTGAGGGCAGTACGGTGCCGTGAATTGCACCTCGACGTCGATGGAACTCAGTAATGTCTTGAACGAGCGGCTATTGAACTGCACCCCGTTATCGTATATGTAGGTGCTCTTCTGTGGCCTTGCTCAAAGGGGACCACTTCCACCCACTTATTGAACGCGTGGTTTGAGGATGGCCAGAGGATGGCCCTAGGTAGCGTCATCTGGCGCGTCAAGATCTGCCTGGCCGGTCTCACTTGATCCACTTTGAACTTTTGGCACACTTCGCAATATATCACATGAAGTGCGGCATCCCTGGCCAATGGTACTTTTGCAGGTCGGGATACCGTCTTCCTAACATCTTGATGGCCCACCGTAGCGGCATTGTGACATTCCTGCATGCCGATGGCTGCAGGCGACGCACGATTTTCACGGGAGTTGGAGTTGGCCGTTCTCGACAGCATAGTCCTGGTACTTTTCTGGCTCCTTGGTAATTGGCTAACAGAATGCATGTGGTCCATCCGCAGGGGGGCTGCTCTTCCACGGCGTGACCGCATGCCTCTAATGACTGCCTGGATAGCGCCTTTTCGGTACTGCACGTCAAACTGGAACTGCTCCAACTTTAGGACCCATCGAGCGATCCTTACAGACGGACACTCTTTCGAATCGAGACATTTGATGTGGTCGCCATGTGGTCGATGATGAAGTCGAACCGATATCTCTGGTCCGAGTAAGGACAGCGCCAAGGCCCTGGTCGCTCACGTCCGTCTGTAGCACGAACTTCTTGCTGAAGTCGGGGCAGGCGAGGATCGGCGCTGTTGTAAGTCGCACCTTGAGTTGCTCCAACGCGGCCTGCTGTTCCACGTCCCATGACCATGCCTTCCCTTTCATCAGGAGATCGGTCATCGGCTGCACGACCGATGCGAAGTTTGGCACGAATCGTCGATACAACGATGCCATTCCCAGGCACTGTTGCAGCTCGTTGCAGTTCGACGGAGCCGTTAACCTCAGTGTGGCCAGCTCTTTTGCAGGATCCATGTGAATTCCCTAATCGCTCACCACATGCCCAAAGTACTTACTAGTCTCCTCTATTGGTATTTGCCAGTATACTTGCTTTAAGTCCAACATAAATATATAGCGTGCGTGTCGTAAATGCTCCAGTATGTGATTTATCCGAGTTATTGGGGATGTATCTGGGAACGAATGCGCGTTGCCTATAATCGATGCACATTCGCCATTCCCCAGTCTTCTTCATTACAAGCACGATCGGCGCACTACATTTGTTCATCGATGACTCACTGCATATTACGATACGTGGTTGGCTATATGGGATACGCCCTCCAGCCCCTCGAATCGTGCCAGCTCTTCCTTCAGAAATACTTGAAGACCAGGCTCCAGGTCTGCTGACCAGACATCCTCACTGTCCGGACTACCCATTCCAGACCCTTCGCCCCCACTAGCCTCGTGGCGGGCTCCCGCGACCGTGTTCTCCCCCGTGCCTAACTCGCCTGCTAGCATGCTCGTGGGATCCACCCTTCCAAGCTTCGCGCTCTTTGGTGCTGATCCACACGCGGGCTTTGAATCCCGCCTCCGCTAACCTCTGTCGTCGCCTGTCTCTTCTTCCCTTCCCCTCGTCAAGCCACCAATACGCTCCCGTTTCGGTATTCCTACTGGCACCCTGGACATACCTTTATTGCCCGACCGCGCCTCCAGGACTCTCTCCCTTATCGTCGCGACGACACACCCCCCTCGACTCGCATTACGTTTACTGGTTCCAGACTCCGTTGGCGTTGTCGTCCAGATGCTAACTGTCCGGGTGTCGCCGCTGATCGCTTCCCTGAGCCGGTCGCCTACAACACTCATGGCTGCTCACCCGTCTATCGCCGCATTGCTCACAGAAAATGGCCTGGGGACTGGGACATTCCCTCCGAAAATGACCCTCTTACGCGCATGGATGATATATATTAGACGCCACCTGGCCGGTGCCCCTGGTTCTGTTGGTGGCCTCTCTTCGTTGCATCAGCAACTCAGCATACTACTAGCCGAGATCGTGAACCTGGCGAATACTGTTGACCCTGTTGTCCTATCCCCTCGTATCCGACGGCTAACTGTATGAGCTTGGGTAACGACGAGAATCCGTGTCTCCGCACATACATTTTTTATTCCGGGGCTGCATTTTCGTAATATCTGCTAAATTCGCTCTCTCAGGGCTGTAGCCAGCATGGTGCATTAATGCCCACAGGTCCACCACATACTGTTTAAACCCTTCCCCATCTCCTCTAGACGCGGCAAGAAAAATTCTAAAAACCCTTCCTTAAACGGCCTTGACGCGTCCCGTAGCCCGCTCGTCATGAAACACCGCGCGGCTTCGCCGACCATAGTTTCTACGAAAGACAGCGGATCGGCCTGCCCATCGAATCGCATACCCAACTTCCTGACTTTTTCTGGTACGATGAAGTGTACACTCGTTTCCGTTGGTGGGCGAGCTGGCGTTAATAGGGCGCCCTCGGCAAAACGAGATGTGCCCGACTCATTTATTTTATCGCCCGTATCGCGAGCTTTATAGCTCGGGACCGTCGGAACCTCGAGCAGGCCGGGTGTGTTTAGGCGTGGGCCGGAATACGACTCGGACGTGGACTTCCTATCCCAGTCAGTGGCTTCGGGTTCGGGCTGGGCCTTATGTTCCGGTGGTCGCGTATATTTGGCCTTCAACTCGGCTAGCCGAGTCCATATTTTGGCCGAGTGCGACCCCCGGAAACAAAGTTTAGTAACTGGCGACCCTCGCTCAGCCCGAAATCACGAGCAATCGTCTCCAATTCCTCCTTTCAACGTAGGTGGATCCACTGTACTCCCACCCCAGGATTTGGGCACTCACTCATCCGTATCCATCCTCTTTCGACTTTCGCTTTTCGTTCTAAATACCTGGAGTTCAGCTTTTTCCTTTTTTTTCCTGTTTACTCTTTGAGTTACATTTGTTTTAATTTCTATTATCTACGTTT
Source organism: Drosophila lacicola (assembly GCA_035045355.1). NCBI lineage: Eukaryota > Metazoa > Arthropoda > Insecta > Diptera > Drosophilidae > Drosophila > Drosophila lacicola. The sequence goes on from JAWNPB010000166.1 coordinate 399,317, forward strand.
ATCCTATTAAATTGTTAATCTTTGTTATTTATCTTATACCGCGCTTTTTATTTCTTGTTCAATATTTATTTTATAAAATATTTATTTTATTTGATTATTAATCTTTATCATTTATTTTATATTTCATTTTTATTTAACATTTGTGACACAGTTCATGTTCGTTTTCCTTATGTTCGTTTATTAATCACTTTCGTGGAACACCCAAAAAAAAAATAAACCAATAAATAAAAATTAAATTTTAATTAAACCTTAAGATTCGTTGTTCGATATTTTCTTTGCTTATACGCACTTTCAACATTGGCTTAATTCTTTACCGCTTTTTTTTATATGTCGGGTCACTTCACTCCGTGATTAATTTTTCTTATTGGTTTCGATTTTTTTGAATATAAAAACAAATTAAAAAATAAACTTCCAGGCAATCGTCTCGTTGTAACCACTCATTAAGAATGGCTAAAAGTCGTACAATGTATTTGTTCCCTATATTTATGCAAAATCTTATTTACATCGGACTAATAAATTATACATCTTTCATAGGAGCGATCGGTCGAAAATTAAGTTGTATGAAATAATTTTTGTTTTTCAATGCCATACTCGGCATTAACTATTTTCCCTGTGCCTTTCAGGTACGGGTAAAGCACTATGAGCATTATGAAAAGGTTGGGTCTGCAAGAGTATTAAATCTTCGGTGTGCCGAAGATAGCCCTTCTTTCTCGTTTTATTTACTTTTATTGTCGCTTTAGCAAACGTGCTCATAGCACGATCTAGATTTGGTGTTGGTAGAAGAGTGTTAAGGGTATTTTAGTCGGGTACTCGTAATAAACTTCTCGCTTTTGCCGAATGTTTCACTTTGGCCAGCGTAGTTAAGATAGGCAATAATTTAAAACTTAAAAAAAAAAAAAAAAACAATTGGATCGTTGACGTTTGCTATTCAGGAACGAATAATTTGTCATTTTTGTTTTAATAAAATTATATTTTCCGACCGGAAAACTCTCCGGCAGATTATTTAATTTTAAACAAAAATGTGTAATATACAGAAAATGATTTGTTTGTTTAAGAAAAACCATGGAAATTTATCTAACTTCGTGTTTCTGCTTTCCTAGCAGCTCTACCAATTTCTATGAATATTTAATGTTAATGAGTTTTGAAATTATATTCTGCGGTAAAATCACCTTGTATCCTATGCGATCTTAGCTTATATACAACAACAAAAATTTTGAGATAAAGCACTTACCTCCAAAAACTTGACATTTTAATGCCACAACGTCACCTTCGCTGTAGGGGCCAACAACTGTTGAACGTTCAACATTAGCACTGTCACGAATGACAACTTGCTTGGGAGGTGCTATAATTAAAATGTTTATGAGTTAATTTTGATAGATGTTTCAAATAATTATTATGTTGCAGTCAAATACAGTCGCAAGCTGCCAAATTTGAATACCCTGAATCCATTGGAAATGGGAAAAGGATAACTTGCCCCGTTTCCAAGCAATCGATAAAAATCGACATCGGCAGCTAGCGCAAATAACAAGAATTTCTGTATACATGTTAAGGCTCGTCTTCCATCCTCCATCAACAGCATTGCAATTGCGTATGTATTGTACACATACACACGTGCTGATATTTTAATTCCGACTAGTAGACACCCTCAACCCCATTTTTACAAGCACCTTATGCAACTCGCGCTACGAGCTCGTTTGTTTTAGAAGTAATACAAATAAATTAAAACAAGTATGTGACTCTAGTCGGGAGTGCCCGACTATCAGATTCCCAAAACTCTCTTATAAAAACATCAAATGCAGCTCGGGCTATGAGCGTGTTTGCTTCAGCCTTCATAAAAAATTTGTAAAAAATTTAAAATTATAATTGGAATCGACTCTGGTCCGACCGCACTACCTGCCACGAAAAACATGTAAGTGGTTCTAGTCGGGAGCTCCCGACTAGGGGATACCCTGATCCCTCTTATTCCAACACCAAATGCAGCTCGCGCTATGCGCTCTTTTGCATTAGTAGTAATAAAGATAAATAAAAAAAAAAAATTCCCTTGGCAGGGTTCGAACTCGCAACTGACCGCATTACTTGCTGCCCTCTCTATGCAACTGCCACTCCAGCCAAAAAAAAAATAGTCTCCTCATCAGGGTTCGAACTCGTAACTGATCTCGCTGCTTTCCGCCGCCTCTACTCAACAGCCACACCAACAATTAAGTCTTTGTTACGGAACTGCTTGTTTCTCAGTGGGCCGCGCCGGCTGGCTCATCGGATTCTCTGGCCCGCAGTCCGCACAATCGATAACAACTAAGCTACACGTCTGTAGCAAAACAGACTCACACAACACTATTCAAAAATGAACCACATAATCGATAACCAATATTCGGAACTGCATGAACAAAATAAACAGCTGTAACAACTATGAAAATGTAAACAACAAAGGTGAGACACTCAATATAAATTAACAAAAAACACTATTTATCCACCTTATTCTTGCAGATCAGGCCCCGGTTCCGGACCCAGCGTACCCGCCCTACCATGAGACGATCACCTACACTCGTCTCCCTCATTTTGGCCACTAGATGGCCTACATTAGGCCGTGTCGGTCATGCCCACTCTCCCCAACAATATGAATTTAGCCGGACATGCTTTTCTCTCAATATGTGCGTATAATTGGTTGCGTTTTCTTAAAATTTATAGCAATTATAATCATCGCTTATGGCATTTATCTTGCAGCTATCTAGAGTCTCATGCAAGTGGAGATTTCGTTAACTTCACAGGTGCGTATAATGGTTTGTGTATTTCTTATAATTATTGGCATTAATATTTCTTTTATTTCTTTCCAATTTGCACGAGGATTGTATTCAGATAAATTAGTATTCATGCACGGAGCATTGCTTCTCTGGGTGCGTATTAATGTTACATATATTTATACTTATGGACAAAGTGTATTAATTCCTAAAATTTTCTCTTATCTTATAGAATTCATTTTTTTATTTTAACAACACTGAATGGAACAGGCGACGAAATAATACAAAGATATTGCTAGTCGCCGCAAGAGAAACGCGCAAGGAGGCAATTTAGAGGCAATCGTTGCGCCGATTTAGGAACAATGGCCCACACAATTACTTAAAACTGGGTATGTCACGTATTATGTATTGTATGTATTAAATCGCTTAATTCTACCTTACCCTACCTAAAGAGCTCTCTGGGGGTGGTAAGGGGCGATATAAATGGGTAAATTCAAATTAGGTAAGTATGTGAGCATAGTTCGCGCAAGTGTTAATTTTAGATTTTTATATTTTACAGGCACAGATGCATCACCTTTGGAGTTTCCCTCACCGTTCGCACTCTAAAGTGAAGCTCGGCGTAAGTGCCTATGTATGTATAGATATAACTTATAAATACAAAAGATAACTAAATTTAACGACAAAAAAAAATCTGCTCTTTTTCAGGGAGTACAATGAGGAGTCTTCTTCTAACTCTGCCAAGGCTCGAATGAGGATGGGTAAAATGGAACGGACTCACTCGGAGGATGTGGGCGTGGTCTCGCCTGTGGCCGCTTCTTCGTTGTCGGAGCCCGGTCGTTGGTGGCTCGTCTCGTCGCCTTCAGGGTTGCGCCGACGCTTGCTGGCGGCGTCGCGGATATGCCTGGTGTGCGCCGCTGAGCGCACTTTGGCCTTTGATATGTTTCGTGGGCCTCTCTGGTGCGCGAGCTGGTCTCTATGTTGCCGGAGCCGTTCATTTTTGATTTTTTATTGGTTTGTCTCTCGTCGCACTTTAGTTTTTAGTCTCTTTTAATTGTTTTTATTTTGTGACTCGAGCGGTTTAATTTATATATATATTTATTAAATTGCAAAAAAAAAAACAAAACCAAAATTTTTGTTTGTTAAGTTATTTTTGATAGTACGCGCCGGCTTAACTTGCCAGAAGGGAAACAATTCGAATCTTTGAGCAGATATGCAATATAAAAATGTTATGCTCACTTCGAGCTGGCACGCCCGCCGTCAACCGCTGATCAAATCGAACTCCCTCTTACATTTGGGCAGCAACACCATCGGTGCCGAATTTCGGCACACGCATACATTTGCGATGCGGGCACCGTTGCTGCTCGTCTGCACAGCTGCATTTTTTTGGGTCAATGGCCCAAATGAAGGCCAAGGGCATATCCAAGGGCATGCGATCCACTCTCCTCATAGTCTCTTTAAGAGCGAACCGGGCGGCCAATAGCAATCGTCGCTTTTGGCGCCGTGGATCGCTTGTCTGGCGTTGCCACCCTTCAAAAATTTGGGCTCCGCCATGGGCCCAACTTCACCCCGCATAGTCTGACCATATGACAAAAAGATATCGGCGTGGCCGATAATATCGCACGCAACCAACTAAGTAACCCTCGGTGCTGCCGATAACGTCAAATGCAACATATTATTAATGTGATTAAGGATGATGTCGATATTTATGCCTATTCTGGTGGCGTAATCTTATAATTGAATTACCTTGTTTTCTTCATTTATATCGTGTAAATTCTATTTTGGTTTGATGAGATGAAATTGTTAACGGTCTCTTGTTCGTTGTTTATGTGTTCTGTCAAATTCTTAAATCTCACTAGCACCTCGTTATTAAAATTTACTTGTGTTTTTAAGTTGTTAGTAAGATCGTTGGTATACAATAAGTCGGTTTCGTTTTATAAGGACAAAAAAGAGTCTTTGATTTTGTTGTCCTCGTTTCGCCTAAGTTAATCGTTGTTACTGTTGTTGTTCGAGTAAGGTCTCTATTTTATTGAAGTTACCGTATGTGGCAGCTATCCTGTAATGATATTAATGATTTTTTACTATCGTTTTCTTCAAATAAGTCTTTTAATTTTAGTTTTATGTTTTTTTTTGTTCGCGTGTAGTTCTAAATTTAATTCTACCGTCGCTGTTCGTAGTGGGTTAATTATGTTGCCGAGTAAATGGCATTGTTGTATGTTAAAAACGTTTCTGTTAGGATTTCTTCGTGTGTAATTGTGTGTTCGCTGTTCTTCTTAGCGTCTAAGATGAGCCTATATGGAGCGTTACTAGAAGATTGTTGAAATGAAGTTGTGTGTAATAATATTTGGTATTGTTTACAAAAGTCTTTGAAAATGTTAGACGCGTCTCTGTTATTAATGCTATAACCGTATGCGAATCTTGAAAATTTGTCAATGATAGTTAATATATATTTTCCATTTATTGTATAATGGTCAGTATGTATAATGTCTAAGGGTTGTTTTGCTGTTTCGGTTTTTTTGAATTCAATTTTCTGTGGGTTTCTGTCATATTTTAGGATTTGACAAATATCGCAGTTGTTAAATGTTTGGGCTATTTTATTTCTCATATAAGGGAAGTAATATTGTCTTTTTAAATGTGCTGTTGTTTCATCTATGCCTCTGTGATTGGTGTCAGTATGGTATTTTCTTATTAAATTCTCTTGATCTGTGATATTTTGAATATCTGTAAGGAAAATTGTGCATCTGACTGCTTTAAATATTTTACTATGCGCGAAAAAGTTTTTATAAACTTCCTGGATAGTTTTAAAAATGTCGTCATTGGCGAAAATAGCACAAGTTTTGTTTGGTCTCAAGTTGTTTTTAAGAAGTTTGATTAGTGAGTCCGAGTCGAAATTGGGTTCTGTGATTGTTCTTCTATTTTTTTTTTTTTTGAAGGGATTTCTGTCTTAACCTTTGATGTTTGGCCTTGGTTGAATATAAGTTGAATATTAAAATCATTTAGTGGTTTTTCAGATATGTATATATATTCGTCCAAATTTTTGATGGCAGAGTGTACTGTATCCCCGCATGTTCCTATTAGTGACATGTCGTCATTCATGTTAAGATCTACTTCTACGATCCTAAGTGCATCTACGACTACATTTAGAGATCCCTTTTTGTAAATAACTTCGAAATCATACTCAAATAATTGGAGTCTCCATCGGACAATTTTTGAGTTAGGTTCTTTGAAACTCATTAACCAAACTAATGGTCTGTGATCTATGATAATTGTGAATTTCGAACCGAATAGGTAAGGTCTAAAATATAGAATTGCCCATACTATTGCTAACATTTCTTTTTCGACCTAGGAATAGTTTCGTTCGGTGTCTGACAAGGTTCTACTACAATAACATATTGGTTTGTCGCTACCCAAGTTTCCTTGAGACAATACGGCTCCCACTGCTACGTTACTAGCGTCGGTGGTTAAAATAAATGTTTTAAAGGTTTTCAAAGGTGTTTACGAATTCATCTGATATAATTACTGTTTTTTTTTTCCTTTTAATTGGGCTGTTAATGGATTTGTAATTTTTGCAAAATCTGTAATAAATTTTCTGTAATAACCCAGGAGACCAAGGAATGCTTTTATTTGTTTTCTAGTTTGGGGGATCTGAAACCATTTAATTGCTTCTAACGTGTTGGGGTTTGGTTTAATACCATTTTCGGTCACAATATGTCCTAAGAATTCGATTTCTTTCCAAAGAAGCTTTGATTTTTCGGGATGTAGCGTTAGGTTTGCTTTGGTAAGTTTAGTAAAAACTTTTTCTAAGTTCGTTATATGTTCTTGTAATGATCCGGAAAACACTATTATGTCATCTAAGTATACTAAGCAACAATCTCCTTTAAGTTCTCCAAGGACATTGTTCATGACTCGTTGGAAAGTGGCTGGGGCGTTGGCAAGACTGAAAGGCATTCTAAGGAATTCGTAATATCCTCCTAATGCCGTAAAGGCGGTTTTTTTAATATCATTGAGTTTGATCTCTAATTGATGATAACCGCTTGCTAAGTCTAAAGCGGAGAAATACTATGCTCAACCTATTCTATTTCGTTTATATTCGGAACGGGATATTTGTCTTGAATTGTTTTTTAATATAATTTCTTATAGTCTACTACCAATCTCCATTTGGGTGGTCCGGTGTCTGATTTTTTGGGAACTAACCAAACTGGTGAGCTCCAAGGGGAACGACTATGTCTTATTATTTCTTGTTCTAGCATTTTGTCAATTGGGCCCTGGATTTCTTTTTGTTCGTGGTAACTATATCTGAAGGTTCGTGCGTATAGTGGTATGTTGTCGGGTGTATTAATTTGGTGTTTTTCTGTGTCTGAGAGTGTAAGAGAATCTTTTTCGTCATAAAATAAAAATGGGAGAAGTTTCTTTACTTCGTTTTCTTCCTCTTTGTTCAAATGGTCTGTTTTTACTAAGGCTTGTTGTGTTCTATTAGTATCGTTAAGCTCTAACCGAGTGGGAAAGTTAAGGCTTATGACTTTTTGCTCTTGGCATTTTTTTACTTCTAAAGGTGTTTCTCAACAAAATTGTTCGTTATCTTCCGCGTAGTTGCTAAACAGTGTTATTAGAGTCTTCGTATATGCCCTTTGAAATGAAGGCATTGTTGGCAAATTTACTGGCTTTAAACCAGAAACTGCCCTCTTTTGATTGCACGGGTAGAAGTAGCATGTTTATACTCATTCCTTCTTTTTTGTGAACTTGTGTGGTTTTGTCTTGTCTCATAACTAGTTTAAATTGTGCGTGGGAAGTTTTGAGTATACAGTCGTTTATTCTGATATTTGATAGAATGTATATTCCTATAAGCCCATCGAAATAGTCGTTGAATTTAAGTAAGTGAAAGGAGAAGGTTCCAGATGTATTAAACTCTTTAAATGCCTTAAATTTTGCTTTTTCTGACAATTCTATGGATTTGAGTACTGTTCTTACTATAACAGGTTTTTCTAATTTGGTTTTGCTACTGGGAGATACGAATTTCGGGTCTAGGAAAGAATGGCAAGCCCCAGTGTCAATTAGGAATAGTAGCTGTCTGCCAAAGGGTGAATTTATCAAAATGTAAGGTAAATTCGATCCGTGTCTCGTTTTATATTCTCTTAGGTATCCTATTTGTCCGTTTGAGGCTGGTTGCTGAACATTTTCAGATTCATCTAAGTTGTGTAGGTGTGTCTGCATGCTGTTACTTGGAGAGTTGTTGTACTGTTTGTTATTGTTATAGCGCTGTTGTGAGAAGTTAGACACAGTCGAATTCTTATATTGTCGTGAATTGGGGCCTGAGTTTTGGTTTAGTTAGGTTGGTTTTGTCCGTAGTTATTATTGTTATTGTTGTACGAGTTTTGGTTGGTTATAAGGTCCTCGTCTTGGTCCTTGTTGTCTGTGTTGGTTTTTATTGTTGTAATTATTTTGGAATGTGTCCCTGCGCTTATCTTGGTAATACCTCCCCTATCGCTTTGGCCGATAATTCTTTATTATCTGCTAGCTAAAAAGAGCTCTTTTGGATTCGAGTATTGAGTCGTATAATTGTGCAATAGTCCGATTTTTAAATGGGATATCATGTAACTGATCTATAATAGTGAATTCGTTTCTTTGGTCTGATAATTTTTTAGTCAACACTTTCTTCATTACATCCCAATTAAGGGGAGTGTCTGCCTGATCCAATATTTCGATGGCTCGTCCCTCTATTTTATTCCTAATTGCTCTCAAAAGGAGTTGTCCCCTGGGCGTTTGATCTCTTCCTCTGGTGACCATAAGGAACTTTTCTACATTAGCTATAAAACGTTTTAAAGAGTTTGGGTTGCCCTCGAAAACCGGGAGGCATTTAATAGCGACCAGGATGTCTAAACATGCTTCCTGTGAGCATCTTCCTGACAATTTAGCTAGTCTGTCGGTCGCCATTTCTGTCCTTTGTGTTAGTTTATGTGTATGTGTGGGTATATTGATGTTTTCGTTAGATTTAGGAATGGTAGTATTATTTTGTCTAACCTGGCTGTTAGTAACAGTACTCAAGATTGATGTTTTTTTTACGATTTGGAAATTTAATATTATGCCGTGTATTTATTCTTAATATGTATATTGGCATGCGACTTAGTATTAGTGTCTTCAGATTATGTAGGTTCTGATAACTTAATATATATTATTGTTTTTGTTTGTTTTTCGGTTGGGGGTTATTTAAAAAAGTGTCTGTAATTATTTTTATATGATTGGAAATCGAGAATTATATTACGAATACGCATGTTACGTATTTTAAGTGTTCTTTGTTATTATTTATTATTAAATTTTATTTGTTTTTTGTGTGTGTTCAATTTCCTATTCTCTGATCTACGATACCCTAACAATTGTCTTCAACAAGTTTCAGTGACCGATTCGAACAATGTTCGCGTCCAACAAGTTGGTTGTGACTGCTAATGTCCTATAAGAATATGGTCTTCAACAAGTTTCAGTGACTTGTTCGAACGATACGTTCGCGTCCAACAAGTTGATTGCGGTCATCAACTCCTATTACATGCATTTAAATTATTATTTTTGTTGTTGTTGTTTTTGCAGTCATTTGTTTGTGTATAATTCTTCTATAATTATATTCTAATATACCTTGTTAAATAACAAGTTGATTGTGACCATCACTAATCTATTGCAAGCCATAAGCTTGAAAGTATCGATCATCCTTGCGAACAGTATAAACTTATTCGCTTCCAACTTTTCTCACCTTATGCCACCCCTCTCAGCTACATAATTGCTATTTTATCTAAAAATATAATGATCACTGTCGTAGTTGGTGTACGTGCTTCACTGAGTTATTTACTGATACATTGAATGTGTTGTATATTTTTTTTTTTTTTTTCTATATGTATGTTTAATTATTCTTGTATACATATGTCTATAATACTTTTGCTTCTTTTTCTTCACTCTTCTCTCGTTTCCCTCGCACTTTATATTTTGTTTCACATAATTTTAGTGTATATGACAGGTGCGTTTGTGTTTTTTAATATATAAATTGATCAACTCACATGCTGAATAATATGCACTTAAAGAGCATGAGTCCAAAAATTTGCTGTTCTAGCGGTTTCTTGTGGCTAGCACTCGAAATGTCGGAAGGGCACGTCCTCTTAGAATGCTAAGTGTGCAATTTAATATGAAATTTGGAATGTGTTACAATAAACTGTTGCCTTTTTAAAGTGGGTAACGAGAGACGTGTGAGAGGCATGTGTTTATAACCATTTGAGTGGGTGACGCTTGTCGGCGGGAAATGTGTGTAGTTAGCTGTTCCTAGGCGGCTTCGATGGTGGTATCAACTGTGACATGCCCTGGACGGTCGATACGGTAACTCCTGCGCAAATCGAGTTTGCTTCCGATCTTCGATAACTTGCCCCGTTTCCAAGTAATCGATACAAATCGATTTCAAAATCCTAATATTTGAGCATTTTTGGTAAATAATAAGAGCTAGAGTCACCAAACATGTAGCAACAGACATGTAGCTTCTAGAATAGCATTTATAAATTAAGTATCTTTCATTTTATAGCTATCACCACCTCCCCGCTACTACCTTAGCTATAAATAAAGTAAGAACACTAAGTTACGCTGCCCACCAATATGAGCCACAATTTAAATGCAATAGACTCTTTGATAATACACGAATATTCTATAGTACAATATGATGTAGAAAATTTCATCAAGATCGGCTAAGAAACACAGAAGTTATTAAATAAAACATGAAGACACTTTTTGGTGTTAGAAGTGAACGGACGTGCTCGCGGAATAAAATTGAAAATCAAATTTCGAATGCTCGCCCAAACGACCAATCGCGGCTTTGCAATCCTGCACAAAGATTGCAACGCATCAAATATTAAAAAATACAAAAATGGCATGAATAAAAACAAACCTACTTGCTGGCAAAGCAATTTGTTTTAAGTGAAATTAAACCAAACTGAAAAATACGGTGGTCAAAAGAATTGAGCAATTTGTCAGCGCTGCCGTGCTGACATGCACCCAGACATGCACCATACCAGTAAGTGCTGAGAACAGCAACGCACTCACAATGAGTAAAAAGGGGTCGTCTCGAACTAACGAGGTAGGCCAACTAAATGCTGACGACGCTACGCCGCCGAGCACCTCAATGCTTAACAGCCGCTTGGCAACAACTGCCAATAAATTCTCCGCGCTGATGTCTGCAAGAAGTACTTTCCTACCCTTTAATGGACTCCGAAGACTCCGGCAGCGGCCCACACACTGTTACTAGTGTGAATAGAGACCCCATTGACGCCCTAGTGCGTATAATAGATATCGGCAAACCCAATTCACCTGCCGCAGCCGCGGCTCGAATGATCCAATCACAGGCGAGAAATAAAAATGATAAGCGCAAAGTCTTAGACAGCAGGTCCCCACCTGCCGCGCGGTGAAAACACAAAAAGACTGACACCGGTCCAGTTGGCACTCATGCTCCCAATAGATATGCACTCTTGACCCCACCCGATAACGACGAGGACATGGATACTGACGAATCTGAGGCCGAGCAGATAAACCCAGTCCAAGAAGAGAAATTGCCTGCCTCAGTGACTCCTCAAGTTGGGGGCGGCAGCCAGCCCAACGCTGTCGCCCATGTCAGCACCAGCTCCTCCGTGCCCGAAATAAGGGCCAACAACAATGCCGCCACTGGAGAAAAGCAGCCACCCCCCATCGTCCTAAATCGCATCGACGACATCAACGCCGTGTGGCTCATACTATACGAAGTAGTGGACCTGGATAGTTTGACCATCAAAACCAACCTAGGTAGGACTATGCGACTCCTAGCCAATGATGTGCCCACATACAGGGCCATCATACAGATACTGGAAGAACATAAAATTAAGTTCTACTCATACCAGCTGCATGAGGAGAAGCCCGTCCGCATATTAATCAAAGGCCTCCACCACTCCACACTCAACCGAGAGCTCATCGACGACCTGTGGAGCCAGGGCCATACCGTTCTCCACGTACACAATCCGAGCAGCAAAACTACCAAGGAGCCCATGAATATCCACTTCATTAACTTGCAGCTGGCGGCCAACAAAAAGGAGGCTCTTACCATCAGGAAGCTGTGCAAGCAGGTGGTGAAGGTTGAGACTGCTCGACGAAGCCAGGATGTGGTGCAATGCCATAGATATCAGGAGTACGGGCACACGGCCACATACTGTAGAAAAAAACACAAATGCGTTAAATGCGGGCTCAATCATCGCTCTGCTGATTGACTCACGGCACACGGCTTGACTCAGTTCCGGCAACATACGCCCACTGCGGTGGTAACCACCCTGCCAAGTATAAGGGCTGCGAGTGGTTCACCGAATATACAAAGCGTGCGGGGGCCCCAAAGCCCGCCAAAGTGAAAAATCTCCCACCGACTCAAGCAAACCGAAGCCGCAGCAATAGAGTTCATGGGCCTACACCTGTTGAACTTCCCCGAACAGCACCCACTGAACAAGTAGAAGTGCTTTCATACGCCGCTGCCACCAGAAGAGGACTAGCTGCATTCAGCACAGAGAACAACGCCCCGAGCTCTAGTCAGCGAGAAGGACCAGCGCAAGCTAGGCTACATAGACTGCTGAGGGAACAGCAACAGGAGAGGCTGTCTAAAGCTCCGGACCACACCGCCCTGAAGGCCCTGCCAAAGGACGCACCACTTCCCTGCTCAGTGGAAGTTAGCGAGGATTCATATGATCCATAAGTCGGGTAAGCCGGAATATGACCCTTAGTCATATCGGCTGATCAGTCTCCTGCCTTTCTTGTCGAAGGTCTGGGAAAGACTGATTGTCATCCGACTTTCAAGGCTTATGGATTACATGGCCATCCTTCCTGATCACCAATTTAGGTTCAGGGGAGTCTACCGACTACCCATGTGACGATGCAGCCTTTTTCAAAAAAGCCGGTTTTGACGTTTGTCCACGATAAAGCCTGGGGACTCAAACAGGCTTGGCGAAACATCACCTAAGCCAACTGTGTAGTAATAAAAAAGTATGCTATTTTTGATCCAATACCATAAACAAAACAATTAAAAAAAAATAAAAATGAAACATGTTTTTGCTGGCCTCGAGTTTGGGGCAGCAAGCGCGAATTCTAAGAAGTTCTGTATACATATATACACACACATACATGCGCGTCTGCTTTGAGATTTATCAACAGCATTGCAATTGCGATTTTATTGTTTTCTGTGCTGTTTTTTTTAAATCGTTATTTTCTCATTAAGAGTTGAGTTGAGGCGGCGGCAAGTGGTGCAGTCTGTTGTGAGTTCGAACCCTACCGAGGAAGCTATTTATTAATTTTTTTTAACTTATTCCGTTTCGAAGCAATCGATACAAATCGATATCGAAATCCTGTTTTTTTGAGCAAATTGGGTAAATAATAAGAGCTAGAGTCACCAAACTTGATATGTTGCTTCTAGAATAGTATATAAATATTTCAGTATCTTTCATTTTATACCTATTGCCACCTCTCCGCTACCACCTAAACGCTATAAATCATGTTAGTACACCAACTTGTATTGCCCACCAATTCAAGCTACAATTTTAATGCAATTGATTTTTTTAAAATACACAAATATTCCATAGCACTTTAAGATGAACTGTAATACATTTCATTAAGATCGGCTAAGAAGCAAACAAAAGTTGTGTGTATTGGCTGCGCTCGTTTTAGCAGCAGATAGCGCAAATTGCAAGAATTTCTCTATACAGGTACACAAACACATGCATGCGCGTCTTCTTTGAATTCTATCAACAGCATTGCAATTGCAATTGTATTGTTTTCTGTGCTGCTATTTTCATTCGTTTTTTTCTTATTAAGACTCAATTATTGGTGTGGATGTTGAATAGAGGCGGCGGCAAGTAGTGCGGTCCTTTGCGAGCTCAAACCTACCCGAGGAAAATATTTATATTTATATCCTGAACCCATTGAAAATACATTTGGTGTTGTCGGGAGCTCCCGACAAGAACCTCACATGTTTTTATTTAATATTTTCCGTCTGAGTTTGCTGCAATCTTAAACTTTGTATACACAATTTCAGAGTCAAATTAAAAAAGGCAACTCAGGTCTTTTTTTTTCTTTAATATATGATTTATTTAAACAATTAATTTACAATCTTATAATGCAAATGTGTATTTTTATACCCTGAACCCATTAAAAACGGGTAAAAGGGGTATAATGTATTTGTGCGAATGTATGTTACAGAAGGAAACATCTCCGACCACATAAAGTATATTTATTCTTGAACAGCATCAACAGCCGAGTCGATCTAGCCATGTCCGCCTGTCTGTCCGTCTGTCCGCCCGTTTGTCCGTATGTATGAACGCAAGGATCTCAGAACCTATCAGAGAACCTATGAAATTTGAGCTGTAGGTCCTCCTAGTCTTTGCGAAGATCAAGTTTATTTCCGATATTCGACAACTCGCCCCGCTCTCGAGTAATCAATAAAAATCGATAATAAAATCCTGTTTTTGAGCAATTTTGGTAAATACTAAGAGCTAGAGTCACCAAACTTGACATGTAGCTTCTAGAATAGTATATATATTAAGTATCTTTCATTTTATACCAATGACCACCTCCCCGCTACTACCTTAGCTATAAATCAAGTAAAAAGACCAATTTACGCTGCCCAATATAGCCACAATTTAAATGCTATTGACTTTTTGATAATACACGAATATTCTATAGTACAATAAGATGTAGAAAATTTCTTCAAGATCGGTAAAGAAAGACGGAAATTATTAAACAAATATGTTTTTGCTGGCCTCGAGTTTGGGGCAGCAAGCGCAAATTCCAAGAATTTCTGTATACATGTAAACACACACATACATGCACGTCTGCTTTGAATTTTAAGAATTAAGACTCAATTATTGATGTGGCTGTTGAGTAGAGGCGGCGGCAAGTGGTTCAGTCTGTTGTGAGTTCGAGCCCTACCGAGGAAACTTTTTTTTTTTTTTTTAACTTAATCCGTTTCCAAACAATCGATAAAAATCGATTTCGAAATCCTGTTTTTTTGGCAAATTGGGTAAATAATAAGAGCTAGAGTCACCAAACTTGATATGTTGCTTCTAGAATAGTATATATATCAGTATCTTTCATTTTATACCTATTGCCACCTCTCCGCTACAACCTAAACGCTATAAATCATGTTAGTACACCAACTTGTATTGCCCACCCATTCAAGCTGCAATTTTAATGCAATTAAATTTTTGAGAATACACAAATATTAAGATGTACTGTAGACAATTTTATTAGGAACTGTTATGAAACAAACAAAAGTTATGTGTATTGCCTGGGCACGTGTTAGCAGCAGCTATCGCAAATTCCAAGAATTTCTCTATACATGTACACACACACATACATGCGCGTCTTCTTTGAATTCTATCAACAGCATTGTAACTGCGATTGTAATGTTTTCTGTGCTGCTATTTTATTTGATTTTTTTCTTATTAAGATTCAAATATTGGTGTGGATTTTGAGTAGAGGCGGCGGCAATTAGTGCGGTCCGTTGCGAGTTTAAACCTTACCGAGGAAAATATTTTTTTGGTATCCCTGAACCCATTGAAAATGCATTTGGTGTTGAAATAAAAGGGGTTCAGGGTATCCCCTAGTCGGGAACTCCCGACTAGAATCTATTACTTGTTATACCCTAAACTCATTGAAAATGGGTAAAAAGGGTACAATGTATTTCTGCAAATGTTTGTAACAGGCAGAAGAAAGCATCTCCGACCACATAAAGAATAGATATTCCCGATCAGCATGAATAGCCGAGTCGATCTAGACATGTCCCTCTGTCTGTCCGTCCGTCCGTCCGTCCGTTCGTCCGAACACAAGGATCTCAGAACCTATACGAGCTAGAGACTTGAAATTTTTAGCAGTAGGTCCCCCTAGTGCCCGCTCAGATCGAGTTTATTTTCGATATTCGTTAACTTATAGTCACCAAATTTGACATGTAGCTTCTAGAATAGTATATATATATTAAGTATCTTTAATTTTATAGCTATCACCACCTCCCCGCTACATTTCTTAGCTATAAATCATGTAAAATCACTAATATACGCTGCCCACCAATATAAGCCACAATTTAAAACCAATTGACTTTTTGATAATACACAAATACAATATGATGAAAATTTCATCAAGATCGGTTAAGAAACTCAGAAGTTATTAAATAAAGCATGAAGACAATTTTTGGGGTTCGAAGTGAACGGACGTGCTCGCGGAATAAAATTGAATATCAAATTTCGAGTGCTCGCCCAAACGACCAATCGCAGCTTTTGCAATCCTGCACAAAGATTGCAACGCATCAAGTATTGGAAAACACAAAAACGGCATGAATAAAAACAAACCTACTTGCTGGCAAAGCAATTTGTTTTAAGTGAAGTTAAACCAAACTGAAAAATACGGTGGTCAAAAAAATTGAGCAATTCGTCAGCGCTGCCGTGCTGACATGCACCCAGACATGCACCATACCAGTAAGTGCTGAGAACAGCAACGCACTCACAATGAGTAAAAAGGGGTCGTCTCGAACTAACGAGGTAGGCCAACTAAATGCTGACGCCGCTACGCCGCCGAGCACCTCAATGCTTAACAGCCGCTTGGCAACAACTGCCAATAAATTCTCCGCGCTGATGTCTGCAAGAAGTACTTTCCTACCCTTTAATGGACTCCGAAGACTCCGGCAGCGGCCCACACGCTGGTACTAGTGTGAATAGAGACCCCATTGACGCCCTAGTGCGTATAATAGATATCGGTAAACCCAATTCACCTGCCGCAGCCGCGGCTCGAATGATCAAATCACAGGTGAGAAATAAAAATGATAAGCGCAAAGTCTTAGACAGCAGGTCCCACAACAAGACTGACACCGGTCCAGTTGGCACTCATGCTCCCAATAGATATGCACTCTTGGGCCCACCCGATAACGACGAAGACATGGATACTGACGAATATGAGGCCGAGCAGATAAACCCAGTCCAAGAAGAGAAATTGCCTGCCTCAGTGACTCCTCAGCTTGGGGGCGGCAGCCAGCCCAACGCTGTCGCCCATGTCAGCACCAGCTCCTCCGTGCCCGAAAAAAGGTCCAACAACAACGCCCCCACTGGAGGAAAGAAGCCACCTCCATCGTCCTAAATCGCATCGACGACATCAACGACGTGTGGCTCATACTATCCGAAGTAGTGGACCTGGATAGCTTGACCATCAAAACCAACCTAGGTAGGGCTATGCGACTCCTAGCCAATGATGTGCCCACATACATTGCCATCATACAGCAGATCAAGGGTTTGTCGTGAGACTGAGATATTTTCTTCAATGGGGCGTATTGGGGCAACTGGCACGGTGTGTGAACAGTCAATGAAAACAGGTGAACCGCACTTGTCGCATTCTGACCATTAACTGGCTGTCATAAAACCCGTTAGCCCAAAATTTTACAATTGTCAAAAAATTCATAAAAAAAGATCACTTGCATTTTTTCCATAGAATACAATATAATACATACAATGCAACGTATGGTTAGTGGTCATATGCACATTTTATGAAAACACATATGCTACAGAATTGTGTTTTTGTATGCTTATTACATTCTCACTCACATTCCTGTTGATGGGTTTTAAGCCGCACTCGAAGTCTGCGTAAATGATGGATGGAATCTCTAAGCTCTTAGCATAATTTTTAAATTTAAGACTCGCCTTATCTGCTACTAGAAGCTTCGCCACTACTTTTCCACACCGCTCACTATGCAGACTCTCGTTATGCGAAAAGTTTAAAAATACATTACAGAAATGTAATTTCCTTGTATGTCAGTTGATTGCGTGTAGGACGATTTGCAAGATATTTTGCTTTTCCAAAAGCAGTAGATATATATGTTTTTTCCGATTATGTATGGTTAAATACAATTAGCTCATTGATTTCGTCATCGTACCCAAAGACATATATACTCAGGCTGGCATTATGGTCTTCAAACCTTTTTATGTCTTTGAGTTTAAAGGTAATTCCATGTTATGAAATTTAAGTGAGAATGTCTCATTAATTTCAATTAATGGACTCCTTATATCAATGATATTATAAGATACACACTTTCAGGCTGATGTAGAGAGTTAGTGCTGTTCTTTAGGGCTGATATCAAAGCCCACTTAAAGCTTAATTCATCTTCATTCTTAGAATTAAATATTGCTAGAGCCTCTTAGTGGTTTCTACTTGTTTATATTCATCTCAAAACGTAAAATTTTTATAAGAGTCCAGCCACTAACCACTTATAATGGCTGAATGGCTTATAAATATTTCTTCTAAATCAGAAGAAATCGTAACCACACACATTTCAGTTTGATGGGATTTTATCATTGTGTAATTCTAAGCCGTTTGACAACTAATTAATTATCACTGCTTGTGCCTAGGATGCGATCAAACGAAAAACTAAACTAACGATATGTAAAGCGAGCGTTCCACTCAGAACGATGGGCAGCGGGCGTCAATGCAGGATGCAAAGAGCCAACGCTCTTTCGTTGGCCCGTGGACAGCAGCTAACGAAGAGCACGATAATTATTTGCTCTTAGGCTGTAATTATAAATGTTCTTCTGCTGTTACTGCACACAGTTGTTGGTGCGGTCTCTGCTGGTTACTTGACCAAACATTCTCCCCCCGTTGGAAGGCAAAGGCTTCAACATCATCCTGTTTGGGCAGCGAACACAGCTTTCGTACGGCTCTGCGTATGACTCCAGTCGCAGTCTGAAGCACAGCAACTCTGGGTACTCCATCACATCTCGAGATCAGCTCTTGCACTCTAGCTATTGGCCACTTCAGCGGCGGTAGATTCCTATCCTTTACAAACACGACACCGTTAATGGATAGATCTGGCTGAGGAGTGCGCCATTTGGAGCGCTGTTAAAGAAGCGTTAAATATTCTTCAGAATACTTGTTGGAGATATGTGACGCGCTGAAAATAGTTAAGCCGATTGAAGTTAAGCTGCCTTAGATCAGGCTTAATGTATGACGAAGATGGCCCTGTACCCAGGAAGTGTGCGGGTGTCAAGATGTCAAGACCACCTGGAATCTCTGAAAGTGGAAGTAATGGTCGTGAATTAATAATTGCCGTGATGTGGCAGACGGGCGTGCGCAGCGAATCGAAATCCAAGATGGAATCGCCAACAGAGCGATAAAAGTGGTACTTCGCAGTCGCAGCGGCTACCCATAGTCCGCTAAAATGCGGAGAGCGAGGAGGGATTAACAACCATTCAATGGAGTCGGATAGGCAAAACTCGTGAACAGCCTTGATATGCTCGTCACTCAGGAACAGGCGGCTCAGATCTGCCAGCTCATTCTTGGCACCTACAAAGTTTGTCGCATTGTCAGACCAGATCCTTGAAGGTCGAGAGCGAGTCAGGATAAACCGTTTTAGGGCGTTTAGAAATGATGTTGTAGACAAATCCTTTACAAGCTCTAAGTGCACCGCTTTTGTAGCCTGTTGCGCACTTCGCTCTAGTAGAAAAATAATCCACAGTAATCCACGCCAGTGACCATAAAAGGATACGATATGTCAAGACGGACATCTGGTAGGTCTGCCATTATATGCTCTGTCTATCGTGGCTTGGCACGAAAACAGATTGTGACATGGCAATAATACTGGAGACTGTTTTACGACCGCCAATGGGCCAATGCTGGAGCCGAATCGAAGACAATAAGGCGCGAGGTCCACCATGTAAGTTCCGTCTATGAAAGTGAGACGCGCTGAGAAATGCAACGGCGAGTTTTTCAGCCGTCCCCCGATGCGAAGTAGGCCGAAATCGGCAAGGAATGGCGAAAGAGAGGCCATTGAGCTAGGCCTTCCTTCCTTCAGTGCCTTGTAGTCATCGCCAAGAGTAGCCATTCGCAAGGACCGCAGCAACAACTGTGTGTCATGATGCACGTGGTCTACAGTTTGTTTAGTGCTTCGCATTCGATTTACAAATTTGTAAATATAAGCAAAGACCCGTTGCAGCTTGGAGAACGAGTTGATGAACTTGCAGCCAATTGAGGGATCAAGTTGCGCTGCAGTTCCGAGTAATACTTTGTGTCGGAGCTCTGGCAAGGATTCGACGGGTACACAGGAGGCGGGCCACCCTTCCTTTCCCTTGCTGAGAAAACTCGCGCCATGGGCCCATAATGGAGACCGGGAGAGCTCACAAGGCAGCGCTCCTCTTGAAATTATATCCGCCGGTTTTAATTCAGTGGGAAAATTATGCCATTCCATGCCAGTGGTGAGCTCTTGGATGGCCGCGACCCGACTGGCGACGAAAAGATTGAATTTAGAAGCATCATTGCGAATCCAAGCAAAAACTACAGCAGAGTGTGAACAGTAGTAATACCGACAGTCGAACACTGTCATTTGGCATATTTCTCTGAGAAGTTGAGTCAACATTCCAGCTCCGCAGAGTTTCAGTTTTGGTACAGTGATGGTTTTCACGGGAGCGACACGCGACTTGAAGCACAAGAGACGTACGCTGGTATTGCCATGGCACATTGAGACTTTATAGACGCATGCTTCATAAGCGCTGCATCATAAAATCTGTGAAACCTGCATACAAATTTTGTATTTTGTTATAACAGGATCAACAAGACCAAGGGGGTCGTAAAAACGAGAAATTTAGGACAGGATTAATCGTCAGTCTGGAAGACAGCCTCAGTGGAGAGAAGGAAAAAAGGAAAGAGTCTGAGGCGGGACCCCAAACGAGGCCTAACGTTTTCGTATTGTTGCGGCCATCGTCGAACTTATGAAGCGATTCTCCATCCTCTTCCGGTATGTTTTGGAGTACAGTTGTTTCCCTAGAACACCTTTTTCGCAGCTTTTGCTTCAGTATCTCAACTGCTTCTTGAGCACAGCTACCACCAGAGATGAGATTATCCACATAGAAGTCCCATTAAACAATGTCAGAGCCAATAGGGAATGCTTTCTACTCATCCATGGCCAGTTGGTAGATAGCTCGGACTGAGGGGAACGATGCTGGTTTTGTGCCGTAGGCGACGGTGTCTAACTTGTAAATCTGTTTCTTCTGATGCTTCTGATGAGACTTACGCCACAGGATACGTTGAAAATAGCTGTCTGTGGATTCGACTCGTGCGCATCGATACATTTTGCATAAATCTGCAAATGAACGAAACCGCATCATTAACGTAAACAGCTTGGGTTGGATGGTAGGACCTGCCATCAGTGCATCATTCAGCAAGTATCCAGAGGTAGCAGCTGCCGAACCATTAAACGCGACCCTAAGCTTGGTTGTAGTGCTATCCTTCTGCAGCACGCAGTGATGTGGTAGGTAGTACTTGTATTGGCCCAGTGCACTAACAAGTGTAGAAGACAAATGCCGCTTTTAAAGTAAAACACACGATTTATCTCGATAAGTCTTCTTTATACGACTGTTCGATCGGGACTGACTCCGCTTTCGTTTTATGCTTAGACTAAAGGACAATTGATAGTAAGTTTATGTATGTGTAAGCGAGACAAGGAGTGATTCGACTTGTCGAGCTCTTCTTACAAGTATTAGAGTGCATGAGGAATGTTAGAGTTGAGCTAAGTTCCCAAATGTTTAGTCTTAGATTTGTTCCTGAATAAAACACACGGGCAGGGACCAACGAGAGGAAATCCGATTAAGTTCGATTAGTGCATATTAATTTCTGTGCGATTCCGTTGGCCCAACTTCTAGTTAAGGTAACCAAATACTACGCACGGTCGGTGAATTAAATTTCACTGAGCCTTCGGTGGACTACAAGTCTTGTATTCGTGTCAATTCGTGTGAGCTGCAGGATCCCTAGTAGAGAGCGAACAGGAGACATCCGGGCCACCAGGAAGGGTAGCCACATCAGATCCAGTAATGTAAGTTAATTAAATGAAAATAAAATACGGAAAAAACGCAGAATTAACAATAACTAAATTATAATTAAATTAAGTGAACGTGAAGTGAAGCGATTGAAGGAAATCATTTAAAAAAAGGGTGTTATAACAAATTACATAAAAAAACAATATAGGTATATTTTTAATAATTATAAAACAAACGTAAAACGATCACAAACCAAATCACTGCACGGCAACTTAATAAAGCGCATTAATATTCGTGCAGTATAAATAAACCCAATCTTGCGAATCTTATATAGGACCCTCCAGGGTAAAAGGGCAAAACCAGCCACTAGTTTTTACAAAATAAATTTTGCTTATTAAATCAAATTGAAAACAAAAAATAAAAACCTAACTCCTTCAATCACAAACTTCCAAAATT
Organism: Drosophila lacicola; assembly: GCA_035045355.1. Taxonomy (NCBI): domain Eukaryota; kingdom Metazoa; phylum Arthropoda; class Insecta; order Diptera; family Drosophilidae; genus Drosophila; species Drosophila lacicola. Next base: position 421,314 of record JAWNPB010000166.1, read on the forward strand.
TTGAATACATTAACTGAATACATTAAGCTTTGTAGATATCGACAAGTTACCTTTCCCTTACAATTAAAATTTTATGGCAAACCCAAGCAATTTAATAAGACCCCAATTTGACGTAGGCAAGAGACCCCCATTACCACTCAATGATTCGGCAAAAAGACAAAGAAATTTGAATATACAGACAAACACGGAAGAACAGACAGAGACGAAAGAAGAGGAATCACCAATGGTTAGCTACGAACAGACAATTGCAGTTCAGGAAGAACAAACAGACTACGGTGATACCCTAATAGAATACACTGAACTTATTGACAACAACGACAATCAATACGACTACACTTATTTAAATTTTTTAGAATAACAGACTCCTTATTGCAATATTTGGAGTGCAAGCTGAGGAGCTGACAGCTACTAAAATATTAATAGATACAGGTTCCAATAGAAATTACATTCAATCAAAACTTGTGCCGAAACCCTTTGTTAAATCAGAATCCATTCGACGCTGTCTCAGTAGGAGGCAACGTACAAATTACCCATTACAAAATGGCCAACTTATTTAATGACCCAAAGGCAATTGTAACATTTTTCTTGCTACCAACATTAAACACATTTGACGCAATATTAGGGAACGATAGTCTCAAATAATTAGGTGCAGTCATTGGCACAAACAATAAGATATTATTCATTAAAAACGAAATGAGCATTCCCATTAAAGAAAAGAAATTCGATTCCGTAAATCTAATAATACCCAGAACTGACTACCTCAATAATTCGCAAAAAAAAGAGCTGAATCGACTTATCAAAAAATACCCCAACCTTTTTGCAGAACCAAATGAAAAACTTACCTACACTACTAATGTTAAAGCAGAAATTCGAACCAACACAGACACACCAGTCCACTCAAAATTTTATCATTATCCTATTTCATTATCCTTTTATCATTATCCTTGAAAAACGAGGTTAACAAACAGGTTAAAGAATTTTTAGATAACAACATAATACGACCTTCCAGATCTCCATACAATTGCCTAGTATGGATAGAACCAAAAAATTAGATGCATCAGAAGTAAAAAAATACAGAATGGTAATAGATTACAGAAAATTAATTAGCGTAACAATAGCGGACAAATATCCAATTCCAGATATCGATTCAGTACTTGCTCAATTAGGAAATAACAAACTATTTTCCGTGTTGTTAAAGAGTGGTGCTGCGCTATCGAGCTTTTTCAATAGCTTTCACAAATAGAAATAAATAAGTTTATTTTATTTCTTGTGTTCAAATTTGTTTATATATTTATTATAAGTTACGATAAGCAGGCAGACACGAAATGGTCTGTGTTTATTATTTAAGAACAATAGGTTTTGTAGGCAAGCGAACCCGAATTGGTACGTGCCGATTTTAGCGAAGCGGTAATTGTGACAAATTAATATGTTTTTATAATGCAAGTGGCTGATGCGCAGTATCGAGGCCTTCGCAAAGGGTAATGTAAGGGCAATAAATGATTGTTACAGCGAAGAGCGCCAGCTTAATGTAAACAATCTTAAGAGCGAAATTTAAGCAGTTGCTTCGCAGAGAAAGTATTACAAGATAAGAGGACGATGCTGCTCTAATCAGTGGCGAGGTCGCTCCAGCTGTTTTGGCTGCGTTCTCTCCCCGTTGAAAGGCATGGGCTTTCAACTGAGTCCTTGATGGGCAGTAAGGACAGCTTGTTTGCAGCTGTCCTTTCTCTCCTGTTGCGGTGCGCAAGATGGCTACGCGAGCGACTCCACTATTTCCCACGATAAGCTCCGTGATCCTCGCTAGTGGCCACCTCAGAGGCGGCAGATTTTTATCCTTTACGAGGACTAGGTCGTTGACACATAGGCCTGCTTTCGGAGCGCAGCTGAAGCAGCGTTAAATATTTTTCACGCCAGCGGGACCAAAACAGTTGTTGGAGGTGTGTTACGCGTTGCCAGCCATCCAGACGATTGAATTGCAGGTGCATCACATCAGGCTCAACGAACGATGAGCTGGGTCCACCAATCAAGAAATGAGATGGAGTGAGCACATCTAGGTCTGCTGGATCTTCTAAAAGAGGAAACAATGGCCTGGAGTTAATTATCGATGCTATATGGCAGACTAGGGTGCGTAGTTCTTCGAAGTTAAGAACGCAAGAGCCAACAGCACGATAAAAATTATGCTTCGCTGTCTTCACTGCTGCTTCCCAAAGGCCGCCAAAATGCGGCGAACGAGGGGGAATAAACTTCCAATCAATGGAGTCAGCCATGCAAAACTTGTGCACTGAGTCAATATGATAGCTACTGATGAAAAGACGCTTGAGTTCCAGAAGATCGTTCATGGCGCCGACAAAGTTGGTAGCGTTATCCGACCATATCTGAGATGGCCTGCCTCGAGTCGATATAAACCTCTCGAGCGCATTCAAGAATGAAGCCGTCGAGAGATCCTTGACCAGCTCCAGGTGAACTGCTTTAATCGCGAAGCAGACGAAGACAGCCATGTAGCATTTGACTGGAGCTTTATTACGTACGTCTGGCTTATAGAAAAATGGTCCATGATAGTCAACGCCAGAGACTTCAAAGGCTCGACAAGCAGTCAAACGTTCTTTGGGAAGATCAGCCATTATATGCTCTACTAATCGTGGCTTGGCACGAAAGCATCTCATACATTTGCCAACCACCTTGGATACGATCTTCCTTCCACCAATCGGCCAATACTGCAACCGAATATGAGCCAGAAGTGCCCGTGGGCCAGCGTGTAAGTCCTAATTGTGAAACCGTGTAATGAGTGAAACTGTGATGGGATGGTGCCGCTGAAGAATTATTGGATGGCGAGCTTCGAAATCCAGCGAAGAGTTTTTCAGGCGCCCATCAACTCTAAGTATGCCGAACTCATCCAAAAAAGAGTTTAGTGAAGCGATACAACTGGATGGCTCAACAGCTCTTCTCGATCGCAGTGATTTAATCTCTTCCTACATGTTGTATATCATACACTGTTAGTCCAGGATGCCTGCATTTGTGTATGAATTTATAGATTTATGCGAATATACGCTGCATTGTATCAAATGAGTTTGCGTATTCACAAGTGGCAGATATATCAACGAAGGCAGATGACGCATCAAGGACCTTTTTTCTTAGCTCGAGCTCTGGCCTTTCTGGCAAGCAAGAAGCAGGCCAGTCCAATTTGTTTTCACATAGAAATTCTGGGCCGTTGAACCACAGTGACGATTGATTTATTTCAGTAGTTGTGGATCCTTGCGAGAGTATATCTTCCGGATTGAGTGAAGTAGGAACGTAGCGCCATTCCATGCCATTTGTCAGCACTGGAACTGCTGTAACATGATTAGCAGACATTGAGCTTGCAGGGCTCGTTCTTTATCCAGGAAAGGCAAACAGAAGAATCCGACCAGCAGTAGAATTTTCCATCAAAGAGTGCCATTTTAGATATCTCACGCATGAGATTAGCTAATAAGACGGCGCCACAGAGCTCTATCTTTTGAACTGTGATAGTTTTCAGAGGAGCTACACGCGATTTGGAACACAACAGCTGACAACTTGCTTGTGGTCGTCGAGAAATGACTTAGACACAGGCCCCATTCGCTTCGATGCTGGCGTCGCAGAAACCGTGAACTTCTAACTCTGCTGCAGGTATCGATACGAGACGAGGAAATTTAAGAAATTGTGCTTTCTCAAAACTGCAGCAAAGATCATTCCAAGCTGTTGCTAGTGATGAAGGCAGGCTCTCGTCCCAATCAAGCTTCTCCTTCCAGATCTGCTGCAAAAAGATTTTAGTCTTAGCGATTACCGGCCCTATAAGTACAAGCGGGTCATATAAGCGAGCTATAGTCGACAGAATCGATCTTTTAGATGGTTTGGATCTCTGCTGAATGGACGAGAACGAAAATAGCAACCGATCCGACGCTGAGTCCCAAGCGAGTCCAAAAGTTTTGGTGATGTCGCTCCCATCATCAAACTTTAGAGACGATTCTCTGTCCTCTTCGGGTATCCCTTCTAGAACAGCATCATTATTTGAACACCATTTTGCAGCTTGAAGCCCCCACTTGCCAAGATTGCAGCCGTCTGACTAAGAGTTTCCTTTGCTTCTTGAATCGAGTCACCACCTGAAATGAGGTCATAAACGTAGAAGTCACAGAAGCCGCAGAATCCTAGATCCAATTGTGAAGTTAATTTTCTCATGCACAGACAGCTGATGCATAACACGGACAGAGAGAAATGAATCTGGCTTTGTTCCGTATGTAACTGTATCGCCACAGAATGCATTGGAGGAAATCGTCCGGTGCTGTAACGCGTACGCAGCGATATATCTTACCAATATCTCCTGTTAGGGCGACCGGGAAATTACGAAAGCGAAGAAGGATGTGAATAACAGGACCAACCATCAGTAGTTCATTTAATGAATATCCTGACGAGGTAGCTGCGGAGCGACAGGCGACATATGACCCAGATCCAAGTATTCCTTTAGAAAATTTGAATATTGAATCTTCAGGTCCGGACGATTTTGTAGTTTGCGTTCCAGTGTCAGGAACCGACTAAAGGCTTGTTGCTATGACGTCCCAAGACATTCCAAACTTCGCTTCACGCAAGAAATGCTCTTCATAATCAGTTTCTTCCTTTGATGTGCTAGGTGTAATTTCCAAGCAGGCTTCTATCTCCCAAAATCGACGCAATAATTCATCAGCACGTTCTTCAGAACTTTACTCAAGTTTGCCCGCAGTATGCTTCGCAATCAATGTAGAACCACCCAAACGCGGTCCGCCTCCAGAAACTACGCAACCAAGCCTTGTTTTCTGAAGACTGGTAGCCCTGGGAGAAGCTTTATCTGGCCGACGCTGAGAAGCTCATAAAGAAAACTAGCTCCAAGCAGCAAGTCCACGCGTTGTGGTTTAAAGAAAGACGGATCTGCAAGTTTTATGTTAGCGGGAATGTTCCAATTCGTAAGGTTGATTGTAAAATTCGGTTGACTATCAGTTATGGTTATATATTATATATTACTCAGATACTCGAGACTGTATCGTTATAGTGACCGTATTTCCTTCTGTGTCAAAACGAGAATCTCCTAGACCAGAGACAATGGCTGAGGTTTTGTGCTTCTTTAACTGAAGCTGTTGAGCAAGGCGAGACGTTATAAGGTGAAGCTGAGAGCTGGAATCCACAAGGGCACGATAAGGTCTCAAAGTACCGGAGCGATTTTTAACGAACGCCATAGCAGTAGTCAAGAGGACAACATCACTATTGAAATACTGGGCAACAAGAGAGGTGGACGTAGATGGCGACGACTTAGCGAAAGAGGCGTGGGCAATTGACGAAGAATCAACAGGCGCAGTCAGCTGACCAGACGGAAAACCAGAATTTTTTAAATGCAGCAGGGAATGAAGCTTCGCCCCGCAAGTCCGACAGCATCCAGAGCTGCATGATCGCAATTGATGGCCTTTCTTTAGTCAATTCAAGCACAATGCAAGTCGTTTTGCCTCCCTAAGCCGTAATGCAGGGGACAAGTTTTCAAATCGGGAACAATTATATATGCCATGACCAGGGCAATCACAAAATGACGATCTACTTGTGTTAATTGCTCTTGTTTTCCCACCTGATGGCTAGGGGCATAGCCTGCCATAGCAAAATTGTCCATTGTTCGGCATCTCTGCTCCAGAAACGTAGCCATATGCTCCCACGATGGTAATAAGTTGACGAACGTCGAATCCTCTAGCCTTTCTTCCCCTGATGATGAGTCCAGCTTTTGTAGCATAATCTGCACAATGATGCATCCAGCGATCTATTCGTTGAATTGGTCGGACAACTCCCTTAGCGCCACGGCCGATCCACCTGCCACTGTCTTGAGCTCCAGTATCTCAAGTATGTGTGCCTGAAAAAGCAGACCTCTAATATAAAACCTTTTCTTCACTAAATTAAGTGCTATGGCATAATTATCGTTTGTTATTTCCAATGATCGAATTGCGTCCAGCGCTGAATCCTTCAGGTACGATCGAAGATGCTGCAGCTTTTCGATATCTGCTAAATCCGGATGATTTTCTATGACGGTTGTGAACATAGAATAAAAGTCGGCCCATTCTATGTAACCACCACTGAACGTAGGCAACTTTAACGAGGGTAATGCCGGCGGTTCCTTAACTCTAACTGTCTGCGCGAGCAGCACAGATTGTTCGCGAAATGTTGAGCAGGGCAATAAAGAGACACGTTTCGCGATTTTACTCCGAACGGAAATTTCCATAGAAACGGCTAACTCGTCGAAGTCCTCACGCAATTGGCTACCAATTTCATCCTAGTCTAGCTCTTCGAGGCTAGTGTGAGTAATATCAAATGAGGCCTGAAGCCGCTCAATTTGCTCCTAACACTAAGACCGCACTCATTAATTGCACTAAGTGTCGAATTAGTCAGAGCATTTTGAAGTGTTTGAAGTGTCACCCTGTTTGCAGAGGGCACTGCACTGGAGGCGTTATTTACTGTTGCCATTAGAAGCGTTAATAGAAAGTGTGTGCGAAACTAGCTGAGCTAGTTTCACCTTACAACGGTGATCGCTAGTACATGTAAACCGCTCAAAAATAATAGCTGTAAGAACTTCTGCGAACGCCAGTATCAAGCTATGTAAAGAAGCAACCGCAATAGCTTGTACATAAGTTACGCACGAAGGAACCAAAAATTTTGAACGACCGAGAGACTAAGCAAAGCGACGGCGATTACTTATATGTATATAAGCCGCATGAAACGAAATGTCAGGTTGCTGATCTTCTAAGTTTGTTGCTTTAATGTAAAGCAATATAACAACAAAAAATAAATCACGTCGGGGTCACCAAAATGTTTCACTATCGAGCTTTTTCAATAGCTTTCACAAAAGAAATAATTAAGTTTAATTTACTTCTTGTGTTCAAAATTGTTTATATATTTATTATATCAAATGCCAATTAGATAAGTTTGAATTTTTTAAAACCAAAGTAGAATATTTGGGATCGTCATCTCTTACAAAAGTATAGAGACAAACCCAGCCAAAGTAAAAGCTATCGCTAATTACCCATGTCCAAAGAACTTGAAGAAACTACGATCCTTTCGCGGATTATCAGGATATAATACGAGGCTCATAATGGGCTATGCGACAATAGCCAAGCCTTTCATGGCATTACTTAGCGGAGAAGATGGACGAATATCTGAGGGAGCTTCGTGTAAAAAAGTTATCAAATTGGACGATGAAGCTATTAAAGCGTTTGAACAACTTAAAAATGCACTCATATCCGACGATGTTATTTTACAGTTTCCTGACTTCAGTAAAGAATTCACATTAACCACATACGCTTCCGACTACGCAATAGGAGCAGTGCTCAGCCAATCAGACAGACCAATAGCATTTGGATCTAGAACTTTATCTTAAACGGAAGAGGGCTACGAAACAGCGAAAAAAGAAATGTTAGCCATACGCTGGGCGGTAAATTCTTTTAAGGGATACCTAAACGGTGATCCAAAGTTACGATTTACATAGAACACGAACCACTTACACACGAGTGTAACTGGAAAGGCGGTATCGAGATCAAAAGATGGAAATCATACTTAGATGAGTATAATAAGGAATTATATTATTTATACCTGGAAAAGAGAATGTAGTAGCCGACGCACTCTCCAGGGCACCGCAAGCAAATGAAATCTATTCGCTAAACGCAACGCAACATAGTGCCAATAGCTCCGGCCACAATCTAATACCCAGAAATGAGGTTCCCATCAACGTTTTTAAACTTCAAATTTTTATTTTTAAAGAACACCCACCTGATTACAAGTTCACTATTCCATTCCCCTCCTTCCATTGACACACCATATCGCCTCATAACTTTTCGGACAACGACTTAATACAAATTTTAAGAAAATACCTAAATCCCTCAGTTATAAATGGCATTTATACTGCCGAAAATAGAATGAAGTCCACAAAATTTTACAAGAAAGCAATATAAGCTCTTTGACAGTAGAGGAAATGTTAGAATTTGTCGATATCTCTGTACTACACAATAAAACAACCATAATCTACATTATTAAAATCCCACAATTAGAGGCAATTACCAACACTTGTTAATTAAACCTGTTATACGAAACGAATCAATTGTACATTTAGAGACTAATGAAATCTTCTTATACGACAACATAATATTAAGTATCCCTAGTAATTGTAAAACTTTAAACTTTGTAACTATTTGCGAAAAAGCAAAAACTATTAATCTTTACGAATCAATATGTATTGCTAAGTTAGTTCAGGGCAAATAATCGCTGTGCGAGTTCAGCAGCGCTGACCACATACCAAAGGTGGAAGAAATATACGACAGCATCGTACTACTTTTAAACGATTTAAACGTAACAATTCAAAAACAAAATACCACTCATCATATGAGGGGCACCTACTTTATGCACTTTTGGAACAACACAATCTACATAAACGACAAAGAGTTTAACAATAAGGAGGACACTGTCTTGAAGCCTAGGAAACCACTCATCCAGATGACTCCAAGAGAATTGGATTGATTACACATCTAATCACTGGACGGATTACACACGTTGCACATCAAGAACATGAAATACCTACAAAAAACAGAGGAGAGTTAACACGCGCAATGTTGCAATGCCAACATCGCCCACCTGGCAATTCTAGGATTTAGTTCGACTTTGTTTAAAGTAAGCGTTAATGAGTTGCAACCTGTGACTATTTTTAAACGTTTCCCTTGTAAGTAAATTCGTAACCTTTCGAGTGCATAAATGATTGCCACCGTATCTAGTTCTAAACTGTGGTACCTTGACTCAACTTCAGTCGTTCGTTTAGAAAAATAAAATATTGGATGCGACTTGCCATCATCTTTCTTTTGCATTAGCACGGCTCCAAAGACAAGAGAAAAGAGAACTAGCATCGCAAAGTAATTCAATCTCGTCTTTATAATCATAAATTGCTAACACTGGTTCTTGAATAAGTTTTTCTTTGAGAGTGACGCAGCATTCCAATTCTTTTTCATTAAATGTGAATTGTTTTTCTTTTTTCAAAAGATCAAACAATGGCTTTGCTTTTGTTGAAAAATCTTTGATGAATCGCCCAAAAAATGAGCACAAACCTAAAAAACTTTTTACCGTCTGTGTTTTATCTGGTACTGGGAAATTTTTGATCGCTTTGATTCCCTTGTCGTCTGCTCTATGCCTTCACTTGTTATGAGATATCCCAAATATTTTATTTTAGTTTGCATAAATTCGCATTTGTCTAATCGTAACTCGAGCTTATTTTGAACTAATCTTTCGAAGATTTCCTTCAATGTGTCCAAATGTTCTTCAATATCTCTGCTTGCAACCATAATGTCGTCCATGTATACAATAACCTTGTTCTCTCTGATCAGATTTGCAAATATTTTGTAAACGAGCCGTTGACGCGCTGAAAATAGTTAAGCCGATTGAAGTTAAGCTGCCTTAGATCAGGCTTAATGTATGACGAAGATGGCCCTGTACCCAGGAAGTGTGCGGGTGTCAAGATGTCAAGACCACCTGGAATCTCTGAAAGTGGAAGTAATGGTCGTGAATTAATAATTGCCGTGATGTGGCAGACGGGCGTGCGCAGCGAATCGAAATCCAAGATGGAATCGCCAACAGAGCGATAAAAGTGGTACTTCGCAGTCGCAGCGGCTACCCATAGTCCGCTAAAATGCGGAGAGCGAGGAGGGATTAACAACCATTCAATGGAGTCGGATAGGCAAAACTCGTGAACAGCCTTGATATGCTCGTCACTCAGGAACAGGCGGCTCAGATCTGCCAGCTCATTCTTGGCACCTACAAAGTTTGTCGCATTGTCAGACCAGATCCTTGAAGGTCGAGAGCGAGTCAGGATAAACCGTTTTAGGGCGTTTAGAAATGATGTTGTAGACAAATCCTTTACAAGCTCTAAGTGCACCGCTTTTGTAGCCTGTTGCGCACTTCGCTCTAGTAGAAAAATAATCCACAGTAATCCACGCCAGTGACCATAAAAGGATACGATATGTCAAGACGGACATCTGGTAGGTCTGCCATTATATGCTCTGTCTATCGTGGCTTGGCACGAAAACAGATTGTGACATGGCAATAATACTGGAGACTGTTTTACGACCGCCAATGGGCCAATGCTGGAGCCGAATCGAAGACAATAAGGCGCGAGGTCCACCATGTAAGTTCCGTCTATGAAAGTGAGACGCGCTGAGAAATGCAACGGCGAGTTTTTCAGCCGTCCCCCGATGCGAAGTAGGCCGAAATCGGCAAGGAATGGCGAAAGAGAGGCCATTGAGCTAGGCCTTCCTTCCTTCAGTGCCTTGTAGTCATCGCCAAGAGTAGCCATTCGCAAGGACCGCAGCAACAACTGTGTGTCATGATGCACGTGGTCTACAGTTTGTTTAGTGCTTCGCATTCGATTTACAAATTTGTAAATATAAGCAAAGACCCGTTGCAGCTTGGAGAACGAGTTGATGAACTTGCAGCCAATTGAGGGATCAAGTTGCGCTGCAGTTCCGAGTAATACTTTGTGTCGGAGCTCTGGCAAGGATTCGACGGGTACACAGGAGGCGGGCCACCCTTCCTTTCCCTTGCTGAGAAAACTCGCGCCATGGGCCCATAATGGAGACCGGGAGAGCTCACAAGGCAGCGCTCCTCTTGAAATTATATCCGCCGGTTTTAATTCAGTGGGAAAATTATGCCATTCCATGCCAGTGGTGAGCTCTTGGATGGCCGCGACCCGACTGGCGACGAAAAGATTGAATTTAGAAGCATCATTGCGAATCCAAGCAAAAACTACAGCAGAGTGTGAACAGTAGTAATACCGACAGTCGAACACTGTCATTTGGCATATTTCTCTGAGAAGTTGAGTCAACATTCCAGCTCCGCAGAGTTTCAGTTTTGGTACAGTGATGGTTTTCACGGGAGCGACACGCGACTTGAAGCACAAGAGACGTACGCTGGTATTGCCATGGCACATTGAGACTTTATAGACGCATGCTTCATAAGCGCTGCATCATAAAATCTGTGAAACCTGCATACAAATTTTGTATTTTGTTATAACAGGATCAACAAGACCAAGGGGGTCGTAAAAACGAGAAATTTAGGACAGGATTAATCGTCAGTCTGGAAGACAGCCTCAGTGGAGAGAAGGAAAAAAGGAAAGAGTCTGAGGCGGGACCCCAAACGAGGCCTAACGTTTTCGTATTGTTGCGGCCATCGTCGAACTTATGAAGCGATTCTCCATCCTCTTCCGGTATGTTTTGGAGTACAGTTGTTTCCCTAGAACACCTTTTTCGCAGCTTTTGCTTCAGTATCTCAACTGCTTCTTGAGCACAGCTACCACCAGAGATGAGATTATCCACATAGAAGTCCCATTAAACAATGTCAGAGCCAATAGGGAATGCTTTCTACTCATCCATGGCCAGTTGGTAGATAGCTCGGACTGAGGGGAACGATGCTGGTTTTGTGCCGTAGGCGACGGTGTCTAACTTGTAAATCTGTTTCTTCTGATGCTTCTGATGAGACTTACGCCACAGGATACGTTGAAAATAGCTGTCTGTGGATTCGACTCGTGCGCATCGATACATTTTGCATAAATCTGCAAATGAACGAAACCGCATCATTAACGTAAACAGCTTGGGTTGGATGGTAGGACCTGCCATCAGTGCATCATTCAGCAAGTATCCAGAGGTAGCAGCTGCCGAACCATTAAACGCGACCCTAAGCTTGGTTGTAGTGCTATCCTTCTGCAGCACGCAGTGATGTGGTAGGTAGTACTTGTATTGGCCCAGTGCACTAACAAGTGTAGAAGACAAATGCCGCTTTTAAAGTAAAACACACGATTTATCTCGATAAGTCTTCTTTATACGACTGTTCGATCGGGACTGACTCCGCTTTCGTTTTATGCTTAGACTAAAGGACAATTGATAGTAAGTTTATGTATGTGTAAGCGAGACAAGGAGTGATTCGACTTGTCGAGCTCTTCTTACAAGTATTAGAGTGCATGAGGAATGTTAGAGTTGAGCTAAGTTCCCAAATGTTTAGTCTTAGATTTGTTCCTGAATAAAACACACGGGCAGGGTCCAACGAGAGGAAATCCGATTAAGTTCGATTAGTGCATATTAATTTCTGTGCGATTCCGTTGGCCCAACTTCTAGTTAAGGTAACCAAATACTACGCACGGTCGGTGAATTAAATTTCACTGAGCCTTCGGTGGACTACAAGTCTTGTATTCGTGTCAATTCGTGTGAGCTGCAGGATCCCTAGTAGAGAGCGAACAGGAGACATCCGGGCCACCAGGAAGGGTAGCCACATCAGATCCAGTAATGTAAGTTAATTAAATGAAAATAAAATACGGAAAAAACGCAGAATTAAGAATAACTAAATTATAATTAAATTAAGTGAACGTGAAGTGAAGCGATTGAAGGAAATCATTTAAAAAAAGGGTGTTATAACAAATTACATAAAAAAACAATATAGGTATATTTTTAATAATTATAAAACAAACGTAAAACGATCACAAACCAAATCACTGCACGGCAACTTAATAAAGCGCATTAATATTCGTGCAGTATAAATAAACCCAATCTTGCGAATCTTATATAGGACCCTCCAGGGTAAAAGGGCAAAACCAGCCACTAGTTTTTACAAAATAAATTTTGCTTATTAAATCAAATTGAAAACAAAAAATAAAAACCTAACTCCTTCAATCACAAACTTCCAAAATTTTGAATACATTAACTGAATACATTAAGCTTTGTAGATATCGACAAGTTACCTTTCCCTTACAATTAAAATTTTATGGCAAACCCAAGCAATTTAATAAGACCCCAATTTGACGTAGGCAAGAGACCCCCATTACCACTCAATGATTCGGCAAAAAGACAAAGAAATTTGAATATACAGACAAACACGGAAGAACAGACAGAGACGAAAGAAGAGGAATCACCAATGGTTAGCTACGAACAGACAATTGCAGTTCAGGAAGAACAAACAGACTACGGTGATACCCTAATAGAATACACTGAACTTATTGACAACAACGACAATCAATACGACTACACTTATTTAAATTTTTTAGAATAACAGACTCCTTATTGCAATATTTGGAGTGCAAGCTGAGGAGCTGACAGCTACTAAAATATTAATAGATACAGGTTCCAATAGAAATTACATTCAATCAAAACTTGTGCCGAAACCCTTTGTTAAATCAGAATCCATTCGACGCTGTCTCAGTAGGAGGCAACGTACAAATTACCCATTACAAAATGGCCAACTTATTTAATGACCCAAAGGCAATTGTAACATTTTTCTTGCTACCAACATTAAACACATTTGACGCAATATTAGGGAACGATAGTCTCAAATAATTAGGTGCAGTCATTGGCACAAACAATAAGATATTATTCATTAAAAACGAAATGAGCATTCCCATTAAAGAAAAGAAATTCGATTCCGTAAATCTAATAATACCCAGAACTGACTACCTCAATAATTCGCAAAAAAAAGAGCTGAATCGACTTATCAAAAAATACCCCAACCTTTTTGCAGAACCAAATGAAAAACTTACCTACACTACTAATGTTAAAGCAGAAATTCGAACCAACACAGACACACCAGTCCACTCAAAATTTTATCATTATCCTATTTCATTATCCTTTTATCATTATCCTTGAAAAACGAGGTTAACAAACAGGTTAAAGAATTTTTAGATAACAACATAATACGACCTTCCAGATCTCCATACAATTGCCTAGTATGGATAGAACCAAAAAATTAGATGCATCAGAAGTAAAAAAATACAGAATGGTAATAGATTACAGAAAATTAATTAGCGTAACAATAGCGGACAAATATCCAATTCCAGATATCGATTCAGTACTTGCTCAATTAGGAAATAACAAACTATTTTCCGTGTTGTTAAAGAGTGGTGCTGCGCTATCGAGCTTTTTCAATAGCTTTCACAAATAGAAATAAATAAGTTTATTTTATTTCTTGTGTTCAAATTTGTTTATATATTTATTATAAGTTACGATAAGCAGGCAGACACGAAATGGTCTGTGTTTATTATTTAAGAACAATAGGTTTTGTAGGCAAGCGAACCCGAATTGGTACGTGCCGATTTTAGCGAAGCGGTAATTGTGACAAATTAATATGTTTTTATAATGCAAGTGGCTGATGCGCAGTATCGAGGCCTTCGCAAAGGGTAATGTAAGGGCAATAAATGATTGTTACAGCGAAGAGCGCCAGCTTAATGTAAACAATCTTAAGAGCGAAATTTAAGCAGTTGCTTCGCAGAGAAAGTATTACAAGATAAGAGGACGATGCTGCTCTAATCAGTGGCGAGGTCGCTCCAGCTGTTTTGGCTGCGTTCTCTCCCCGTTGAAAGGCATGGGCTTTCAACTGAGTCCTTGATGGGCAGTAAGGACAGCTTGTTTGCAGCTGTCCTTTCTCTCCTGTTGCGGTGCGCAAGATGGCTACGCGAGCGACTCCACTATTTCCCACGATAAGCTCCGTGATCCTCGCTAGTGGCCACCTCAGAGGCGGCAGATTTTTATCCTTTACGAGGACTAGGTCGTTGACACATAGGCCTGCTTTCGGAGCGCAGCTGAAGCAGCGTTAAATATTTTTCACGCCAGCGGGACCAAAACAGTTGTTGGAGGTGTGTTACGCGTTGCCAGCCATCCAGACGATTGAATTGCAGGTGCATCACATCAGGCTCAACGAACGATGAGCTGGGTCCACCAATCAAGAAATGAGATGGAGTGAGCACATCTAGGTCTGCTGGATCTTCTAAAAGAGGAAACAATGGCCTGGAGTTAATTATCGATGCTATATGGCAGACTAGGGTGCGTAGTTCTTCGAAGTTAAGAACGCAAGAGCCAACAGCACGATAAAAATTATGCTTCGCTGTCTTCACTGCTGCTTCCCAAAGGCCGCCAAAATGCGGCGAACGAGGGGGAATAAACTTCCAATCAATGGAGTCAGCCATGCAAAACTTGTGCACTGAGTCAATATGATAGCTACTGATGAAAAGACGCTTGAGTTCCAGAAGATCGTTCATGGCGCCGACAAAGTTGGTAGCGTTATCCGACCATATCTGAGATGGCCTGCCTCGAGTCGATATTAACCTCTCGAGCGCATTCAAGAATGAAGCCGTCGAGAGATCCTTGACCAGCTCCAGGTGAACTGCTTTAATCGCGAAGCAGACGAAGACAGCCATGTAGCATTTGACTGGAGCTTTATTACGTACGTCTGGCTTATAGAAAAATGGTCCATGATAGTCAACGCCAGAGACTTCAAAGGCTCGACAAGCAGTCAAACGTTCTTTGGGAAGATCAGCCATTATATGCTCTACTAATCGTGGCTTGGCACGAAAGCATCTCATACATTTGCCAACCACCTTGGATACGATCTTCCTTCCACCAATCGGCCAATACTGCAACCGAATATGAGCCAGAAGTGCCCGTGGGCCAGCGTGTAAGTCCTAATTGTGAAACCGTGTAATGAGTGAAACTGTGATGGGATGGTGCCGCTGAAGAATTATTGGATGGCGAGCTTCGAAATCCAGCGAAGAGTTTTTCAGGCGCCCATCAACTCTAAGTATGCCGAACTCATCCAAAAAAGAGTTTAGTGAAGCGATACAACTGGATGGCTCAACAGCTCTTCTCGATCGCAGTGATTTAATCTCTTCCTACATGTTGTATATCATACACTGTTAGTCCAGGATGCCTGCATTTGTGTATGAATTTATAGATTTATGCGAATATACGCTGCATTGTATCAAATGAGTTTGCGTATTCACAAGTGGCAGATATATCAACGAAGGCAGATGACGCATCAAGGACCTTTTTTCTTAGCTCGAGCTCTGGCCTTTCTGGCAAGCAAGAAGCAGGCCAGTCCAATTTGTTTTCACATAGAAATTCTGGGCCGTTGAACCACAGTGACGATTGATTTATTTCAGTAGTTGTGGATCCTTGCGAGAGTATATCTTCCGGATTGAGTGAAGTAGGAACGTAGCGCCATTCCATGCCATTTGTCAGCACTGGAACTGCTGTAACATGATTAGCAGACATTGAGCTTGCAGGGCTCGTTCTTTATCCAGGAAAGGCAAACAGAAGAATCCGACCAGCAGTAGAATTTTCCATCAAAGAGTGCCATTTTAGATATCTCACGCATGAGATTAGCTAATAAGACGGCGCCACAGAGCTCTATCTTTTGAACTGTGATAGTTTTCAGAGGAGCTACACGCGATTTGGAACACAACAGCTGACAACTTGCTTGTGGTCGTCGAGAAATGACTTAGACACAGGCCCCATTCGCTTCGATGCTGGCGTCGCAGAAACCGTGAACTTCTAACTCTGCTGCAGGTATCGATACGAGACGAGGAAATTTAAGAAATTGTGCTTTCTCAAAACTGCAGCAAAGATCATTCCAAGCTGTTGCTAGTGATGAAGGCAGGCTCTCGTCCCAATCAAGCTTCTCCTTCCAGATCTGCTGCAAAAAGATTTTAGTCTTAGCGATTACCGGCCCTATAAGTACAAGCGGGTCATATAAGCGAGCTATAGTCGACAGAATCGATCTTTTAGATGGTTTGGATCTCTGCTGAATGGACGAGAACGAAAATAGCAACCGATCCGACGCTGAGTCCCAAGCGAGTCCAAAAGTTTTGGTGATGTCGCTCCCATCATCAAACTTTAGAGACGATTCTCTGTCCTCTTCGGGTATCCCTTCTAGAACAGCATCATTATTTGAACACCATTTTGCAGCTTGAAGCCCCCACTTGCCAAGATTGCAGCCGTCTGACTAAGAGTTTCCTTTGCTTCTTGAATCGAGTCACCACCTGAAATGAGGTCATAAACGTAGAAGTCACAGAAGCCGCAGAATCCTAGATCCAATTGTGAAGTTAATTTTCTCATGCACAGACAGCTGATGCATAACACGGACAGAGAGAAATGAATCTGGCTTTGTTCCGTATGTAACTGTATCGCCACAGAATGCATTGGAGGAAATCGTCCGGTGCTGTAACGCGTACGCAGCGATATATCTTACCAATATCTCCTGTTAGGGCGACCGGGAAATTACGAAAGCGAAGAAGGATGTGAATAACAGGACCAACCATCAGTAGTTCATTTAATGAATATCCTGACGAGGTAGCTGCGGAGCGACAGGCGACATATGACCCAGATCCAAGTATTCCTTTAGAAAATTTGAATATTGAATCTTCAGGTCCGGACGATTTTGTAGTTTGCGTTCCAGTGTCAGGAACCGACTAAAGGCTTGTTGCTATGACGTCCCAAGACATTCCAAACTTCGCTTCACGCAAGAAATGCTCTTCATAATCAGTTTCTTCCTTTGATGTGCTAGGTGTAATTTCCAAGCAGGCTTCTATCTCCCAAAATCGACGCAATAATTCATCAGCACGTTCTTCAGAACTTTACTCAAGTTTGCCCGCAGTATGCTTCGCAATCAATGTAGAACCACCCAAACGCGGTCCGCCTCCAGAAACTACGCAACCAAGCCTTGTTTTCTGAAGACTGGTAGCCCTGGGAGAAGCTTTATCTGGCCGACGCTGAGAAGCTCATAAAGAAAACTAGCTCCAAGCAGCAAGTCCACGCGTTGTGGTTTAAAGAAAGACGGATCTGCAAGTTTTATGTTAGCGGGAATGTTCCAATTCGTAAGGTTGATTGTAAAATTCGGTTGACTATCAGTTATGGTTATATATTATATATTACTCAGATACTCGAGACTGTATCGTTATAGTGACCGTATTTCCTTCTGTGTCAAAACGAGAATCTCCTAGACCAGAGACAATGGCTGAGGTTTTGTGCTTCTTTAACTGAAGCTGTTGAGCAAGGCGAGACGTTATAAGGTGAAGCTGAGAGCTGGAATCCACAAGGGCACGATAAGGTCTCAAAGTACCGGAGCGATTTTTAACGAACGCCATAGCAGTAGTCAAGAGGACAACATCACTATTGAAATACTGGGCAACAAGAGAGGTGGACGTAGATGGCGACGACTTAGCGAAAGAGGCGTGGGCAATTGACGAAGAATCAACAGGCGCAGTCAGCTGACCAGACGGAAAACCAGAATTTTTTAAATGCAGCAGGGAATGAAGCTTCGCCCCGCAAGTCCGACAGCATCCAGAGCTGCATGATCGCAATTGATGGCCTTTCTTTAGTCAATTCAAGCACAATGCAAGTCGTTTTGCCTCCCTAAGCCGTAATGCAGGGGACAAGTTTTCAAATCGGGAACAATTATATATGCCATGACCAGGGCAATCACAAAATGACGATCTACTTGTGTTAATTGCTCTTGTTTTCCCACCTGATGGCTAGGGGCATAGCCTGCCATAGCAAAATTGTCCATTGTTCGGCATCTCTGCTCCAGAAACGTAGCCATATGCTCCCACGATGGTAATAAGTTGACGAACGTCGAATCCTCTAGCCTTTCTTCCCCTGATGATGAGTCCAGCTTTTGTAGCATAATCTGCACAATGATGCATCCAGCGATCTATTCGTTGAATTGGTCGGACAACTCCCTTAGCGCCACGGCCGATCCACCTGCCACTGTCTTGAGCTCCAGTATCTCAAGTATGTGTGCCTGAAAAAGCAGACCTCTAATATAAAACCTTTTCTTCACTAAATTAAGTGCTATGGCATAATTATCGTTTGTTATTTCCAATGATCGAATTGCGTCCAGCGCTGAATCCTTCAGGTACGATCGAAGATGCTGCAGCTTTTCGATATCTGCTAAATCCGGATGATTTTCTATGACGGTTGTGAACATAGAATAAAAGTCGGCCCATTCTATGTAACCACCACTGAACGTAGGCAACTTTAACGAGGGTAATGCCGGCGGTTCCTTAACTCTAACTGTCTGCGCGAGCAGCACAGATTGTTCGCGAAATGTTGAGCAGGGCAATAAAGAGACACGTTTCGCGATTTTACTCCGAACGGAAATTTCCATAGAAACGGCTAACTCGTCGAAGTCCTCACGCAATTGGCTACCAATTTCATCCTAGTCTAGCTCTTCGAGGCTAGTGTGAGTAATATCAAATGAGGCCTGAAGCCGCTCAATTTGCTCCTAACACTAAGACCGCACTCATTAATTGCACTAAGTGTCGAATTAGTCAGAGCATTTTGAAGTGTTTGAAGTGTCACCCTGTTTGCAGAGGGCACTGCACTGGAGGCGTTATTTACTGTTGCCATTAGAAGCGTTAATAGAAAGTGTGTGCGAAACTAGCTGAGCTAGTTTCACCTTACAACGGTGATCGCTAGTACATGTAAACCGCTCAAAAATAATAGCTGTAAGAACTTCTGCGAACGCCAGTATCAAGCTATGTAAAGAAGCAACCGCAATAGCTTGTACATAAGTTACGCACGAAGGAACCAAAAATTTTGAACGACCGAGAGACTAAGCAAAGCGACGGCGATTACTTATATGTATATAAGCCGCATGAAACGAAATGTCAGGTTGCTGATCTTCTAAGTTTGTTGCTTTAATGTAAAGCAATATAACAACAAAAAATAAATCACGTCGGGGTCACCAAAATGTTTCACTATCGAGCTTTTTCAATAGCTTTCACAAAAGAAATAATTAAGTTTAATTTACTTCTTGTGTTCAAAATTGTTTATATATTTATTATATCAAATGCCAATTAGATAAGTTTGAATTTTTTAAAACCAAAGTAGAATATTTGGGATCGTCATCTCTTACAAAAGTATAGAGACAAACCCAGCCAAAGTAAAAGCTATCGCTAATTACCCATGTCCAAAGAACTTGAAGAAACTACGATCCTTTCGCGGATTATCAGGATATAATACGAGGCTCATAATGGGCTATGCGACAATAGCCAAGCCTTTCATGGCATTACTTAGCGGAGAAGATGGACGAATATCTGAGGGAGCTTCGTGTAAAAAAGTTATCAAATTGGACGATGAAGCTATTAAAGCGTTTGAACAACTTAAAAATGCACTCATATCCGACGATGTTATTTTACAGTTTCCTGACTTCAGTAAAGAATTCACATTAACCACATACGCTTCCGACTACGCAATAGGAGCAGTGCTCAGCCAATCAGACAGACCAATAGCATTTGGATCTAGAACTTTATCTTAAACGGAAGAGGGCTACGAAACAGCGAAAAAAGAAATGTTAGCCATACGCTGGGCGGTAAATTCTTTTAAGGGATACCTAAACGGTGATCCAAAGTTACGATTTACATAGAACACGAACCACTTACACACGAGTGTAACTGGAAAGGCGGTATCGAGATCAAAAGATGGAAATCATACTTAGATGAGTATAATAAGGAATTATATTATTTATACCTGGAAAAGAGAATGTAGTAGCCGACGCACTCTCCAGGGCACCGCAAGCAAATGAAATCTATTCGCTAAACGCAACGCAACATAGTGCCAATAGCTCCGGCCACAATCTAATACCCAGAAATGAGGTTCCCATCAACGTTTTTAAACTTCAAATTTTTATTTTTAAAGAACACCCACCTGATTACAAGTTCACTATTCCATTCCCCTCCTTCCATTGACACACCATATCGCCTCATAACTTTTCGGACAACGACTTAATACAAATTTTAAGAAAATACCTAAATCCCTCAGTTATAAATGGCATTTATACTGCCGAAAATAGAATGAAGTCCACAAAATTTTACAAGAAAGCAATATAAGCTCTTTGACAGTAGAGGAAATGTTAGAATTTGTCGATATCTCTGTACTACACAATAAAACAACCATAATCTACATTATTAAAATCCCACAATTAGAGGCAATTACCAACACTTGTTAATTAAACCTGTTATACGAAACGAATCAATTGTACATTTAGAGACTAATGAAATCTTCTTATACGACAACATAATATTAAGTATCCCTAGTAATTGTAAAACTTTAAACTTTGTAACTATTTGCGAAAAAGCAAAAACTATTAATCTTTACGAATCAATATGTATTGCTAAGTTAGTTCAGGGCAAATAATCGCTGTGCGAGTTCAGCAGCGCTGACCACATACCAAAGGTGGAAGAAATATACGACAGCATCGTACTACTTTTAAACGATTTAAACGTAACAATTCAAAAACAAAATACCACTCATCATATGAGGGGCACCTACTTTATGCACTTTTGGAACAACACAATCTACATAAACGACAAAGAGTTTAACAATAAGGAGGACACTGTCTTGAAGCCTAGGAAACCACTCATCCAGATGACTCCAAGAGAATTGGATTGATTACACATCTAATCACTGGACGGATTACACACGTTGCACATCAAGAACATGAAATACCTACAAAAAACAGAGGAGAGTTAACACGCGCAATGTTGCAATGCCAACATCGCCCACCTGGCAATTCTAGGATTTAGTTCGACTTTGTTTAAAGTAAGCGTTAATGAGTTGCAACCTGTGACTATTTTTAAACGTTTCCCTTGTAAGTAAATTCGTAACCTTTCGAGTGCATAAATGATTGCCACCGTATCTAGTTCTAAACTGTGGTACCTTGACTCAACTTCAGTCGTTCGTTTAGAAAAATAAAATATTGGATGCGACTTGCCATCATCTTTCTTTTGCATTAGCACGGCTCCAAAGACAAGAGAAAAGAGAACTAGCATCGCAAAGTAATTCAATCTCGTCTTTATAATCATAAATTGCTAACACTGGTTCTTGAATAAGTTTTTCTTTGAGAGTGACGCAGCATTCCAATTCTTTTTCATTAAATGTGAATTGTTTTTCTTTTTTCAAAAGATCAAACAATGGCTTTGCTTTTGTTGAAAAATCTTTGATGAATCGCCCAAAAAATGAGCACAAACCTAAAAAACTTTTTACCGTCTGTGTTTTATCTGGTACTGGGAAATTTTTGATCGCTTTGATTCCCTTGTCGTCTGCTCTATGCCTTCACTTGTTATGAGATATCCCAAATATTTTATTTTAGTTTGCATAAATTCGCATTTGTCTAATCGTAACTCGAGCTTATTTTGAACTAATCTTTCGAAGATTTCCTTCAATGTGTCCAAATGTTCTTCAATATCTCTGCTTGCAACCATAATGTCGTCCATGTATACAATAACCTTGTTCTCTCTGATCAGATTTGCAAATATTTTGTAAACGAGCCGTTGAAATACAGAAGAAGCATTTTTTATACCCATTGGCATTCACACGAACGATGTTCACGTGGAAGTATCCGTTTTCGAGAATACTGTTTTATTGACGAGATTGTCTAAAAGATCATCAATCAATGGCAACGGATAGTTGTCTTTTATAAATACTTTGTTCAGTTTTCTTTTTTACTAATACTATGGTTGAGTCATACTCTGAATCGCTCGAACGTTTGATTCCGGCTTCTAGATATTTTTCCAGCATTTTTTGGTGCTTGTCTTTTTCCGTGTATGAAAGCCGTCTTGGTGAGCAGCTAAAAGGCTCATAGTTTTCTAAGGAAATTTTCATTGAACATTTAACGATTGGATCATTTGGTTTTTTTGCGTTCACATACTTTTCCTTAAACATTTTTATGGACCGACATTTCATTTTATAGCTTAAATTTTGCCCACAGCTGTAATCCGGAAATTGATCATACACTACATTTATGCAAAACATACCTTTGTCAAAATTATTGTTTCATAACTTCATCTAAAACATGATCGTTCTTAGATTTTCTTCTAAAGTTTTCATTAAAATTACTAATTGCTCGCTAAAAGTTTGATCACTTAACAGTTGCTCAATAACAGTCTGGTCTCTTAAAAGTTGGTGTTTATTTCACCCTTCCTGTATTTCATCATTTATGTCTCCGGTTTCCTTAGCCTCAACCAGGCTTCGGGTGTCTATAATTATGCTCAGACCACATGCACTCATGAAATCCCTGCCCAATACTATATTGTGACTCATAGACTCATCGGCAACAATTAATGCAAAATAAATTTTTATTGATTCTTTGAAAATATAGCACGACGTTTTTCCAATTACATTAAGTGATTACTGAATTTAATGGGATTTCACTGGGTATATATGATTTTTTCACAAATGAGATTGCACTACCGGAGTCTGTGAGGCATTCTGTAATAATTGATAGTTAAACATTATGATTGTGAGGCGGCTAATGAGACCAGCCACCCCACAGTTTTCACGGCAAGGAGCCGTCATCCCTTTGGCCAAATCACGGCAAGGAGCCGCTGGCGGGACAACGCATTAATTTTCTTTAGCTATAAGTATTAATTGTATTAGGTTAAGATCTTAGTGAAGTAAGAGGCAAGGAGCCATTCGATTTTAGTGAAGTAAGAGGCAAGGAGCCATCAGTAATATAAGCAGTTCGATATTAGAAGTAAAGAGGCAAGGTGCCGCGAATACTATAATTGATTTAAAGAGTGAGTTTGAATTTAACCGCCGGCCGCCGCTGCAACCGTGCGTTGTCGATCGGTTGCTCAACACCGTCTTTGAGAGTGCAACTTCAATTCGGCGGCGAAGAGCGAAAGCTCCGAGGCGAAGTTGCGAAAGCTCGCGGCGAAGTTGAGCAGCCGAAGCGAGCGCATGGCTTGCCGGCGAGCGTGCCGTCACTTTGGAATGAACACTAAGGGTGAGTAGAAGTGCAGCGCGAGACAACAGAAATCATAGATGGTATAGTGGAGCGCTAGGGCTCCAGAAAACAGTGCGGTAGGGTTTAGCTTAGGATTTACGATAAAGTCGGAATTAATAACAGTGAATAAAGTGCCAACGTTATAATGATCAAGAAGGAATTGGATTATTCTCTGTTTCCTGGTAACCCGGCTTACCTTAACATCGGAACTAACCGGTGTTCGACCTAACCTCGAACGAGGGGCATGCGGTACGAGATTGTGGCCCCGGGGTGGGCATTGCCGGTTGGTGTTTCGATAGTGTAGTGGGTACGAGGCCACGGCCCGATAGAGTAGCGGTACGAGGCCACGGCCCGATAGAGTAGCGGTACGAGGCCACGGCCCGGTAGAGTGTCTGGATAGTGTTGTTGGTACGAGGCCACGGCCCGGTAGAGTGTCTGGATAGTGTTGTTGGTACGAGGCCACGGCCCGATAGAGTAGCGGTGCGAGGCCACGGCCCGCTAGCGTAGTTGGTACGAGGCCACGGCCCGATGGTGTAGGCGTGTAGAGATAGATCTGGGTTTGGTTTGGTCAGGATACTCACCCCCCCCCCCCCCTAAGCCCTCTCTGCCAGCGAAATTATAAATATCTTGTAACTCGCTAGACCTGGTTAGACTGAGAATTATACCCCGGCCAGTAGCTTCCTTACAAGCGGCGCCCGAGCAGGGACCAAGAGGCGTTTAGGGGTGTGGCATGTCGGCGGATTAAAGCCCGCAAGCATGCCCGAATAGGTATTTTCAAAAAAAAAAAAAAATATAGGGTATTTTTAGTCGGGTATACCCTAGAGGGAAGGTAACCTAGCAGAGAGCAAGAGAATGAGAAGATCATGTATGTGCGAAATATGAAAATAGGGTATTAAGTAGTCCGGTATACCCCAGCGAACATTTCTATACCCTGTGTTAGGCATAGGCAGAAAAATGAACACGTGCACCTGGTGAGTGACGAAAATGCTAGCAGAAAGCCGGCACGCAAGATAAAGAGATCACGCTCGCACACGGGTGCCCAAACGCGCGGCGCAGTCGACGTCGGCGTCGAAGGACCGTTAAGGCGTCGCGGCAGCGGTTGTACAGTGGGACGAATTCGACTCACGCGCGGTGAAAAGTTGAATTCGTCAGTACAGCTGTCGAGGGTAGTGAAGTTGGTCACCTTTCAAGTTTGAATGTGAACAAAAGGAACAATAAGAGCGGAACAAGTGCCAAATGAAAATAAGTGGATAATAATAAAATTTTCTCTTATAAATAAAATTAACTAAACCAAAATAAATAAAAACAAGAGGATAATAATAAAATTTTCTTTTATAAATAAAATTAATTAAACAAAAATAAATAAAAATAAGTGAATAATAATAAAATTTTCTTTTATAAATAATATTAATTAAACAAAATTAAATAAAAATAAGTGGATAATAATAAAATTAAAATAAACCGAGGTGCACAATAAAGATGAAGGCAGCGACCACAAAGGGAACGGCCTAAAAGTGGAAAAGTGAGAAGAGAAAATTTTTAAATACCTTTTGTTGAGTTTTTTTTTGGGAAAAAAAAAAAAAAAATATTTTTGTGGAATATTTTTTTTGTATTTTGTTTGGTGAAAGATATAAAGGCAAAAAGAAAGAAATAAAAGAGAAAAAAAAAACAAAAGATTAAAACTAAAAGGAACCAAAGTGGCTGAGCAAGATCGGCGAAAAGTGAAAAGACACCAACACCAAGAAAAGGAGAGAGAATTAATAAAGGGACCGACGGAACCCCTAGAACGGGAAGAGAAGGAAACAGCGACGTCGGCTAGCAAGGGAGTATACAATAAAGGATGGAGGCAGGTGAGTGCCAAAATCCGGGAGTAGGCGTCCGCTGGATTCACCAGCGACGCAAAGAGGAGTTAGTGGCGATCGCCCAGGAGTTTGGGCTGGAAAAGGAGGGGCGCGTGGAGGAGCTACGTAAGCGGCTGTCTACCTACGTGCAGGATGGCGGTCATTCGACTGGAATTTGGGCTCGGCTTGCCGAGTTGGAATCCCAGTAAGCTAAAACTCTTGAGCCGCCATCTTGGGGCGTCCCACCCGACTTTGGTGGACGGCCACGGCAAAAGTCGGAACCTGACCTCAGAAGCTTCCAGTTGTACGGGCATTTGCGGGCGCCCACCCCGAGTTTGACCGTCTCGGGCGTGGAGGCAGTTCCCACTCTCGGGGGAAATGAAGACCGCCGAGCAACTGCGGTCAGCGCTGAGGTGGGGAGGTCCCCTGTTGAACCGGGTGGTGGTCTCTGCTACACTAGACCGCACCATCCAACGGAGGCGAGGCCACTTCCCAATGTCCCGGAGCAAGTTCGGAAGTGGGGTATGAGGTACGATGGCCGCTCCGACCCCCTTGGGTTCTTAGAGGACCTCGAGGAGCGCGCTATCACCTATGGTATAGCCCTCGACCGTATGCCCAGGGCAATGAGCGAGGTGTTCTGCGATAGGGCTGCTCGTTGGTTTCTGAGCAGTGGGCTAAGGGATGTGCCGTGGGCCGTGTTTAGGAGGGATTTCCTGGAGTTTTTCTTGCCCCCTCGCTACTTTGAGAGGCTTGAGGACGAGATCCGATCCCGGAGGCAGCGCGTAGGTGAAGCGTTCAAGGAATATTTGACAGAGCTGAGGGCTCTTATGCACCACGCTAGATACGAGCCGGCACAAGAGCTGCATCGGATCTACGAGAACGCCGCTCCGGAATACAGGCTCTATGTGCGACGGCAAGACTTTTCTACCCTATCCCAGCTAACTCAACTGGCCGTAGAATACGAGACCGTCGTGAGGCAGAGGGCGGAGTACTCAGGCAGCCAACCCATGGGTCCGGGCGTCTCGAGTTCAAATAGTGCAGAGTGGGCGAGGATGGCGCAGTCCTCGGGACATCTCAATCCGTTCCGGTCTGCTCCCAGAGGATCCGGGACGACCGTTGTGGACAACAGGGTCTCCACCCCACCCGCTGCAACTCACGCAGAGGTGGCCCATCAGATGATGAGCCAAGAGGCCGGGAACGTGCGGACGGGCGTGTCATAGGTGCGCACAGGAGGGGCATTTTGCCAGGGAATGTCCCAACGCCCCTGTCTTATTTTGTTGGGTATGTGGAAGCCGGGGCCGAAGTAGTCGGGAGTGTTGCCGCCGCGCGGAGACGGGAAACGGGCAACGGCGTCGCCCGGGCCAGGATCGGGTCGGCGCCAATACACACGGAACGCAGTAATAGGACACCCACTGAAGGTGGACGGTGGCCGGATCGTCGCTACGGTAGAGATTGGCGAACGAACGATGCCCGCCACAATCGATACCGGAGCCACTCGTAGCTTCATGAGTGAGGACTGCGTACGCAAATGGACGATCCGGGGCAGAGCGGAGGAAATACAGGCACGTATCCGCCTGGCAGATGGGTCCACCCTAGAGGTAGAAAAGGCTTTGAGAGTAGACGTCAGCTTAGGGGGGAAAATGATCAGCATGACGATGCTCATCATGCCCTCAATGCTGGATCACGTAATCCTGGGTATGGATTTTTTGGGGGCGATGGGTACCACAATACGCTGCGGCGAGGCGGAACTGGTCTTAGAAGCAGTGACGACACCGGGCGTGAGGCCAGGAACGAGCGAGGAGTCGGAGGAAGGCCTCCCAAGGCATGAAAAGGGAGCACCTGCTCGGCTACAGAGGGAGCCGGAGAAAGGCCTCCCAAGGCATGAAAAGGGAGCACCTGCTCGGCTACAGAGGGAGCCGGAGAAAGGCCTCCCAAGGCATGAAAAGGGAGCACCTGCTCGGCTACAGAGGGAGCCGGAGGAAGGCCTCCCAAGTCATGATAGGGGAGCACCTGCTCGGCTACAGAGGGAGCCGGAGAAAGGCCTCCCAAGGCATGAAAAGGGAGCACCTGCTCGGCTACAGAGGGAGCCGGAGAAAGGCCTCCCAAGGCATGAAAAGGGAGCACCTGCTCGGCTACAGAGGGAGCCGGAGAAAGGCCTCCCAAGGCATGAAAAGGGAGCACCTGCTCGGCTACAGAGGGAGCCGGAGGAAGGTCTCCCAAGTCATGATAGGGGAGCACCTGCTCGGCGACAGAGGGAGCCAGAGGCAGGCCTCCCAAGTCATGAGAAGGGAGTACCTGCTCGGCCCCCGACGGAAAAGGTCAGGAAAAGGGGAGTAAAGTCCGGCTCGAGTCGACAGCCTGGAGAACCCAAGAGGTGGCGCATAGAGCTGCAGAGGCAGACTTCTGATGGCTACGGAAGCGGCCAGGCGGGAACGTGCAAGAGGAAGGACGGAGTAGGAGCGATGACCAGAATCCACACAGACATAGAAGGCCAGGAGCGATTGCCAGAATCGAGTGGCCACGGAGTTCTATCTGGAATCGAAATGGTCCCAGGAGGGGGCGATAACGGCATCGAAGAGGCGGAGTGGCCAGCGGATCTGGATCCGGAACTGATGGAGTTTCTGGAGTCAGAACTGGCTCTCTTCGAGGGGCTGCAGGGAATCTCGCACATCGCGGAGCACCGGATCCGGCTGAAGGATGACAAGCCGTTGAAACAGAGATACTATCCCAAGAATCCGGCCATGCAGAGGGTGATCGACGAGCAAGTGGATGAGCTGATCCGGGTAAATGCCATCGAGCCGTCGCGTAGTCCGCACAGCGCCCCGATCGTTTTAGTCAAGAAAAAGACTGGCGAGTGGCGTATGTGTATTGACTACCGACAACTCAACGCGCATTCCATTCCGGACGCTTATCCGGTGCCTCGTATTAACCACATCCTGGAGCGGTTGCGTCACGCCCGGTTCATCTCCACTCTGGACTTGAAGCACGGGTACTGGCAGATACCGATGGCAGCCGATAGTCGGGAGTGTACGGCGTTCACAGTCCCTGGAAGAGGTCTTTTCCAACCTCGGGTGATGCCATTTGGCTTACACTCGGCGTGTGCGACATTTCAACGCGCTTTGGATACGGTAATAGGGCCGCAGATGGAGCCTCATGCGTTCACCTACATAGACGACATCGTGGTAATAGGTGCGACGAAAACACAGCATGTAGAGAATTTGAGGGAGGTATTCCGCCGGCTAAGGGCGGCCAATCTCCGGTTAAATAGAAAAAAATGCAGCTTCTTCCGGGAGAGGTTAGTCTACCTAGGACATGTAATTTGCGAGGAAGGAATACGGACCGATCCGGAGAAAGTGGAGGCGATACGAAACCTGAGGGCCCCGACAAATTGCAAAGAACTGCGGCAGTGTCTCGGGATGACGTCATGGTACAGGCGCTTCGTACCCAATTTCGCGACCCAAGTACAGCCACTCACAGCGCTCTTAAAGAAGGGGCAGAAATGGGCATGGGAGCAAGAACAGGAGGAGGCATTGCGTCAATTGAAGGAGAGCTTGACGACTGCCCCTGTGTTGGCTTGCCCCGACTTTTCCGCCAAGTTCGTCTTGCAGACTGACGCGAGTGAGTATGGCCTCGGTGCAGTGCTGACGCAGACGATCGATGGACAAGAGCGGGTGATAGCGTACGCGAGCCGAAAGTTGCTGAAGGCCGAGGTAAACTATTCCGTCACTGAGAAAGAGTGCCTGGCAATCGTGTGGTCGATCCGGAAGTTGCGCCCATCTAGCACTCAAGTGGCTCAATTCGATCGAGAGCCCGTCAGGAAGGATTGCGCGATGGGCATTGTAACTGCAGCAATTCCAATTTGACGTTCATTATCGTCGAGGGAAGCTCAACGTCGTGGCCGATGCCCTGTCGAGGCATACTCTAGAGACCTGTCAGCAAGCAGTGGTGGCCGAGGCCCCTGCAAATGGGTCGCGAGAATGCGTGCTAGAATCGCCAAAGAGCCAGCCAAGTTCCCGGATTACACCGAGGAAAACGGACAGCTATATAGGCATTTGGGTCACAGGATAGACGATGAGGACTACATCCCCTGGAAACTATGCGTAGGCAGTGGTCAACGCCAGAGGGTACTGCGGGAATGTCATGATGCTCCCACGGCCGGACATCAAGGTGTCAGAAAAACGGTGGCGAGGTTAGCCCAGCGGTACTACTGGCCAGGTATGTTCCGCGATGCCGCCAGATACGTGAAATGTTGCGAAGACTGCCAAAAATTCAAGAGTGAGCAACTCAAACCGGCTGGTCGCATGCTGACGAGACAGGTGGCAGAGCCGATGGCGGTACTTTGTGCGGACTTCGTCGGACCCCTTTCACGGTCGAGACATGGAAATACGATGCTATTGGTGTTCCATGACGCCTTCTCGAAGTGGGTGGAGTTGGTCCGTCTCAGAAGAGCCACAGCAGCACACCTGCAGACTGCGTTTCGAGAGAGGATTCTAAGTAGGTTCGGGGTACCTAGGAAGTTTGTGTGCGACAACGGGGTACAATTTACGAGCCGGAGCTTCAAGTCATTTTTGGGGTCCCTGGGTGTAGAGATCCAGTATACCGCTCCGTACTGTCCGCAAGAGAATCCCACTGAGAGGACTAACCGGACTGTAAAGACCATGATAGCACAATTTATTGAGGGCCACCAGAGTTCATGGGATGAACTTTTGCCCGAGATCTCGCTGGCAGTCAACACGAGCGTGGCAGATTCAACGGGCTTTAGTCCCGCTTTCCTGATGCAGGGCAGTGAACCTCGGTTACCCGCAGCTCTGTACGATCAGGTAACTCCGGGGTCCGCAACTAGTGCGCTCGACCCTAGGACAAAGGCGGATAGGCTAAAAGAAATTTTTGATATCGTCCACAGCAACCTCCAGCACGCATCAAAGGACCAGGGCAAGCATTACAACTTGCGGAGACGAGAGTGGCGGCCTTCGTTGGACTCGATGGACCTGTTGAGGCAGCACCGGTTGTCCAACGCTGCCGAAGGTTTCGCCGCAAAGTTGGCCCCCAAATTTGACGGCCCCTACAAAGTCGTCAAATTCATATCCCCCAATATTGTGCGGCTGGTGAAATCAGGCGACCGCAAGAAGAGGGTGGCCAACATCTCACAATTGAAACCATTCTACAGAAAGACGACGAGCGACGAAGAAGACGAAGATCCAGGGCACGTAAATGCCCACGAGTAAGCGAAGGATGAGAGCAACACCCGTCGCCCAGCGAAACTATTATGATTAATCTTAGATAAAACTAACACTAACAACATAATTCAGAATAGGCATAGTAAAGTGTGAGCCGCACTGAGAATATAGGGCATTAACAATAAGTAAAGAGTAAGTTAACCAATAAGCTGAACTTTCAGATGGAACCGGAAGTTATCGACATATCGTCAGACGAAGACAACAGCAGCGGGGACACCGAGCCTTTCCCCGGGCCGGGAGCCGCAGGCCGCCCGCGCGACCCACGCCAGGGGCGTGAGAAGAGAACGGCAAGAAGGGCCGCCTCGCCAGTTCCGCCATACACTATACTCCCGGCGGACCAACATCATGGAGAGGCTAGACGGGATGGTCTTGCTGATGGCAGTCGAGGTCACGACAATGTTCGTGGAGGCACCATTCGCCCGGAACTCGCCACCGTACGCGGAAGAGCCTGCATCTCCGCCCCTCGCATCCCACTCGGCACAATCATCAGAGCCGGCAACCCCAACCGCGGCGGGCGAGATGGACGAGGAAGAGTCCGCACCGTTCGGAACGGAGGAGCACACACCACCAGCACAGGACGTGGAGGCGGTAGGAGAAGAGATATCCCAGTCGGCCGGAGACGCGGAGTCGCCACCGACGGAGGTGCCGAACGGCATCCGCGCAAACGACTGGGAAGCAGACCCGCCGAGCCTCGACCCAGAACCCTTAGTGGGAGGGGACCCGTCAACGGAGGACGAGGAGGACGAGCCGGAATTCCGTCGCCGCTTTGCCACCCACCGTCTGAAGGTAGACCCGAGCAGCCAGTTTCCCCGGATAACGCTGCGGTACCTACCAAAAGTCCCCGTGGTAGCCAACAAACCCCGTCTGAACCCTGCAAAGCGCGAATGGGGGGTGCCGAAGAAGGCCCCGGCGGAAAGCCGACGAGAGCCGCCAGGGGCAAGCGTCGCCGGAGTGGAGGCCATCGCCGACCCAGTCCCGAGGGAGCATCCTCGTCGGCCACGAAGAGGCTTCGCACGGAGACCGAGAAGCCCGAAGGATCGCAGCGGTGCGTGCCGCGTTCGCCCCGCGAGCGCCAGGAGGGTCCTTCCCAGCTCGGGAAGGATAACCGCCGCTGCAAGATCGCTTCTCGAGGAGGGCATCCCGAACCCTGGCCGATACCGATTGCGGTCTGCCAGATGGTCGTGGAGGAGCACCATCTCAGCACCAAGGACGCGGCGAACTCGGCCGTTTCCACAGCCCGCGCCTAGGCGCCAGACGAAACCTTTCCTAAGGAATCGGAGGAGGAGTGGCTCGACGACGAGGACGAGATGCCCGCGCTCGTGCCTATTGCCCGCGCCGAGACACCCGACACCATCGCCCGGCATGAGTTGGAAGACGCCTGGTTTGGCCAAGAAGGCAAGGCGCCATCCCGAGAAGGTTCCTTCACGTTTCGCCAGGAAGGCCGGGGTGAAGTCTGGTCCGAGGAAGAGGACGCGGTGGTGACGGCTTCGTCACCCAAGCTTTCGAGTCCAACCCAGGGTTCCTCCCCCATGGCTCTAAAGACTCCCACGGAGACCGAGTTGTGGGACGACATAGTGGACCTTTTCGACGGCATCGACGGGTGGGACACGAGCCTGGACTCAGTGCTGGAGGAGGAACCCGACACCGAGGTCGACACGGTCGCCCGCAGTGCCGACGTGAGGGTCACACCGGAGAGCCACCCCAAGAAACCCGACACCGAGGTCGAGGCGATCGCCCACAGTGCTGACGTTGGGGTAAAGCCGGGGGGCCCCGTCGAGGAACCCGTGCCCGATTCCACCCCCTCAGGCTGGAAGGTGTTTCCTCTTGGAACACCGTTGTCGTCGGGCGTGGTGGACCTAATGGCAAGAGAGGCGCGAATCCGCCGCTTCCGGTGCCGACGTACTCGGTTCCACGTGTCCGACGGGGAGAGCGAGTACAGCGTTACGCTGAACGCGAGAGGCGACGTGACCGTCACCTGTCCGAAGTGAGGGGGGGGGGGGGGTGTGAGGCGGCTAATGAGACCAGCCACCCCACAGTTTTCACGGCAAGGAGCCGTCATCCCTTTGGCCAAATCACGGCAAGGAGCCGCTGGCGGGACAACGCATTAATTTTCTTTAGCTATAAGTATTAATTGTATTAGGTTAAGATCTTAGTGAAGTAAGAGGCAAGGAGCCATTCGATCTTAGTGAAGTAAGAGGCAAGGAGCCATCAGTAATATAAGCAGTTCGATATTAGAAGTAAAGAGGCAAGGAGCCGCGAATACTATAATTGATTTAAAGGGTGAGTTTGAATTTAACCGCCGGCCGCCGCTGCAACCGTGCGTTGTCGATCGGTTGCTCAACACCGTCTTTGAGAGTGCAACTTCAATTCGGCGGCGAAGAGCGAAAGCTCCGAGGCGAAGTTGCGAAAGCTCGCGGCGAAGTTGAGCAGCCGAAGCGAGCGCATGGCTTGCCGGCGAGCGTGCCGTCACTTTGGAATGAACACTAAGGGTGAGTAGAAGTGCAGCGCGAGACAAAAGAAATCATAGATGGTATAGTGGAGCGCTAGGGCTCCAGAAAACAGTGCGGCAGGGTTTAGCTTAGGATTTACGATAAAGTCGGAATTAATAACAGTGAATGAAGTACCAACGTTATAATGATCAAGAAGGAATTGGATTATTCTCTGTTTCCTGGTAACCCGGCTTACCTTAACATCGGAACTAACCGG
The DNA here is from genome assembly GCA_035045355.1 of Drosophila lacicola. Taxonomy (NCBI): domain Eukaryota; kingdom Metazoa; phylum Arthropoda; class Insecta; order Diptera; family Drosophilidae; genus Drosophila; species Drosophila lacicola. Next base: position 454,687 of record JAWNPB010000166.1, read on the forward strand.
TGTTCGACCTAACCTCGAACGAGGGGCATGCGGTACGAGATTGTGGCCCCGGGGTGGGCATTGCCGGTTGGTGTTTCGATAGTGTAGTGGGTACGAGGCCACGGCCCGATAGAGTAGCGGTACGAGGCCACGGCCCGGTAGAGTGTCTGGATAGTGTTGTTGGTACGAGGCCACGGCCCGGTAGAGTGTCTGGATAGTGTTGTTGGTACGAGGCCACGGCCCGATAGAGTAGCGGTGCGAGGCCACGGCCCGCTAGCGTAGTTGGTACGAGGCCACGGCCCGATGGTGTAGGCGTGTAGAGATAGATCTGGGTTTGGTTTGGTCAGGATACTCACCCCCCCCCCCCCCCCTAAGCCCTCTCTCCCAGCGAAATTATAAATATCTTGTAACTCGCTAGACCTGGTTAGACTGAGAATTATACCGCGGCCAGTAGCTTCCTTACATGATAAGTGTATTTTTTTAAACGCCTTACGTAGTTGTTGTCGCTGTTACTTGCGCTCTTCTTAATCACACATTGAGCTACAAAATGGCCCATTTCGCCGCATACGAAATCCAGAAACTCTCTTTGGTTTGCGGCAATCCTTCATAATATGTTGATGTCACCCTGGGTTTGCTTACCCGCTCTTGCCTTGGAAGAACTATGTTGGCAAACGCATAATGCATCTGCTCAGGATTAGCGAAACATTGAATCCGGCTTGGTCACGCAACGTCTCGGATGGAACTCCCTCGATGATATGTTCTAAGAGTTCGTCTTTGTCCATATTTATGGTTTCGGCTAGCATCATCTTGTCTTCAAAATAAAATTTTTTGTATTTGCCACTTGCGTTGTCCGAATTTGCGTCGCATGTCTGATTTCGAAATTTTTTCTTCGAAGGCCACGATCAGCTGATTACACAATGTTCCTATTGGCTCCAGAATGCGCGTTGAATTGGCATGCAACCAGTGTTGCGCTTTTCCTTTCAGATTTGTTATAAACAGTAAGCGCAAGTAATTGCCGTCCAAATCATAGATTTGTGCAATGTTTTTCATTTGATTGACACGCATGCGTGCGCTACCGTTCCCATCGAATTCTAAGGTCGCCTCTTTCGCGAGGGCGATTGTTGCAGCTGATTCGCGATCCGTTGTAGTTTTTTCTCTTTAACGAGCTTGTAGAGTTTCTGCAGCTTTTTCAATGCCAGCGCCTCCGACTCTGTCTCGACATTCGTTGTTGGCAACGCCGTCATCGATGTCTCTGCTTTGTCTTTCGCTGCTGGCGCCGCCGTTGTCGCCACCGCTGCCGTTTGCCGTTACATTTTGCTGCTGAATTTTTTGTAGCGCAATTTTGCTCGCATTTACTTCACCTTGTAATTGCCTAATTACTTCCATGTGTAAATTATTTTGGGCTTCTGCTTGTTGCTGCGTTGTCAATGCTCCGATTGGCTGCTTTCCGAATTCTGCTGCTGCACAACATCTATGCTGTTGTTCCTTGGTCGTGCCTGTCTGTTCCCCAAGTTAGCTGATTCCAGCATGTCCACATCGTCGGCGTCTAAGCCCGGGGCATTACTATGTGCGAATGTGTTTAGACCAGCAATCAATTCCACATTGCTTCCTGTCGTCGGTGCTCCTAAGCCATATAGCCAATTTTTCAATTGGATTACCGTGAAAATGTTCAAATCCACTTTTTTTTGTGTTTTTGCTAGGTTGAACCACTTCTGAATTTGTAGAAGACAAATGCCGCTTTCAAAGTAAAACACACTATTTATCTCGATACGTCTTCTTTAAACGACTGACTGCGCTTTCGTTTTATGCTTACAGACTAAAGGAGAATTGACAATTAGTTTATGTATGTGTAAGCGAGTCAAGGAGTGATTCGACTTGTCGAGCTCTTCTTATAAGAATAAGAGTGCATGAGGAATGTTAAAGAAACAAACAACGGCAACATTAATAACTGAAACAAAAGCCAAGTGAAAAAAAAGAGAAATAATAAATAAAATCAATTTCGCAATAAACAGAATGGAATTGACCTTTGCGATGACTGGCACCGGCACCCTCAACTTGAAGTACTTTCAAAGTGCAACTTGGAAACTATTAACCGCTGTATACTAAAACCATATGATTGGCATAGAATAATATAACAAACAACTTGTAAGCCAATCGTATGTAAAACGTAAATCGTATGCAATGACTCAAAGCTGTTCCATAGATAAACTTATCATGCAGGCTGGCACATTCAGTGACATGAAGGAGGCCATGTCGAAATTTGTCAATAGTTGCTGAACATTCGAACACTGTCCTGTTCTTTCAGCAACAACATAACAGGGGTAACCGTGGAAATTACCATGGAAGAGGTTATTACCTCAAGAATGGTTATCGTAACTACAATAACAATAATAGGAGTCGAGGCCGATTTAGAGGAAACTCTAGAGGCCGTGGCTACTCGAATCGACACCACAACACTAACAACAACAATGTACGGGTTACTCAAAGTAACTCGGGAAACTCCCAAACGCCTTTAGATACTCAAAATTAAACAACAATCAAAAAGTACACACGATAAACCTTAGTCTCAAAATGTAACAATTAATACGAAGCTTACATTTCTGCTTGATACTGGAGCAGAGATTTTTCTAATTAATGAAAATCAGATGTCTTTGATGACATACAAACAGAGAAAATAATAAATATAAAAGGCATTGGAGAAGGTGTCACCAAGTCCAGTGGCCTAGTACAAATTGAGCTACAGACAGATAGATATATTATTCCACACAATTTCCAAACCAGTTTGAAAATTAATAGAAGATAATATTGTTGAACTGTCAGTGCCAAAGAAACCGCTCCCAGGTTCAAATGATAAAAAATGGAAATAAGTCATTGACTATCGTCAAATTAACAAAAAATTACTGTACGACAAGTTCCCACTCCCTAGAATTGACGATATTCTAGATCAACTAGGTAGAGCAAAATATTTTTCATGCCTTGCCTTAATGTCAGGTTATCATCAAATTGAACTTGAAACAAGTAAGAGGTTCTAGTCGGGAGCTCCCGACTAGGGGATACCCTGAACCCTTTTCTTCCGACACCAAATGCAGATCGTGCTACGCGCTCGTTTACTTTAGTAGTAATAAAGATTAATTTAAAAACAATTAAGAGGTTCTAGTCGGGAGCTCCCGTATAGGGGATACCCTGAACCCTCTTATTCCAACACCAAATACAGCTCGCGCTACGCGCTCGTTTGCTTTAGTAGTAATAAAGATAAATTAAAAAAAACAAAAGTTCCCTTGGCAGGGTTCGAGCTCGCAACTAACCTCACTACTTGCCGCCGCCTCTACCAAACAGCCACGCCAACCAAAAAAAAAAAAAAAACGATTTGCCCGGTAGGTAACGAACTCGCTATAGACCACACTACTCGCCGCTCCAATACTTAACTCTGTGTGTTCATGTATACAGAAATTCTTGGAATTTGCGCTTGCTGCTGCACGTGTTTTCCAAAACACATTTTCTTTCGTGTTTCTTGACCGATCTTGATGAAATTTTCAGTAGTAGACCTTATTGTACTATAAAATATTCGTGTATTTTTAAAATGACAATTGCATTTAAATTGTGGCTTAATAAGGTAGGCAATACAAATTGTTTTACTAACACGATTTATAGCGTTTAGGTGGTAGCGGGGAGGTAGCGATAGCTATAAAATTAAAGTAATTGATTTATATATACTATTCTAGAAGCTACATGTCAAGTTTGTTGACTCTAGCTTTTATTGTTTACCAAGTGGCTCAAAAAACAGAATTTCGATATCGATTTTCATCGATTATTTGGAAACGGGGCAAGTTATCGAACATCGGAAATAAACTCGATCTGCGCGGGTACTAGGAAGACCTTCAGCTAAAATTTCAAGACTCTATCTCTTATAGGTTCTGAGATCCTTGCGTTTATACATACGGACGGACGGATGGACGGACGGACGGACGGACATACAGACGGACATGGCTAGATCGACCCGAAATGTCAAAAGTCAAAAACAGCAAAACACACTGAGATACCTTTTATCATTACAGACACCCCAACATTTGCATTTGATAGAGTGATAGTGGATACCATAGGTCCGCTACCCAAATCAGAAAATGGTAACGAATTCGCAATCACATTAATATGTGACCTAACAAAATACCTTATTGCGATTCCAATAGCAAATAAAAATGCAAAAACAATTGCAAAAGCGATATTTGAATCTTTTATACTGAAGTTCGGTCCAATGAAGGTTTTCATTTCGGACATGGGAACTGAATATAAAAATTCTATTATCAATGACTTGTGCAAATAGCGGAAAATATAACGTCCACTGCATACCACCACCAGATAGTTGGAACAATTGAAAGAAGTCATAGAACTTTTTAGAAGTAGCATATAATGAGCAAGAGTAATGCTTGAAGAAAATAAAAGAAGGAATAAGCAGTCATACGACTTAAATATAATATAGATATAATATAATAATATCAGATTCTAAAACAAAAAAATAAATTACATAAGGATAGGTTAAAAATGCTTAAAACAAATTCATATGTATTAGTATATAACATAACCACTCTGCTGCTGGCGTCGCTGGCAGCGCAGTTTGCGCGGTCATAGCTAAGTAGTATCTAAGTGAAAGATTGTGAAGATATTCACTGACCCACAGTAAACCAATAAAGTTCTTGACGGAACAGAAGCTCCGCTGAATAAATCAAGTTGAATATATACATAAATAAATGTATGGATCACTCTACAACAATTAAAATACTTTACAGTGCCTCGCAGTCGCCTCGCGACCCAGAGTCGGGCAACGCACGGCAGGGCACCAAGGTGCCAGCGCGATTTTTTGATGCCGGCAATGGCAAGTAGGACAACATCGTGCTTGGGATGCTGGGCGGTGGGAAGTAGCGAAGATGAAGTTGCCGCCAAGATGTTTTGGGATGAAGAATAATTTTCGGTATCTTACCAAAAAGCAACAGGCTATGATGCTTGCTTCCACAAACTCTGCAAGGGCTGGAGTTTTTAAATGTTAGTCAAATACGGATCCTTATCAATGACCGTGGTGACCATGTTCAAGAAATCGATCCATTCTGTGTAGCTTCCACTAAACTCCGGAAATTTAAGTTGAGGCAATCGAGAGTGGTTTGGAACAACAAAGGTAGAACGCGAATCATCGGCTGCGGCTGAATTGAAAGTGGAGCAATGTGGAATATGCTGAACCTTGCTTCGATTTCCGCTCTCGCGTTGAAGAGAAACCCGTAGCCGCCTAATAGTTGAGTTAAGAACAACAGCCTGGGTTCCAACCGCCACTTGATTAGCTGATGGAGCCTTACCATTTTCATTTGCACTTGCACCTTCATCAAACATTATAAATGTAGCGCACAACAACAATACAAGACTGCGCGCACAAGTTCGTTCGAGCGAGATAACGTAATCTGGCTATCGCGCGCAACAATTAACGGTGATTTTGCTACGGCGCTTATGTATTATAACCAACTGTGTACAGATTCGCAAGCAATTGGTTCACTTGTTTAAAGTAATAAATTTTATGTTAGAGGCGGGTAGCACATAGCGCACATCATAGCGCTCAAGAGCTTGTAAATGTAAACAAACGAAAGTATAAAATTAAAGTAAATGTAAATGTAAAAGTAAAATAAACAAACGAAAAATAAATAACACATCGGGGTCACCAAAATGTGTAGTTGCAAGCCTTTTTGAAAATAATTAATTATCACTGTTTGTGTGCATCGAAATTCAAAGAACTATATTTTTGTTTTATATGTATTTTTTTGGCCGCACTGGGCACTTGTTAGAATTTATAAATTATTATGTGTATCGTTGCTTGGCAGCCAACTCGAAGTAGTTGTGTCTGGGATGCGATCAAACGAAAAACTAAAGTGACGATATGTTAAGCGTAACGATGGGCAGCGGGCGTCAATGCAGGAGGCAAAGGGCCAACGAAAGAGAGTGGGCAGCAGCTTACAAAGCACATAAAAAATCTTCAGGTTGCAATATACTGTCCAACACATTCTCATATGAATATGGATTTATCCGGTTTTTGGAAACTAGATGATACAAGATAAACATGATCATCAAACGGTGTAAACGGTGTTGCGTCTATCGATTGCGAGGTACAGTCACTCCACAAACCTTACAAAAACGATGTTGACGACATTTACAATTCAGTTCTTTAAAATGACTAAATAAACTGAAATCTACCCATCTTGATCTTCACTTCTAGTAAAAATATCTTTTAAGTGGATTGAATCAAGAACTATGTGGTGAAATCAACGGTTTCCGCCCATGTTAGTCTTTCGGTTAGAATCTTAAGGCTGATAAATAAACTTTCGTTTATTGAAACTTTGGCCCCCATTTGCCACCCAAGAACGTGTGTAATAAACTCACAAAGATCTTTGAAAAAGATTTTGAAGCCGATCAGACGGTAAGAAAAATATTTTCATACAACCGTTTTTCGCTAATTAACCACTGTTGTGGGTGGAATTTTCGAAATCGCTGAAACACGTATTCATTAAGTTCTTATGTAGCGCTTTGAAAATAAGTTTGATGCTAATCGAACAAAACTTTAATTTAGCCCAAAAAGATTTTGAATCGTAATTCCTAATCAAACATGTCTGAAATGATTTTTCGTATGACCCCCATTTCCACCAAAGAGGAAAGTATTTTTCGAAAAGTGTGAAACACCCCTCGAATGAATTTGAACAATAATCTCTGAAAATTAGTTTGTGGCTGATTGGATGGTGAACAAAAATGTTTCGTACAAACCAATTTTCCACACATGCGGGTGGAATTTCCCGAACACACACACACACACATACACACACAAACAAACACACACAACCGTGTGGAAGCGGCCTATAGAATACTATCACAGCTAGTCATGGCTTGTCGTACGAGGCGACCGAAATGACACGGGAATGTAATCGCCCGGAGGGGTGCCTTTAGTAGGCGAAAAGATTCTAAACGCCATTAACCTGGAAATGGCCAGATCGATTCCGTTCCGTGGTAATTAAAGCAACTCGTGACCTCCGGTTGTGGCCAGGTATCCCCTGGGTAGGCGCTGCACACCCGTGACGCGCCTAGCTAACACGAGACGGCGACTGAGACTGAGACCAGTAATGTCTCAGGCTGCGAACTCTGGGCAACCCTACACTAATAGACGAACCCTGGGCTGACGGCCCAGGCCGAAATGACTGCTAGGCTAATGCTGTTATCGCCCCCGTCCCGTTAAAACATGGCAAATCTCCCGGCTCGCTCCTCGTATCGTAGCCATTTAGTTGGCAGTATAGGTTCAGATGTAATATTCATGATTAACGCGGATCTGGCTCTGAACACTCGACCCAATGAAGGCGGGTGTCAACCCTCGCATGGCCTCACTGCTTGCAAAGACAACCATGAGATCTTAACGCGACTGTACAACGACCAAGGACAACGGCTTAGGAGTTGGGACCCAATAAAATGAGTACAAACCAAACCACACAACTGAAGGAGAGCTGTGATGCTTTTGTAAAGAGCAGCAGAATGGTGAGATCACCAGTAGATGGAGCAACAGCCGTCCCCGCAGAGACAAACTCAGAGCGGGACCAAACTATGGCAACTCTGTGCAGCTCAGCACTCCGAGAACTCGGGCACGAAATCTCAAAGCTGGTAGATATGCTCGAAGATGGCAAGCGACGCTCCATCCACCAGGTCACCCGGAAAAAGAGCAAGGGATTGCTTAAGGAAAAGGCGCGACCGGATGCTATAGTCATCTCGGCAAAAGGTGAAGCGAGCTACTCAGAGATACTGAGAAAAGTTAAAGCCGATGAGAAACTGGGCGAGCTCGGAAAAGCGGTGACAAAAATAAGGAGGACAAAAAAAGGGGAACTGCTACTTCAGCTTAGGAATTCGGGAGAGAATACCACAGCATTTAGGAGCCTGGTGGGCGAAACGCTAGGCGAAAATGCAGAGGTCCGGACGCTGTCCCACCGAGTCTCTATTTAGTGCAAGGACCTGGACGAGATCACGACCAGTGAGGACATCTGCGAGGCGCTGAGGGGTCAAATCCAAATATTGGACATATCCCCAGAGAATATTAGCCTCCGTAAGTCGTATGGCCAAACACAAACGGCGACTATAAGACTACCAGCGGAAAGCGCGAAAAAGGCCCTCTCGGTAGGTTTCCTGAAAGTTGGGTGGGTCAACTCAAGAATCCTCGAGCGGATAAACATCACCAGATGTTTCAGATGCCTTGAGTTTGGACACCTTGCAAGACACTGCGAGAGTGAACTGGACAGATCGAATCTGTGCCGACGATGCGGAGGAAAGGACCATCTGGCTAAGGACTGCAAACAAGAGCCACAGTGCATGCTCTGCAAGCACAGGAACAATGACCCCAATCACATTGCCGGTAGCGGCAGATGCCCCGCGTTTAGGAGCGCCCTGGCCAACAGAAAATGAGTTTCACACAGTTAAACCTCAACCACTGCGAGGCTGCTCAGGCCCTGCTGTCGCAAGCAACACGGGAGAGAAAGACTGACATCGCAGTAATCTGCGAGCCATACAAGCCTATCGCAGGAAGCGGCTGGGTGGCAAGCAAATGCGGAAAAGCGGTCATCTGGTCCCTCAACTCATCGCTCCAGGAAGTCAGAGCATCACACGAAGGATTCGTCAGAGCGAAAATTAATGGAATCACCGTTTACAGTTGCTACGCACCCCCAAGCTGGGAACTGCGGCGGTTCCAAAACATGCTGGAGGAAATATCAGAAGACGCTCGCAACAGAGCTCCCCTCGTCATAGCAGGAGACTTTAACGCCTGGGCCATGGAATGGGGAAGCAAGGAAACCAACGCGAGAGGGACCACCCTGCTAGAAGAGTTCGCGGCGATCGACCTGGGCCTTGCAAACGACGGGCAGGAGCTCACGTACTGCAAGGCCGGTAGAGGCTCTATTATAGACCTCACCCTGCTCAGCAGCTCACTCTATAGGCTAACCACATAAAAAGTCAGCAATGAATTCACATTCAGCGACCACCAAGTAGTACATTTCGAGATCCACGGGAGAGGACGGAGAAAACAGCAGCCCAAAACAACAGGCCCCAAATGGAAGGACAACCGCCTAGACAAGGAAACATACACGGATTCCCTACGCCAT
>JAWNPB010000167.1:0-10806 GCA_035045355.1 Drosophila lacicola
ATAAAAAGCATCAAAAAAGTTTTGATTTTCGAGCCGATCCCGATTTTGACAAAAAACTATGCCCTTGCCATTTGGTCGATTTTGGCAAAATTTTAGATTTTTATTTTTTTGATGCCAATCGATAGTACTGATCCTTACGAGTCCAAAATGGTATAAAATCCACAAATCGGACATTATTTGGCCGAGATATTACAAAAAATCATCAAAAAAGGTTGACTTTACAAACGAATCGGTTTTTGGTCAACCACTCTTTTTAACCGATCGATTTTTAAAATGCTTAAATGCAGATTGATAGTAGGGATCCCTACAAATTCAAAAAGGTATAATATTTCAAAAATCTGACAGAATTTACCCGAGATATTCAATAAAAAGCATCAAAAAAGTTTTGATTTTCGAGCCGACCCCGATTTTGACAAAAAACGTGATGTAACCCCTTGCCATTTGGTCGATTTTGGCAAAAATTTAGATTTTTATTTTTCTGATGCCAATCGCTAGTACTGATCCTTACGAGTCCAAAATGGTATAAAATCCCCAAATCGGACATTATTTGGCCGAGATATTACAAAAAATCATCAAAAAAGGTTGACTTTACAAACGAATCGGTTTTTGGTCAACCACTCTTTTTAGCCAATCGATTTTTAAAATGCTTAAATGCAGATTGATAGTAGGGATCCCTACAAATTCAAAAAGGTATAACATTTCAAAATCTGACAGAATTTACCCGAGATATTCAATAAAAAGCATCAAAAAAGTTTTGATTTTCGAGCCGACCCCGATTTTGACAAAAAAGTGATGCCCTTGCCATTTGGTCGATTTTGGCAAAATTTTAGATTTTTATTTTTTTGATGCCAATCGATAGTACTGATCCTTACGAGTCCAAAATGGTATAAAATCCCCAAATCGGACATTATTTGAAAGGTATAACATTTCAAAATCTGACAGAATTTACCCGAGATATTCAATAAAAAGCATCAAAAAAGTTTTGATTTTCGAGCCGACCCCGATTTTGACAAAAAACGTGATGTAACCCCTTGCCATTTGGTCGATTTTGGCAAAAATTTAGATTTTTATTTTTTTGATGCCAATCGATAGTACTGATCCTTACGAGTCCAAAATGGTATAAAATCCCCAAATCGGACATTATTTGGCCGAGATATTACAAAAAATCATCAAAAAAGGTTGACTTTACAAACGAATCGGTTTTTGGTCAACCACTCTTTTAACCAATCGATTTTTAAAATGCTTAAATGCAGATTGATAGTAGGGATCCCTACAAATTCAAAAAGGTATAACATTTCAAAATCTGACAGAATTTACCCGAGATATTCAATAAAAAGCATCAAAAAAGTTTTGATTTTCGAGCCGACCCCGATTTTGACAAAAAACGTGATGTAACCCCTTGCCATTTGGTCGATTTTGGCAAAAATTTAGATTTTTATTTTTTTGATGCCAATCGATAGTACTGATCCTTACGAGTCCAAAATGGTATAAAATCCCCAAATCGGACATTATTTGGCCGAGATATTACAAAAAATCATCAAAAAAGGTTGACTTTACAAACGAATCGGTTTTTGGTCAACCACTCTTTTTAACCAATCGATTTTTAAAATGCTTAAATGCAGATTGATAGTAGGGATCCCTACAAATTCAAAAAGGTATAACATTTCAAAATCTGACAGAATTTACCCGAGATATTCAATAAAAAGCATCAAAAAAGTTTTGATTTTCGAGCCGACCCCGATTTTGACAAAAAACGTGATGTAACCCCTTGCCATTTGGTCGATTTTGGCAAAAATTTAGATTTTTATTTTTTTGATGCCAATCGATAGTACTGATTCTTACGAGTCCAAAATGGTATAAAATACCCAAATCGGACATTATTTGGCCGAGATATTACAAAAAATCATCAAAAAAGGTTGACTTTACAAACGAATCGGTTTTTGGTCAACCACTCTTTTTAACCAATCGATTTTTAAAATGCTTAAATGCAGATTGATAGTAGGGATCCCTACAAATTCAAAAATGTATAATATTTCAAAATCTGACAGAATTTACCCGAGATATTCAATAAAAAGCATCAAAAAAGTTTTGATTTTCGAGCCGACCCCGATTTTGACAAAAAACGTGATGTAACCCCTTGCCATTTGGTCGATTTTGGCAAAAATTTAGATTTTTATTTTTTTGATGCCAATCGATAGTACTGATCCTTACGAGTCCAAAATGGTATAAAATTCCCAAATCGGACATTATTTGGCCGAGATATTACAAAAAACCATCAAAAAAGGTTGACTGTACAAACGAATCGGTTTTTGGTCAACCACTCTTTTTAACCAATCGATTTTTAAAATGCTTAAATGCAGATTGATAGTAGGGATCCCTACAAATTCAAAAAGGTATAACAATTTCAAATCTGACAGAATTTACCCGAGATATTCAATAAAAAGCATCAAAAAAGTTTTGATTTTCGAGCCGACCCCGATTTTGACAAAAAAGTGATGCCCTTGCCATTTGGTCGATTTTGGCAAAATTTTAGATTTTTATTTTTTTGATGCCAATCGATAGTACTGATCCTTACGAGTCCAAAATGGTATAAAATCCCCAAATCGGACATTATTTGAAAGGTATAACATTTCAAAATCTGACAAAAAACGTGATGTAACCCCTTGCCATTTGGTCGATTTTGGCAAAAATTTAGATTTTTATTTTTTTGATGCCAATCGATAGTACTGATCCTTACGAGTCCAAAATGGTATAAAATCCCCAAATCGGACGTTATTTGGCCGAGATATTACAAAAAATCATCAAAAAAGGTTGACTTTACAAACGAATCGGTTTTTGGTCAACCACTCTTTTTAACCAATCGATTTTTAAAATGCTTAAATGCAGATTGATAGTAGGGATCCCTACAAATTCAAAAAGGTATAACATTTCAAAATCTGACAGAATTTACCCGAGATATTCAATAAAAAGCATCAAAAAAGTTTTGATTTTCGAGCCGACCCCGATTTTGACAAAAAACGTGATGTAACCCCTTGCCATTTGGTCGATTTTGGCAAAAATTTAGATTTTTATTTTTTTGATGCCAATCGATAGTACTGATCCTTACGAGTCCAAAATGGTATAAAATCCCCAAATCGGACATTATTTGGCCGAGATATTACAAAAAATCATCAAAAAAGGTTGACTTTACAAACGAATCGGTTTTTGGTCAACCACTCTTTTTAACCAATCGATTTTTAAAATGCTTAAATGCAGATTGATAGTAGGGATCCCTACAAATTCAAAAAGGTATAATATTTCAAAATCTGACAGAATTTACCCGAGATATTCAATAAAAAGCATCAAAAAAGTTTTGATTTTCGAGCCGACCCCGATTTTGACAAAAAACGTGATGTAACCCCTTGCCATTTGGTCGATTTTGGCAAAAATTTAGATTTTTATTTTTTTGATGCCAATCGATAGTACTGATCCTTACGAGTCCAAAATGGTATAAAATTCCCAAATCGGACATTATTTGGCCGAGATATTACAAAAAATCATCAAAAAAGGTTGACTTTACAAACGAATCGGTTTTTGGTCAACCACTCTTTTTAACCAATCGATTTTTAAAATGCTTAAATGCAGATTGATAGTAGGGATCCCTACGAACTCGAAAAGGTATAACATTTCAAAATCTGACAGTATTTACCCGAGATATTCAATAAAATAAAATCAAAAAAGTCTTAATTTTCGAACCGACCCCGAATTTGCGAAAAAACGTGATGTAACCCCTTGCCATTTTGTTGATTTTGGTCAAAATTTAGATTTTTATTTTTTTGATGCCAATCGATAGTACTGATCCTTACGAGTCCAAAATGGTATACAATTCCCAAATCGGACAGTATTTGGCCGAGATATGACAACAAATCATCAAAAAAGGTTGACTTTAGAAACGAATCGGTTTTTGGTCAACCACTTATTTTCACCCATCGATTTTGAAAATGTTTGAATGCAGATTGATAGTAGGGATCCCTACGAATTCAAAAAAAAGGTATAACGATTTCAAAATCTGACAGTATTTACCCGAGATATTCAATAAAAATAATCAAAAAAGTCTTAATTTTCGAACCGACCCCGAATTTGCGAAAAAACGTGATGTAACCCCTTGCCATTTTGTTGATTTTGGTCAAAATTTTATATTTTTATTTTTTTGATGCCAATCGATAGTACTGATCCTTACGAGTCCAAAATGGTATACAATTCCCAAATCGGACAGTATTTGGCCGAGATATGACAACAATTCATCAAAAATGCGTTGACTTTAGAAACGAATCGGTTTTTGGTCAACCACTTATTTTCACCCATCGATTTTGAAAATGTTTGAATGCAGATTGATAGTAGGGATCCCTACGAATTCGAAAAAGGCATAACATTTCAAAATCTGACAGTATTTACCCGAGATATTCAATAAAAAAAATCATCAAAAAAGTCTTGTAATTTTCGAACCGACCCCGAATTTGCGATAAAAAACGTGATGTAACCCCTTGCCATTTTGTTGATTTTGGTCAAAATTTAGATTTTTATTTTTTTGATGCCAATCGACAGTACTGATCTTTACGAGTCCAAAATGGTATACAATTCCCAAATCGGACAGTATTTGGCCGAGATATGACAAAAAATCATCAAAAAAGGTTGACTTTAGTACCTGAATCGGTATTTGGTCAACCACTTATTTTCACCCATCGATTTTGAAAATGTTTGAATGCAGATTGATAGTAGGGATCCCTACGAATTCGAAAAGGTATGTTATTTCAAAATCTGACAGAATTTACCCGAGATATTCAATAAAAATTATCAAAAAAGTCTTAATTTTCGAACCGACCCCGAATTTGACAAAAAAGTGATGCCCTTGCCATTTGGTCGATTTTGGCAAAATTTTAGATTTTTATTTTTTTGATGCCAATCGATAGTACTGATCCTTACGAGTCCAAAATGGTATAAAATCCCCAAATCGGACATTATTTGAAAGGTATAACATTTCAAAATCTGACAGAATTTACCCGAGATATTCAATAAAAAGCATCAAAAAAGTTTTGATTTTCGAGCCGACCCCGATTTTGACAAAAAACGTGATGTAACCCCTTGCCATTTGGTCGATTTTGGCAAAAATTTAGATTTTTATTTTTTTGATGCCAATCGATAGTACTGATCCTTACGAGTCCAAAATGGTATAAAATCCCCAAATCGGACATTATTTGGCCGAGATATTACAAAAAATCATCAAAAAAGGTTGACTTTACAAACGAATCGGTATTTGGTCAACCACTCTTTTTAGCCAATCGATTTTTAAAATGCTTAAATGCAGATTGATAGTAGGGATCCCTACAAATTCAAAAATGTATAACATTTCAAAATCTGACAGAATTTACCCGAGATATTCAATAAAAAGCATCAAAAAGTTTTGATTTTCGAGCCGACCCCGATTTTGACAAAAAACGTGATGTAACCCCTTGCCATTTGGTCGATTTTGGCAAAAATTTAGATTTTTATTTTTTTGATGCCAATCGATAGTACTGATCCTTACGAGTCCAAAATGGTATAAAATCCCCAAATCGGACATTATTTGGCCGAGATATTACAAAAAATCATCAAAAAAGGTTGACTTTACAAACGAATCGGTTTTTGGTCAACCACTCTTTTTAACCAATCGATTTTTAAAATGCTTAAATGCAGATTGATAGTAGGGATCCCTACAAATTCAAAAAGGTATAATATTTCAAAATCTGACAGAATTTACCCGAGATATTCAATAAAAAGCATCAAAAAAGTTTTGATTTTCGAGCCGACCCCGATTTTGACAAAAAACGTTATGTAACCCCTTGCCATTTGGTCGATTTTGGCAAAAATTTAGATTTTTATTTTTTTGATGCCAATCGATAGTACTGATCCTTACGAGTCCAAAATGGTATAAAATACCCAAATCGGACATTATTTGGCCGAGATATTACAAAAAATCATCAAAAAAGGTTGACTTTACAAACGAATCGGTTTTTGGTCAACCACTCTTTTTAACCAATCGATTTTTAAAATGCTTAAATGCAGATTGATAGTAGGGATCCCTACAAATTCAAAAAGGTATAATATTTCAAAATCTGACAGAATTTACCCGAGATATTCAATAAAAAGCATCAAAAAAGTTTTGATTTTCGAGCCGACCCCGATTTTGACAAAAAACGTGATGTAACCCCTTGCCATTTGGTCGATTTTGGCAAAAATTTAGATTTTTATTTTTTTGATGCCAATCGATAGTACTGATCCTTACGAGTCCAAAATGGTATAAAATCCCCAAATCGGACATTATTTGGCCGAGATATTACAAAAAATCATCAAAAAAGGTTGACTTTACAAACGAATCGGTTTTTGGTCAACCACTCTTTTTAACCAATCGATTTTTAAAATGCTTAAATGCAGATTGATAGTAGGGATCCCTACAAATTCAAAAAGGTATAATATTTCAAAATCTGACAGAATTTACCCGAGATATTCAATAAAAAGCATCAAAAAAGTTTTGATTTTCGAGCCGACCCCGATTTTGACAAAAAACGTGATGTAACCCCTTGCCATTTGGTCGATTTTGGCAAAATTTTAGATTTTTATTTTTTTGATGCCAATCGATAGTACTGATCCTTACGAGTCCAAAATGGTATAAAATTCCCAAATCGGACATTATTTGGCCGAGATATTACAAAAAATCATCAAAAAAGGTTGACTTTACAAACGAATCGGTTTTTGGTCAACCACTCTTTTTAACCAATCGATTTTTAAAATGCTTAAATGCAGATTGATAGTAGGGATCCCTACAAATTCAAAAAGGTATAACATTTCAAAATCTGACAGAATTTACCCGAGATATTCAATAAAAAGCATCAAAAAAGTTTTGATTTTCGAGCCGACCCCGATTTTGACAAAAAACGTGATGTAACCCCTTGCCATTTGGTCGATTTTGGCAAAAATTTAGATTTTTATTTTTTTGATGCCAATCGATAGTACTGATCCTTACGAGTCCAAAATGGTATAAAATCCCCAAATCGGACATTATTTGGCCGAGATATTACAAAAAATCATCAAAAAAGGTTGACTTTACAAACGAATCGGTTTTTGGTCAACCACTCTTTTTAACCAATCGATTTTTAAAATGCTTAAATGCAGATTGATAGTAGGGATCCCTACAAATTCAAAAAGGTATAACATTTCAAAATCTGACAGAATTTACCCGAGATATTCAATAAAAAGCATCAAAAAAGTTTTGATTTTCGAGCCGACCCCGATTTTGACAAAAAACGTGATGTAACCCCTTGCCATTTGGTCGATTTTGGCAAAAATTTAGATTTTTATTTTTTTGATGCCAATCGATAGTACTGATCCTTACGAGTCCAAAATGGTATAAAATCCACAAATCGGACATTATTTGGCCGAGATATTACAAAAAATCATCAAAAAAGGTTGACTTTACAAACGAATCGGTTTTTGGTCAACCACTCTTTTTAACCAATCGATTTTTAAAATGCTTAAATGCAGATTGATAGTAGGGATCCCTACAAATTCAAAAAGGTATAATATTTCAAAATCTGACAGAATTTACCCGAGATATTCAATAAAAAGCATCAAAAAAGTTTTGATTTTCGAGCCGACCCCGATTTTGACAAAAAACGTGATGTAACCCCTTGCCATTTGGTCGATTTTGGCAAAAATTTAGATTTTTATTTTCTGATGCCAATCGATAGTACTGATCCTTACGAGTCCAAAATGGTATAAAATTCCCAAATCGGACATTATTTGGCCGAGATATTACAAAAAATCATCAAAAAAGGTTGACTTTACAAACGAATCGGTTTTTGGTCAACCACTCTTTTTAACCAATCGATTTTTAAAATGCTTAAATGCAGATTGATAGTAGGGATCCCTACAAATTCAAAAAGGTATAACAATTTCAAAATCTGACAGAATTTACCCGAGATATTCAATAAAAAGCATCAAAAAAGTTTTGATTTTCGAGCCGACCCCGATTTTGACAAAAAAGTGATGCCCTTGCCATTTGGTCGATTTTGGCAAAATTTTAGATTTTTATTTTTTTGATGCCAATCGATAGTACTGATCCTTACGAGTCCAAAATGGTATAAAATCCCCAAATCGGACATTATTTGAAAGGTATAACATTTCAAAATCTGACAAAAAACGTGATGTAACCCCTTGCCATTTGGTCGATTTTGGCAAAAATTTAGATTTTTATTTTTTTGATGCCAATCGATAGTACTGATCCTTACGAGTCCAAAATGGTATAAAATCCCCAAATCGGACATTATTTGGCCGAGATATTACAAAAAATCATCAAAAAAGGTTGACTTTACAAACGAATCGGTTTTTGGTCAACCACTCTTTTTAACCAATCGATTTTTAAAATGCTTAAATGCAGATTGATAGTAGGGATCCCTACAAATTCAAAAAGGTATAACATTTCAAAATCTGACAGAATTTACCCGAGATATTCAATAAAAAGCATCAAAAAAGTTTTGATTTTCGAGCCGACCCCGATTTTGACAAAAAACGTGATGTAACCCCTTGCCATTTGGTCGATTTTGGCAAAAATTTAGATTTTTATTTTTTTGATGCCAATCGATAGTACTGATCCTTACGAGTCCAAAATGGTATAAAATTCCCAAATCGGACATTATTTGGCCGAGATATTACAAAAAATCATCAAAAAAGGTTGACTTTACAAACGAATCGGTTTTTGGTCAACCACTCTTTTTAACCAATCGATTTTTAAAATGCTTAAATGCAGATTGATAGTAGGGATCCCTACAAATTCAAAAAGGTATAACATTTCAAAATCTGACAGAATTTACCCGAGATATTCAATAAAAAGCATCAAAAAAGTTTTGATTTTCGAGCCGACCCCGATTTTGACAAAAAACGTGATGTAACCCCTTGCCATTTGGTCGATTTTGGCAAAAATTTAGATTTTTATTTTTTTGATGCCAATCGATAGTACTGATCCTTACGAGTCCAAAATGGTATAAAATCCCCAAATCGGACATTATTTGGCCGAGATATTACAAAAAATCATCAAAAAAGGTTGACTTTACAAACGAATCGGTTTTTGGTCAACCACTCTTTTTAACCAATCGATTTTTAAAATGCTTAAATGCAGATTGATAGTAGGGATCCCTACAAATTCAAAAAGGTATAACATTTCAAAATCTGACAGAATTTACCCGAGATATTCAATAAAAAGCATCAAAAAAGTTTTGATTTTCGAGCCGTTGCCATTTGGTCACAGTTTTGGCAAAAATTTATATTTTTATTTTTTTGATGCCAATCGATAGTACTGATCCTTACGAGGTCAAAATGTCCGTGATGTAACCCCTTGCCATTTGGTCGATTTTGGCAAAAATTTAGATTTTTATTTTTTTGATGCCAATCGATAGTACTGATCCTTACGAGTCCAAAATGGTATAAAATCCCCAAATCGGACATTATTTGGCCGAGATATTACAAAAAATCATCAAAAAAGGTTGACTTTACAAACGAATCGGTTTTTGGTCAACCACTCTTTTTAACCAATCGATTTTTAAAATGCTTAAATGCAGATTGATAGTAGGGATCCCTACAAATTCAAAAAGGTATAACATTTCAAAATCTGACAGAATTTACCCGAGATATTCAATAAAAAGAATCAAAAAAGTCTTAATTTTCGAACCATCCCTAATCATATGGGAGAAAACGTGATGTAACCCCTTGCCATTTTGTTGATTTCCTATCAAAAATTTAGATTTTTATTTTTTGATGCCAATCGATAGTACTGATCTTTACGAGTCCAAAATGGTATACAATTCCCAAATCGGACAGTATTTGGCCGAGATATGACAACAAATCATCAAAAAAGGTTGACTCGGTTGATCGGTTTTTGGTCAACCACTTATTTTCACCCATCGATTTTGAAAATGTTTGAATGCAGATTGATAGTAGGGATCCCTACGAATTCGAAAAGGTATAACATTTCAAAATCTGACAGTATTTACCCGAGATATTCAATAAAAATAATCAAAAAAGTCTTAATTTTCGAACCGACCCTGAATTTGCGAAAAAACGTGGAGTAACCCTTTCACATTTTGTTGATTTTGGTCAAAATTTAGATTTTTATTTTTTTGATGCCAATCGATAGTACTGATCCTTACGAGTCCAAAATGGTATAAAATCCCCAAATCGGACATTATTTGGCCGAGATATTACAAAAAATCATCAAAAAAGGTTGACTTTACAAACGAATCGGTTTTTGGTCAACCACTCTTTTTAACCAATCGATTTTTAAAATGCTTAAATGCAGATTGATAGTAGGGATCCCTACAAATTCAAAAAGGTATAACATTTCAAAATCTGACAGAATTTACCCGAGATATTCAATAAAAAGCATCAAAAAAGTTTTGATTTTCGAGCCGACCCCGATTTTGACAAAAAAACGTGATGTAACCCCTTGCCATTTGGTCGATTTTGGCAAAAATTTAGATTTTTTTTCTGATGCCAATCGCTAGTACTGATCCTTACGAGTCCAAAATGGTATAAAATTCCCAAATCGGACATTATTTGGCCAAGATATTACAAAAAATCATCAAAAAAGGTTGACTGTACAAACGAATCGGTTTTTGGTCAACCACTCTTTTAACCAATCGATTTTTAAAATGCTTAAATGCAGATTGATAGTAGGGATCCTACAAATTCAAAAAGGTATAACAATTTCAAATCTGACAGAATTTACCCGAGATATTC
>JAWNPB010000169.1:0-36294 GCA_035045355.1 Drosophila lacicola
GATACATCGCTAGTATCTCGGGGCAATTCATCGATCCAAGGCCACGGGTTCAGCTGTCCGGAACTCATTTTAAAGTATGCGATTAATTGTAAAATGGAAATAAGCAAATGATTATCAAACGGCTGCTGAAACAAAATGAAAATTATAAAAAGATTACTCAGTCGAATGTGAAACTGTTGCCTATGCGCTAGATTTACTTGTCAGTTTATAAAAGCTGTTGAAACTAATTGAGAATTATAAAACAGTTGCTCAGCTGCCATCAGATAAAAAAGTGTTGCATATTTATGGAATGAAATATTAATGTTAATGTCATTTGCCGATTTCTATTCATGACTTTCGTCACGTTTTCAACAAAAGCTTAAAATGTTTCGAAATCAATGCAATATTTCATGGACTTCAAGCGTTGACTGATCGATTTAAGCGCAATTTGTATGACGTCAATGTTAATGTCTTACGTTGACGCCCTTTGAATTACAGTCTCTCTCTCTCACACACACACACACCCATCCGTACACACAGTTCATGGCAGTCACACAGTTCAGTGCGCATTTGTCGCACACTAAAAAATTCGGAATTTTTCTTTACTTTTTTGCTTATTTTCCTGCTTTGTGTCTGCTGGCCTCGAGTAAATGTGTTTATTGAATGCACTTTGTTTGGCCAATTGCATTGATTTGCGGTCAAAAGGATGGTTAAATGGATGAAAGATTTTGTGCGGCAATTTATCGCATGTCCGTGCAACGAATCGTCCAGCCCACACTTTCGTTCTCTGACTGTGCCGTAACTTTATTTAATGGCAAAAAGTTCACACTTCCTTTAGCCGCTCGTAAACTTTGTCCAGAGCAGCCAGGACAACCATATGTTTTTGTTCTTGTTGTTGTCACTGTTATTTCTCTTGTTGAACTTTTGTTCAGAATAGAGGTGCTGTTTTTGAAACTGTTTAATTGGACCCAGGTGCTAAATATTTCAAACAAAAGCACCAAACAAACAGCTGACAAACGCCAACGCGCAACACCAACAGCAACAAACGAAAATAACAACGAGCAACAACAGCGATGGCTACAACTACGGCAACAAATGGTTGGCGGAAGGAAGCTCAACTTAAATAACGGATATTGGCTTAAATAAACAATGGCGTCCAGTGTCTGCATTGCCAAAGTTTTTATAAATACACACCCCTTGCGTATCTCATTTAATATTTATACATATACATATACATACATATAAACCGACTGTGCAAGCATTAAGCAAACTTGCTGGCAAAGTGTGCGGCGATAAGCAGCGCTTAAGCGGAAGTTGCCACCATAGCCGCTACCCTTTACTCCGCCTGTGGCTTACACCGTGTAGTTGGCTGCATTCGCAGGGCTGCATTTTGCGTAACGTTGCCAAATTGTTTTTCTTTACGCTGTTGTTGTAAAGTGCGGCTGGCAGCACAACAGCTGTGTTTTGTCAAGTTTTTCGGGCGCTTTAATTGCTTGTTAATTAGCGTAGTTTGCGTTGTGCCACGCCTCAGAGATGGCGTTTATTGTTGTTGTTTCTTTTTTTGCTTTCCTGTTAGCATCGCCATTCTCATACTTTTTTTTATTTTGGTAAGGTTAATTGTTGATGTGTGAAGCCGTGGGACACGCCACTGATGAAATTTAACAACTGTGCAAATATTTGACAGTCGGCTGACAGGCTGTCAACGAACCCGAACGAGGCCCAACCCAAATCGTTCATTGACGCGTGAGCGTGCGAAAATTGACTGGCTTTCAACCTGCTTGCCCAACCGGAGTCAGAGAAGTTTCAACACATACGAGGGGTCCAATAAAAGTTCGTGTAATTGGATAAATAAAACTAATGCAATTTAACTAAATGCAAAAGCCTTAAAGACGTGCCCAGACAATAACAACAAGTGACGCCCAGTGTAAGCAAGGAGACAGCATGTGATTGAGTATAAAACATTAAAAACGTTAAGGAGAGGAACGACTGGCCAGAAGTGACAATTCGTCAATACTTGCTTAGTTTTCCCTTTTTAGTCTGTCATTCGTTTCAAAATACCATGAGCTACAATAGTTATGCTGAAACTCTCCAGGGAACTCAAGGCTGCGGCGCTGGTAATCCCCAAAGAGTTAAACTCAGCAAACAGTGTAAAAGTCATCCAGACATGGGCGTTAATGTAGTCTTATGCCTTCCCTAGACGAACTTTGGTTGACACCCTCGTAGCACCTGCACTTGCCATTGCATGTCTGCGCATTGTATGTATATGTGTCAACTGTGTGGCAGCTAGCGGAGCATCTCATATTATTTTCACACCTAACGACTGTGAGAACGTCAGCGACAACGCGCTTGACAACATGTTAGGCGGCAATATTTGCACTGCACTACAAAAACAAGAACGCGCAGAGCAGAGGAAAGGATCAGGAATGCAATTGCTAAAATCGAAGAGGAGCATGGCAGCTTGGCGGGTAGGGCAGGGCGGGGAGGTGTTGTGTATAGGTTGCAAACCGAATGCTTAACTGGCGCTTAAAGGATAAGCGCATTAAGGCATTTACTCTACAATGCGAATCAGAGGAAGGAAAATGCATTAATGCTTATAAAGTCGAGCGCTCGTCGATTGCAAAATTTTGTCGTGCAGCCTCTGGGCAGTGGCAGCCGCTGCCGCTGCCGCTGCCTCTGCCGCAGTTGCAGCCGCAGTCATGTGGCAGCAAGTGGGGCAACTAGACAAACAAGCCACATGTTCATGTACTCGTTGTGCTCGACACAAAAGCGCAACAAACAAGCAGCAACAGCCCCGGAGCTGCCACAATTGCAACTCTGACAAAGGACACGCTGCACAGGACACGCGACAATGGGGTGGTTGGCTTTAGGCGGCCGGGTTCGGCGCTCGGCATAGGTTCGAGTGCAATGGCAACGAATCCGCAACGCGAAGATCATTGCACTGTGGACTCACTTAATCCGGCCATTGTGTTCGCCTTATTATGACGCCTATCGAGCATTGTCTTGGCCTAATGTTGTTGACTCAAGGCGCACAATGGAGCGCCTGCAACCATATTCCAAGTATTCCAACTGGTTCAAAGCATCTCAACATATTCCAAAAAAGGACAATTTTATGCTTTATCAGCAGCGTTGCCAAAGCGGCCAAAGATTGTTTGTGTTGTTTATCTTCTTGTTGTTTTTGCTGCCTTACAATACGCCCGTCTCTTTGTAATAAACGCATCTTTTTGGCCTCGCCTGGCGGGTTGGGCTGAGGGGGTTGGTCGGTCAAGCCGCGTGTGTGTTAAGGTTACTTTTTGTTTTTGTTCTCTTCAGAAGACAATGCGCCCAGACGGCGCCAGTTGTTGCCAGACGGCGTCCCCCTTTGCTCCACCTCCGGTTGGCATTTACGAACTATAAACATTTATTTTTTTGGCAACTGTTTCGAGTAAATCGATTAAATGTCTATGAAGTCATGTTGCTAAAATTAAAAGAGATTTAAGAAAATGCGCGTAAATGCATGGAAGTGCTGGCAAGTAGAAAAAACTTTTTTCTTTATCAAAGACAGAGAAAATTTAGAAAAAATATGTAAAAATATGAAAATGATGTTACATTTTTTTGGCTGGCCTTAATAATTGAATTTTTTGTGGCACAGAATTAATATCACACAAATACATAATTTATTATCATATACCTATACCTAGAGGGAACATTTTAATAAATATTTTTTAACAATTAAAAAAAACAAGGCCTGTCACATAAATATTTTGTTTACCAACTGAAATTAAATAAATTGTATATCCTGGTAATTCATTTTAAATGTAATTTTTGCAATATTTTAATTATTTTTCTTCTCTCCTGTCGTCACCATTTTAAGCCTACGTATTGGCATTTTAATATATTCTTTGAATGACCCTAATTAATATTTATTTTGTTTTCTACTCTCGGATAGCACACATAT
This sequence comes from Drosophila lacicola, assembly GCA_035045355.1. Taxonomy (NCBI): domain Eukaryota; kingdom Metazoa; phylum Arthropoda; class Insecta; order Diptera; family Drosophilidae; genus Drosophila; species Drosophila lacicola. The sequence goes on from JAWNPB010000169.1 coordinate 3,914, forward strand.
TTATATGTATGTCAAACACACGCACACAAATACATTAATATGTACACATATATTTGTTTGCAAATTGGCCTTAATGAAAATTAATTAAATTATTGATAGATAATGCGAGCATTTTGAAAGACGAGTTGAGGGTAAGACTTCACATAAATGAGCTTGCAATCAACTGATGCTCAATCAATTTGCAAACAAACTGAAACTAATTATGTACTGCAAAAATTGATTGCCAATAAAATCAATTCATTATGATCACAAGCGCACATGCTGCATGCTACATGCGGCATACCACCGGGTCACCAGTCATCCTCCTGCTGCTTATTAAGTTGCCCCAACTTGGGCAGCAGTTCCTCTGTCTTGGGTTTGCTTATTTTTCAGGTAGGTCATGCCCTGAGGAAAAGTTGGCCAACGAAAAATGTGCGGTATTTTCTTTTGTGTACCCTGCACACTGGGAGAGTAAAGTGCCATACATTTGTATACATCTTGATAGATGCTGTCAATAAAACAATATCAAAAATGAATGTACATTTATTTTAGATATTAGAATTACCCTATTGATACACTATAGTTTTTAGCATCGTGTATTTATACATGGAATGTTATCATCTTAAAAGTTTCAGAAGAAATAAATAGTCTCTCCTTATTGTTCTTGATGTCAGACCTGGCTACAGGGTATTTCTCACCGGTTTATTCTCGGTACGATATTCAGACTTGTCGTCTTTCATATTTTTTTGCTACCCATTTTGGCAGACAAATGGCGACGCAGTTTTGTGGTGCCACTAGACGGTGGCTGCAACCACCGTCGCCAGTCACTAACAATTTTTACTGCAACCATTTTCTAGACGGCAAATAAATTCAGGGGCTGAGCCTACGCACTCCCCCGGGGGGGGGGGGGGGGGGGGGGGGGGGGGGGGGGGGGGGGGGGGGGGGGGGGGGGGGGGGGGGGGGGGGGGGGGGGGGGGGGGGGGGGGGGGGGGGGGGGGGGGGGGGGGGAAACCCCCTGCCCCGTCGTCGCTGCCAACAACTAGGTATTGATTTCGTGCTGCGCTGCACATTAAAGTGCTGAAAGAACTGGCGAAAGTTTTGCGGCAGTCACATCCATAGTTATAAGTATACTTTGCTAGCTGTCAGATCCATCAACTGCTGTCCCAACTGATACCAACCAGCCCCCTTTTCCATCATGAAAAGTCAAAGAATCCTGTAACATGGGGCAATAAACTGTTAGGCTTTGGCTTTCGTGTTGAGCAACTTTTTTCATTAGGCTCCACTTTCAGTTCTTTGTTTAACAAGAAGTCAACTTATTAAGCACAATGTATTTTAAGCTTGTGATAAGCTGTTGAAAGATGTGAAGTTGATTGAGAATTTGTTTTTTGCTTGTGTCAAATTATTTTGAAAGTCTTTGAATGCACTTTAGAGAATGCGAGTTAAATATGCCTTTTGAAAATTGTAGATCCTTTCACATCTTGAGCTGACATTCATGAATTCTGACAGAGTTGTGTGCTCAACTTTTAAGTTTGAAGATTGTTTTTTATCATATATTACCCTTAATAAAACTTTTAGGCATTTATGAAAATGATTAGTACACATTAATGTATTTTTGCATTAGGATCCATCAAGAATTATCGATCTTGTAGATGATAGAAACTTTTAATAATGAATCTGAATCTTTTAAAAGTTTAGGAATAATATAAATAGGCTGCATGAATGGTAATGCTGAGAAAAGGAAATTTTTATATTGATCAAACAACGTAAGGCATTATAGGAAGGAGTGAGCGAGTTTTTGGAAAAATATAATTTTTATTAAAATCTTTAAAGTCTGTCGTGGTTTGAAAAGATAAAGAAGAAGGCACTGAGTTGGAAATTATTAAAACATCTTACGGAAAATAAGTTTACTGTTGAAGCTAGCATGTGCCAAGCATAATGAAGGAAAAAACAAACAACGCAAAGTTCGGAGCAAGCGTACAAACAGCTTACAAGTAGTAACTTGAAAACTATTCTTAAACAACATAGGCAAGATATCTTCAGAAGCCGACGATCATATACCCTATTCGGATATGTGATATAAATAAGATGTTGATAGACGCAGCTGTGTAAGTTTATGGACGATGGCTTTAAAACTAAGAAAGTGTTATGAATACAAAAAAACAAGATGGGAATCTGAAATCGAAGCGGCTGCTAATGCCGGCAAGAACATATGTGCATCTAAAGTGCGGTGTCCCAGATATTACCTTTAGACGATCCTGCTGTGGACCAGTGAAACAATGAGTAAACGCTTGCTAAGAAACTCTTGACTGCTCTTAGTGCTATTTTCGTAATTTTGATTCTTATTAATTGTTTTGCCTAAACTGAAAAAAAGAAAAAACTTCTGTATCAATTTATTCGAAGCACGCATGTTTATAATTTATATAAAGAAATGTTTCTTGTTTTCAGTCTTCTTAGAGGTTCGAACCCTTGTCAACCTTAATATTTTATGTACGGAAGCTTAGCCAAACCAACTAATTGGGTTCTGGCAATTTTACATTTCTTTTGTTTTAAAATTTATCATTATTGATTTTTTCTTTGTGAAAAATATATACACAAATACAAAAGTGACGATTGCTGCCGGATTTGAGCAGGCAACATATTTCTTGACAAACAGGCTCTTTTTCTCGCGTTTGAAAATTGTGGGTTGAATTTTTTAAATTCAGTTAAAAGCTTTGTAGCTCCTGCAGTTTCGGCTGTGCGTTGGACAGCAATTTAAATCAGTTGTTCAGTTAATCAGTCAGGACAAACTCTTTTATATATATGGAAGGGGTCGAAGAGGTATTTTTCTGTGTGTTACACAGTTCGAGACAAAATAATAGTAGCATATTCAAGATTACCAAAGAAAAAAGGAATTATAAATAAAGATATTTGAATTAGCAAAAATTCAAATTTTTAAAATAGCTTCTCTTATGCCAATCATCTGAGACTAATTGGTATTTCCACTTTAGCTAATTCAGTAAAGGAACTCACCTAATAGCTTACTTACCGATTCCCTTGAATCAAGTTAATTCACTTGACTAATTCCCGCTTTGCGTTGCTTTGCTTTGGCTTTGATTTTCAAAGCTGCTTCAGTTGCCACATTGCTAAGTTATTGATAGATTTTATAGCAAAACACTGGCTGTTGATTACAGTGTTCACATGTGATGTGAGTGTGCGTGTGTGTATTGCAAAATCCTTTCATTTCGTGGCACATTACACAAGCCAAGGGCTTGACGTCAATCACATTCGCTTTGTGATAAATTTGCTGCCGCAGCGAAATGTCGAACGCAGTTGCAAGTTGAATTACGTGCAATTAAAAACTAATGCAACCAACGCGGGGCACACAGATTGCGGCACAGATTGATGGCAAGACAATGTGCCGCCTGTGGCAATTACTCGTAATAAGTGGAGCGGAGTTTTATATAGATGCGCCCACGGGTCGTATGCGTTATGCTGGCGCATGTCTAAACTGTTTACACAGTCATTTACCATTTTAGTTAGTTTTTAGTCGGTTAAGCAACGTTTTCAATTTGCAGCTGCCGCAAACCTGCAAATTTTAGCCAAGGGAATCGACTCACAGCAGATAGGACTACGCAGACGCCGGATACTGGCAAGTTGCTCGCTTCTCAGGCGAACCAAAAATGTTATAATGAGTTAATTTGATGCCAAGGGCTGTGGCGCCTCAACCACATCAACAACGCCATCGACATCGACATCTTTGTGGCACGCTAAATGCTTTACGCAAAAGCAATTTCAATTAGTGAGCCGCCCACGGGAAAAGGAGCGGGAGGAGACGTGCGGTGGGCTTTGCTTATGCAAAGCTTGTCGAAAATGTCGCTATAAACTGAAAATTTAATCACAAAACTTGTGCATTTGCATAGTCCAAATGCAAAATGCAAATGAAATGCGACATACAGACGGGCGACCGTCAGGCATGGATCTATGCAAATGTTTTTTTGCTAAATGCCACACAAAAGTGCACACAATTAAGTTGTGGAAAAACAGCCGAAATGTGGCACAAATAGCGCAAATAGCAATAACACAATTCAGAGGGATTTACTCGTGACTTGAACTCGACAAGGAGTTACCCTTTACCTAACTACCAAATGTCAAACTATATTCGTAAATACCTATGGGTCATATAGGCTGCAAATTGGCTTTATGTTTTTAATTACTATGAATCAAACCTAAGCTTATTGATTATGATTATGAGCAATCGAGCATGACATTTAAAGTTAATCAAAATCTGGGCTCGCATATGAGGTGTATGTCTTGGCATTGGTTTGAATCGTGAAGCGACCCATCGAGAGCGTTTCGGGTTTACAGCTTTATCATATGCAAACTTGCAAATGACGCTTCTTTATTTCGATTCATAATTCACAAAATAATTTCTTAATATTATAATACTTCAGAAATGTTTCACATTTCGATACAGGTTTTTGTTAAAATTCTCTTGCCTTAAATCTGTCTAAAACCACATTTTCAATACTTTGTTATACCCTTGTTTTTTGTGTCGGCTACGAGATATACGAATAACAACAAAAATAAATATGAAAACTCATTTACCTACAACAAATTTAACCATAAACGCAACTATTTTGGCATCTCATTTGCCATCAAATCGTCAGACATCTGGTCGTAACGCCTGGCAGGCGACATACGAGGCGACTCCGACGGCGACAAACGACCGAGACGATGATGTGGAAGATGACAGAGATGATGATGAAGCTGAATGCCGTAAATGTTCGAGACATTCGGCTGTGATGATACGGCAACGCTGCTGACTAGCGAGACAGGCGGAAATGCTAAGGCAACTTCCGTGTCGACGTCATCGCGTTGATCTATGTGACTGTCTGTCATCTGTCTATCTAAGCGTGTGTATGTGTGTGCATATATGTGTGAGTATCAGAGCTAAACTGAGCTGCTATGTTTCATTTATTTGTCAGACCGTTTAGTTTGTGTATAGTGGACTGGAACTTAGTGTGAATGCGGTCAAATTATAAGGAAAAATGCATTGAAAATAGCCAAGCTGTCAAAACATCTATACTTATCGATAGGAGCGTTTGCGATTGTTATCGTTGATTGTTTTTGGATCTCTCGATAGTTTTTATGATTATTTTAACCTATTTTCAAAAATAATGAAATACAGTGGAAATAATTTTATTTTAGTGTCTATACTTTAAATAATTGTTAAAAAAAATTATTTTAAGTAACTTAAAAATTTTTATCGACTTGATTTAATTTAATATCGATTATTATGAGAGAATTGCTTTTCATTACAATTCAGGTTGTTTTCACGCGCAGATAGTTCCTAGACTTTAAATACATATTATTTTCTAGCTCCATTTTTCATCAATTCATACCACTGTGCAATATTGGCTTTTGACAAATGTGCCGCACATTTGGCGACTTTAGCAAATTGAATTTTAAACGATTTTCCGCACAAAACGTAAAAGGAATAAAGCTTTGGTTATATATATATTTGTATAAATATAGCCATATTGTTTGCCGTTCTTGCGCAAAATTTATGGCTGAAACCATTTTGTATATTGTTTTTATTCCTTTTTTGCTCGCCGCTTCAAAAGTTCGAAAAGGCGTTAAATGACAGCGTAGCTTTTGCAGCTGGCTTCAGAAGACAAAAGGCTGCCACTTATATTACGGTAAAGATGAAACACGTGACTGGCTGACAATGTGCAGAACTCACATACACATTTACACACAAGGATAACTGCAGTGGCTCTGGCTTGCATATTGCCGGATTTATGTGGCAATAAGCAGATGCAACCGGCAGCAGCGGCAGCGGGAAAAAATGGCCGCGCATGACAAAAAGGCAACGTGCGCTGCGTAACTGATATGCCACGATTAGTACAGGCACTCACATAAAAACATACACACACTTACACACTTACACACACACACATACACACACACGCGCACACATTGAGCACACAGCGTATTGCAATGCAATTGGCATGGACTTTTGAAAATAACGAGTTCAACTTGGCAACGGCAACTGCAACATTGGCCACATTGCCGGCTATTGATTTTCGTGCTGCAGAACGTGGGGTAAACGAAGAGTGGAAGGGGGGGGGGGGGGGGAGGTGGCAAGGGTAAAGAAAGCAATAACTCATTACAACACATGTTTACTTGCGCGTAACTTTACAGGCAACACACGCCACATTTTTGAAGCGCCTCCTGTCAATGGGAGGTGGCTCTGCAACTTATTTATGCAGCGCAGCAGCTCTTTGAACTTTTAGGTAAAGTTTAGTGGCCAGAAAACCGCAGTCTGACATATTGCCAAATTCAATGCTGTCAGCGGTTAAAATAAATATTTATGTGTGTGTGTGTGCTCTTATATCGAGTGTGTATTGTTGACAGTGTTGCCAATTTTTGAGAGGCAAAACAATTTTAAAGGGATAAAAAAGAAAAAGTGAAGAAAATAATACAGTTTAAGATATTCAAATAGATTTTTTGATTCGTCAATGTAAAAAAACTAAAAATATTGTATAAGTATGAGTTAAAAATTGAGCTAGGGCTTGTCATATTTGAACTATGTTCATAAATGCAATTAATTGTAAAGTTATATATGCCCGTTCTACTGGAAATATTTAAGCGTGCTAACCTTGATCCCTACCCAAAAATACAACCTAAAAATATGTTTATGTAAATGGACTGGTCGCAGCTCAATTTATTTGCTGACTGGATCTCCTCCTAAAGTTTTTTGGGAAGTATATATACTGTTAGTTCGGCTATAAAGCGTCAAAAATGGCTAGACTTAGCTGGCATAGAGAAAGTGGCATCACTGGTTGTTTACAAAAGGGCTTGGGTCAAGCTGGTCAACGCGGCGTATGTATAATATTGATAAAGTTGCACTGCCTCCAAGCTGCTTATTAGCCAGAACAATGCCAATGAACATGCGCTACAAACAGATTGTTATACAATGGAATAATATAAACATGTATATGTTGGTGTATGTGAAAATACATTTTCAGTTAGCCGAGAGCCTTTACAGACGGTATAATTGAATGAAACAAAGTACTATATATGATTTCATGGAAATGTCAATGTCAAGTGGCTGGCAAAGAATAATTCTTAAAGTTAACGCCGTGTGTCAACAAAATGCCAATTGCTGCAACTGAGCTGCACTGTTCAGAGGCACAAGGTAACTGCGAGGAGACGGTAAGCGGCTTACTGGAAGCGAGTGGCAGCGGGGGCAGATGAAAGTTCGTCAGGGCAAAACCATAACTATGTTGCAGTTACAGACGGTTATAATAACTGGAAAGGATTAGCAGAGAGAACATTGTTCAAAGGCAACGAACCAGCAACTTTGGAGCCGAGGAAGTCATAGTAAGGTAATGGAGCAAGCGGCAGGAGCAGGAGCAGGAGCTGAAGCGATGTGCGATGCGTAATGACAAATTTGAGCACTGAGCGTGCGGGATAAAATGCTTTGAAATGACTCGACAAATTGGACAGGCGACAAGGCAAAAAGTAGCGGGTGTGCCCATAAAAAGGCAACTCTTCTTTTTTTTGTGGCTGAACCTTAAAGTCGTAAGGGGGACGGTGTGTGTGAGTGTGTTGGGATGTGTGGACTTAAAGCTTAAAGCACGTCATTGATTCGCCTTTGCAATAGCCAACCAGGCAAACTGACCAGAAGCCTTTAGCTAGCTTATAGACAAGGGATTTATAGTAACAGCTCATGGTAGTGCCAGTCGGCCAGGCCCAGCTAATGCTGCAGTAGATGCCAAAGGCAGAGGCAAAGCCGTTGCCAAAGCCCAAAGCAAACTCAAGTCAAGGCCTGGCTAAAATGCGCAAACAGAGAAAGAGAGACCAAAACTCGAGGCATGCTCTAATGCAACCAAGTGAAATGCGAAAGCAGATAACGGCATTAAAGGGTTAAGCCGCCCAGTGTTGCAAGTTCAAAGTTCGCAAGCAGCTGTATGCAAGGTATGCGGGGCTATGCGGCGGTGGAGGAGGAGGCGGTTGCTATGGTGGGTGTTGTTAAAGCAGCAAGTGTCCGTTTAAGTGACACTGACTGGTCATCAACGTTCTGGGCTTAGCTTTGATTTACTGCGTCGCCTGGTTACTTTTTCGGCAAGTGTTGTGCGTGGCTGCAAACTTTGCCGGCTGATACGCCACAATGCCACGCCCCTCTGCTCAATGTGTGTGCGTCCCTGGGCCTGGCAGCCTATTTAGTATTTGCGTATGCAAAGCACGTTCCAATGGCTATGATTAAAATTGATGTGCCTTGGGCTTTGTCCAAAAATTTCCGCACAGCCAAACATAATTTGACCTAAGCCAAGGCATAAGCAAATGCGATAGGGCATAAAAGGCAGGTCCTGCTCCGCACTCTAATTGAATGAAATAGCTAAAGAGACTCACGCACTGAAATTTCCATATTAATGCAAGCCAAATACACACACACACACACACATACACGCATATAGACAGCGGAGCTGCAAGCATTTCTGGCAAATTGTGGGCTGTAAAAACCAGCAAAAGCCGAAAAAAATTCAGCTTAGAATAGAGTTAAGTTGAAATTAGCACAGACGTCCATGAAGAAGAAGGGCAAGAGTGAGACAGAGAAAGATAGAGACTGAGAGAGATGACGAAAGGAAGCAGCCTTTTTATGGCGCATAAAAATTTAATAACTGTCGCTTGGGCCACTAAACGTCATCATTGCAAGGGATTAGCTCTAAATGCGCAACCGTACCCGCATCTCGACTTTGAACACGCGCCCATAAAAACTGCAGCAGGCCATTAAATCGAGCCGGGTATGCAGCTCATTTGCATACGCCCAAGGCAAAAGGAAAAAATATGCAGTTCATTCAATAATCCGATATGAAGGTGGTTATTGAAAATGGGCAGCTCCTAAGTTGATTTTACTGAACTTGGGGAGGGGAAAAGCCTGAAAACTTGCTGTGCAATATACACTCAGCCCTGTACATAGAAGGAGACTTCTTCGACCTAGCATTCGATATAGAATACATATCTAGAATATATGTATATCTACAGCCGAGTCGACATAGCCACGTTCATTTGCCACCTGTCTGTTCTATGTATTAGAGGAGTGCTATATCATATAATTACGATATAATTATCTGTTAGACAGCATATTATTTGTTATTTGTTTTTCAATTTTATCGTGTAGTATAATAGCAGATAATTTATAAAAACTTTACTGATAAACTATTGATTAAATCATAATAAACGGGTCTTAGACTTATACAAGAGGAATTTAAGTATGAAAAATTTAGCCGAATTTTCTGTTTAAACGCCAAAGAAATTATCGTAAAGTGCAATAACAACAAAAGAAAAAAAAAAATATTTCCCACAGCCAGAAAAAAAATATGAAACTAAAAACTGTGAGAGAAAAAAAGTGTAGAAACAGCTCTGCCTGCTTGTTCGGCTTGAGAGCGGCTATGAATGCAGAGAAGCTGCGGCAGAAATGTCAGCAACCATCCAAGGACAACAAGGACAAACAACTTTTGCTGGCAAGGGTGTGTGCTTGTGTGTGTGTGTGTTGTCTGGTGTGTTGTTGCCTTGCCTGTTGACATTAGAAATTGAGCAACCAAAAATGTGTAAACAAGTTTGTTTGGTCCAAGTGCGATGCTGTCTTTGGCAGCTTCGACACTCGCCTAACGCAGCTTGCCGCTTGCCACTTGCCACAGACCACTTCGTATAGAAATCGTTAGTAAAAAAATTATGTTGTGTACTGTCTACACAGAGTACACAAAATTTAATGCTAGATATTCCAAAACCACTGCGACATGCATCAACTGAACGAGACAAATTGGTTGGGCAAGGCAATTGAAGCACTTTTATATAAAGATAAATCAGTGAAAAGCAACTGGGCCAAAGAGAAAAACTAAATAAGGAAAGCAAAAAATAGAGAGCAGCAGATGAATGACAAATGTTCTCATAGGTTGGGATGCCAAAAAAAAAACCGGGCAATAAATAATGCGAGACAGAGAGGGAAAAAGTAAAGAAAAAACTCAATTATTAGCTTTTATTTGTTGGGGTCAATTTAAATTGACGCATATAAATACGTACATAAATCATATGATGTTTTTTCCTTGAAAATTTATTGCCTGAACTTCTTAGTTAGTTAGCTTCAATAACTAGATATATTTATTAAACTAAACAAACAAAACAAGCAAGTTTCCAATTTCAATTTAATTAATTATCCCTGAAAAAATTGTAAAATACAAGGTACTTAGATCTACTAACGTTTGTAAAGACACATATACTTACATAAATCAAATGATTTTATTTTCCTGGGACGTTTATTGGCCATAAATATTTGGCTAAAGAGAGCTCGCAATAATTATATTTCTTGACTTAGCAAGCTAAACAATCAAGTATCCAATTTCAATTTAATTACTTCTGCCCTCAAAAATTGTGAAACATAGGGTATTATAGATTTAGTAAGCTATGAGAGTGTTATTTTCCGCACTCAGCACTTGATATATTTGATTTATTTCTGGTTCCATAAAGTATATTTACATTGATCGAAATACAAAACATTTCATGGCCGTCTTATAGGTTTGTTTATTAAGATTACTAGATTTTAAGTTTTTTTTTCAATGGGTTCTTGGATATCATCTTAATAAAGGCGTCTTCACTCTAAATTTCCATATTTGATAGCTTGGGGAATTGGCTTCTTAATATAGAAAAAAGGATTCTTCTATTTATTAATCGGCTTTTTGCCTAATAACGAGCTTGTAAGAAATTGTTTAAAACTTCATAATTATGAAAAAGAAAAGGCAATATATTTTTTTTTTTTTTTTGCTTACATTATTGTGTGACTCAGCTAAGCTGCCAGGTGGCCGGCTTAGGGGTGGGCTGTCGCCCAGCAACAAATGTATAAAACTGTAAAAATAAATTTAAAAACAATATAAAAATTATAAAATATGAAATATGACTATAATCCGCTGACAATAAATTACCTTTTTTAAATTTTAATTAGTTTTTGAATATTAATTATTAATTTTCATTATAAGTATCATACCAAGTATGCCATAGCACATAGGGTAGCTGCTTGCCAACCACTCTAGAGTACAGATTTCTGACTTTATTTTATTTGCCTTTAACAAACTTGTAGATTTGCAATTAAATCGTTTTCGAAATTTCCTCAGTAACTGATTTTGGCAAATAAAGCAGGCAAACAACACAGAAAATCAACTCAAAAGTCGTCAGTTTTGGCAACCGACAGAATAGCAAAGAGATAGAATTATGCAACAGAACTTTGTTTGAATTGTTTGAATGACAGCTAGAAGCAACTGGCAATTAGGTTGTGAATGTTGAAGTGACAATTGAAGTCTCACATGAAACAATTTTTTGAGCCAGAGAGTGACAGGGCAAATGAGAGAAGCGTGTTCTTGCCAGTCACAGGGCTTAAATTGCATACGAAATGCGTACTGGCATGCAAATCATTGCATAACCAAACATAAAGGTAGTTATCCAAGCCAAAAATTGCCCAAAACCCAGCCAATGTGTGGCTTCAATGCTGCTCAACATGCCGTATACTTAATGCAACGCATTCCCTATAAATTGCAGTTTGTCAGCTGCAGTCACATAATGTAAATGATGCACATGAAAATTTAAAATGCAATACATTTTTAACATTAATCAACGTCAATTGTAACAACAATAATGTAAATATAAGTACAAATGCTCTGTCTGAAAACTCGATATGTTTTAGCCTATCATTTCCAAATTTATATATATATTGAGTCTATAGAATTGAGTTGTTTCATTCAGAGAAAGTTGCCATTCTTTAAAAAAAAATTGTGAAATTGATAAATAATTATTAATATGTATAACATTTTTAAAACTCGAAATTGAGAAAAAACAACAGAATTAAATGTATCGATAGCTGGAAACTGAATAGCTTGCTGAAAAAGTAAGTTTCTTTCATGAGGGAGCAAACAACTGATAAATTAAACAAATCGAATCGTTCATGAATGAATAAAATGACTGATTAGGTTCACGACTCGAAATAGAACAATTGAACTTATTCAACGAATTGAACAAGAACTCCGCCATTAACCCTTTTCTATGAGAGCAGGGTGTGCACATTGCGTATACGCAACGTACGTCCGCCAGACACTTCAATTAGCGGATGCAGCGCACCGCATTTCGTTATTTACAATATCAAAATATATCTATTGTACCATAGATTTTCCGCTCTTGCGCCCTTAAGTGAAGTTGGCCCTAAAATGCAAAATATTCTAGTATGTTTAAAATACCACCCAGCTCATTGATTATTGCACAAAACAGACAAATATTTGGCAATTAGATGCCGCACGCTCATCGAAATGCCCAAATGCCATTGAACTGGGCACGAAACTTTACCAATATTAATTGTAAATGGTGCGCAATTGAAATTCGAAATGCATTTCCCACAAATGCATAATTATGTACAACTATTCCTCGCGGCAGTAACAACATTTTTGATAATTGAAAACCAAATTAGAAAGTCTGACAGGCGCATTAAACAGACGTCTATAGCACATGGCTATAATTAGCCACAAATTGCAAATGGACAGATACGTGTATCAATAACTAAAATAAATATTTATTTTCTGATTTGCTTATTAAACTATTTAAAAGTTGCCCAATTTGCTAGAGCGGCTTGTTAATGATTCATTAGTTGCGAATGCCAAGAATTTGAAGCCATTCAAAGACTTGCAAACTACTTATTACAAATATTTGGAATGCTAAATCGAGGCTAGGAGGGCCAAGGGACAGGCTTTAGCTACTCCAAATATGTTTGTTCCTATTAATTTAAGCATAAGTTAATCGTAAAATTGACGCTCATAAATTGCTGTTTGAGTTCCTTAAAGAAGACAGCTAAGAATAGTAATTCCTGCTTTCTTACTCTCTTCTGATACTACTGAATATAAGAAAACCAATTTGCCTGACAATTAACTAGTATAGAAAGTCTTCTTTTGGAAAAGCATTTGTCCCGCCTATGACATATTTTCCATAGCAACAAACGTAAATCCTTTCCTAACTATTGTTCCGCCGGCTTGGGCCCAGAATTTCATTTTTTGTTTACTATGGGCTAAATTTCTAACCAGATTTTCTAGAGTCTAGCCGACTCTAAATCTGTAACTACCCATATTTGATTAAAGAATATTTAGTTCGAAACAATATTTTTTTTTGAGTATCTGGCTATATTGATTGCTAAACTTTCAAGCCTTTGTTGTGCCCTATCAAAATTTCTTCAAAACTCTTTTAAAGATTGCTTTAATTAGGTTTGTATTTAAAGGAACGTTTAAAACAAACGTATTCCAACCTGGGATCTCAAGCTTTAATCACTATTCGTTTTTTCCTTTAACTTAATATTGTTTAAGTATATATTGACCATATCGCTTGCTTGATAGTTTTAAATTATGTAATGTATAGGCTACTGGTTTTTCATTGTGTGCAGGGTATAGCAGCAAATATATATATATATTTTTTTTTGCCTTTCAGTAGTCGTACATATATTTGAGTTTTGAAGTACTTGCTAGCGTTTTCCCAAGTGGGCTAAAATTCAATTTCAAAATTCCAGTAACACATGGCGAGAGGGGGAGAGAGCAAATCGGAGGGAGAGCGAGACCGTTTGTAAACCAAATCCTTTGGGTTATTTACTTCGTGTTTTTATTGATGAAAAATCTCAAATTGCTGGCAAAAGTTTGGCTTCTTTTTGTAGCCCCAAGAAAATGACTTGTTGTATTTGGCTTTAAAGCTATCGTAGTGAATTTCATCAGTTGCATTTATGTTATTTACTGTCATAAATTTGCATAAGCCAATTTTCTGGTTTAAATCAACGCATCAAATCGGAAATCAAATAAAATGCAATTTGCACATAATTGCATTGACTTTTGATGTGTGCCACAATTTGTGGCAATTGAACTTGATTGAAATCGCATCGAGCTCGACAAAAAAAAAAATAGATCAATTGATTGCTCTTCGACCTGGTCAGCAATATATATGAGAGCCACAGAGCCATCAGGCATTTTCATTAACTGCCTGTTCGCAAATATTTAATACAAAGCTCACATCCTGTTTGAGCCTTTTGTTAACCCAATGTTGGCCTTTAGCCAACGGCTGTGCGCTTGCATAATTTGTACCAGTCATGTTTGCAGTTGATTAACAGTTGCTGGCCAAAATGCCCCAAACATCAGCACAAAGTCAACCCAAGCTACCTGGTCGGGCGGTATCTTTAAGTCCCTCAGGTAGTGATTTATGTGGACATGCGTGCTTATCTATTGGTTGTATCTACTTTGTTCCGCCTACACTTAAGCATTCACATACACAGTCACACTCCACAAGCACACGCACTCGACTTAACTTAATGGCCACTTTGCGTAGGGCTACAAGCTAGCCGCAAAATTCACTTGTAAGTTAGAAATCTAATTTTATTAGTTAGCTTTTAAAGCTGTAGACGAGCTGAAAGTGTTTTTAAAGTATTAGATTAATCTTTGTATTAAAATAAAAATTTGGAATGCAAAACGAAATGAATAGGATGGATTTTGTACTTGAGCTTTATTTGCACTATTCCTTATCTTGGCACTTGGCCATGTATTAAAAAAGTTTCAAACTGGAATACATGCTATTAAAGCTTTATTTAAAGCTCTGACTCTTCACAGTCTTCTAAGTTAAATTTAAGATTAATTTAAGTTAAAGCTTATAGTTTTCGGAAAAGCTGTTTTTATATTCTTCTTAAATTACACACAAATAAATATGATTTGACTTATTACACATTCAACCGGAAAAATAGCTTCGATAGGTCTTTAATACAGTCAGAAATAAGTAATATCAGGCCAGTTGCATTGTAGCTTGAAGCTCTGTAAGCTTTGGGCGTAATAATTTCTTTTCTAATACCTAAGTAGTAGACTTTCAGCTAGTGCTATAATGGCCATTAGCACTTTGTTGGACAGATATCAATCATACGCACTGTTTGGCACACACACACACAACGTTTAGCCATGAATCAGCTAAAAGCCGCCGGGCAACGTTTTACGTAGCTGCTGCAGTAAACTAAATTGCTTTTACACAGATAGCACACATACACACATTCACACACACACACACTCACTCACACATACACACAGCGCATGTTAATAAATGTTGTTCACACCTACACACACGCACACATGGCTAGATACAGTTGAAGGCTACATGGTGGCATGTCAGAAAGCACTTAGAGAGGTCTGCCTGTAGCCTGTAATTGTTAGAACGGATGTTGCTGCTGATGTTGCTGTTGCTTTTGCTTTTGCTGCTGCAGGTTTTGTCGCTTCGGCAACTGGCAGCTCAACCATTTTGCGTATGCTGCTCACCAAGTAATTACACAAGACCAACAACAACAAAAACAATAAGTAAAAGTGTTGTACTCACGAATGCCCGACTTGAAGATATCCTCAAGCCAGCGCCCAGCTGCCGTTACAGACGTTTGCACTTTCGCACACACACGCCGCAAGCTACGCACTTAGCGCTGCGGCTGTGCTTTCTCTTTTTTTAGTCACAGACTAGCAGAAGTGCTTCCTTATAAACTCTTCTTCGTTTAACTATGGCATCTGAATGTGTTTAAATAAAAAAGTTATATATAAAAGTTATATCTAAAATATATCTAAGATAATCAAATATATTTAAAAAGTAGGATATGTCCAAGTTGTAGATTATATTAAATATACTGAGCATATACTATACTACAAAATACCCTATAAATAATAAATGTAGACACAAAGAGATTTGATTGAGGGACTCATTTTCGAAGTTTGAGTCTCTAGCTTTTCTAGTCTCTGATTAACTTAGTTTTACTTCCAGAACAAGAATATATTAAGTTTCTGGGTTCGAAGATGCCAGCGTTTTCCTGTTACACACAGTTGTACTCCTGCTATACTCTCTTTAGAGGGTATGCAAATAACAAACTTTCTGACTGTCTGGCATGTTGACTAACTAACGCCGCTGCCGCGCCCGAGCGAATGCTGCAATTATTAGGCGCTGCTGCATACGAATGCGCAGCGCTTTCTGGAACGTTTTTAAGACCCTGTCAAGTGGCGCACAAACTTGCAACACGGCTGCTGTTGCAACAACCCTTTGACCATGTTGCCGAATTGCAGTTTCGGCTGCTGTTTCTGCTGCTGTTGCTGGCTTTTAAGTTGATTAGAGCGGGTGCACGCAAAAATATTTTACGTAATTAAAACTTGGCTGCTCCTGTTCGCTGCCATTGCATAGTAATGCATTTTTTTGTTGCATGCCCCACCCAGCTATCCACATAGCCACTCTGGTAGCAGTGTGTCTGTTTGCATAAGCAACATTTTTGCAAAGGTTTTTGCAGTTGTTGCATTGTCTGATATAAAACAAAGCGCGACCGCAAAACTAGCGCAACAAACAACAGCAGCTAACCCAAAAACAACAATGCAACAACAAATACAATAACAACAACATCTGCTGTGGCAACCATATGCCACACTCTGTGGTTTTTTGTGTGTGTGTGTGTGCGCGGGAGTTTTTCAAACTATGTCGTCCCACTGTGCGGTCTATGTTGAGTTACGCATACGTAAATTTTAAAGCAATAATTTGGGAATTTTAAATACCCAAATGTTACTGAATGTATTTACGTCACAGTTTTTGACAATTTAGCAGAAAAAAAATGTTGGTTAATTTGTGTAGTTTATAAATCAAATTTTATTGTTTGCTCATTTTAATTTGTTGCACAATAAAACAATTGACATAATTGCATTTGAAATGAAATATGTGGAATTCGAAAAGTTGCACACACACATTTATGTGTCCTATAATTTATTTACACACTTCTGGCATGTTGTTTAAAAGCAATATAAACTACCGGTATGTGTATAAATTTGTGTGTGCTGACGGACATTCTGACAGATCAGCTCACTGACTCGTTGCTTATCAACATGCATACAAAACATCAAGAGCACGAAAGTTGAAATTGTTGCAGTAATTACCCTTTAAAACATAAATAATCTAAAACGCATTCTACACAATGGATAATTGGTGCAAAATGGTTGTAATCAACCTTTCCCTTTTATATAAAGTTGACTTCGAAATTAGATTCGAGAATTTGGAGACATGTTTCATTCATTCAAGGATAATTGGAATACATCTTTTTTCTTTGATTATAAAATTGTGATTGGAATGCACACTTAGACGGGGTTTTTGGGAAACGGTTGCATGAATTTCGTAATAAAATTCAATCGTCCACAAACTCATATCGAAACTGCGTGTGAAAGGTTGAAGTTGCGTGAAAACTCGTTTCCAAATGAAAATTCATTTGAGACGTGTTTCACTCTTTTAGGCAAATCCAGCCTTTGTAGGTGGAGAGTGGGAGTTAATGCTGTTTGGGCAAAGTTTCAAGTTTCGTCCTGCTACAGCCTTGTTTGCAAGGCTTTACATAAGGACTAAAGATACGGGTATCGGCGATTATGGAAAGCAATCAAAGCTGGGTAAAGAGTTTTCTTAAATTTTAAATTTATACTAAGCTATGTAGTTTGAACTTGAAACGTCCAAATCTACTTAGAACTATCTCTTCATAAATTGTATAGAATGAAATTAAGGCCGTCAACGATACATATTAAATTTAAACAGAGAAATATATTTTTAACTTGAGGAATCCTGCTTTTTTCTTTTTGACTGTTTTTTTTTTTCATATCCCAAGCCAGATACTCTTCGGAATCCGTTCCCGTTCCACATAAATCGAAACTAAGTAAATAAAAGCATTTGCTAGTAGCTTGACAGCTCTTATATATCATATAACACTGGCCCCACTGACTCCAGTGTCGTCTTCATTTCCATCTTTGTCTGGGCTTTTGTGCCTAACTGTTAACAATGGCTTGGTATCAATTGTGGCAGCTACTTGGGGGCAAGCTGGAGGCTGCTGCTCGTTTTGCTTTGAGCGGAAAACTTTTGTGCTGCATTCAAGTGGTTGGCACAAGCAGCTGATGTGCGGCACAGCCTAAAATCGAATGACGCAGAAGGCGAAACTCAATAAAAGAAATATTTTTGTTAGCGCACATAAAGTACTTTCATAGTTGGATGAACTGAAACTCTTGCGTGGCGGCATGGCAAAAGTTATAATAGTTTTTCAAGCAGAGCAAATGCAATTCCACTTTTGAAAAGTTCGCTCAATAGACGATACCCACTGCCGCACGTCACCTTATCCCCACCCAAAGCACGGATACAGTTGTCGTCGAGTGGACTCTGGCCAACAAACAAATGAAGCACATGCTGGCCAAGTTGAAAATTGAGCACTGAACAATTCAAATTTCAAAGTAGCACACAAATTTCTGCTGCGACACTGCTGATAAAATGTTCAAACTTGTAGTTGTGGCTGTGCCAAAACTTGGAGCCACACTTCGATCCAAAAAGTGTGCACTTAAATTGCACTGAAATCACTTTAATGCAAATATTGAAATAAATACGCGGTGATATACATCAGAAGTAAAGCTATTTGCTACATAATTGAAATTTATTTATTTATTGCAATTAAACTGTGTATGCACTGCCCCACGTTGGGCGCCAATCAATTTCAATATTACTTATTAAATGATGGAAAAAAAAATTTGTCGAAGCTAAGATACCCTTAAAAACAAGTACTGTACTAAAATTACGCGGTTTTATTTTCCCTCTGAATCTTCTTTCTTCTACGTTGTTTGCTGAATGATGATGCTTAGCTTACACCTGATACCCTGCGCTGTATCTCGCATCTGCAACGTGCATTATGAGCTACAACAATTCAAAAAAGTGGCATATTTACGAGTAGCTTAGCATCGTCAAAGTTTTGGCAGCTTTATAAACTTGCGGCTGCCGTTGCTGGGATTTATTTTTTGGAGAAGCCAACACCTGTTACCATTTAAAAGTGGATCAGTGCAGAAAGTCATCGGCTTATAAACTTTTCAAGATACCGAACAGAAACTTGCAAAACTAGCTCTGAGTTGTAGTGGATCCACTTGAGGGAAGACAAAGCTTAATGATTTTGTAATATAAATTATAATACTCAATGTCTACGCTATAAAAAACAAGAGCCAACATGCCGGGCAACACAATAGAGATTCATTCCAGGGGTTGCCCTGAGGGCTGAGTTAAAACTCAATTAATCTTCTTTTATTTAAACTTACTCATAATGAATGCTGTGTTTGGTATGGGCGCTTGTAATCAGTTTGGCTTTTGTTTGCTATAAATTAAAAATAAACTCAATTAATCATGTAAATATTGAAATTACAGTTCGCCCATGGCTACAGTTTTTATTTGTTTATTCAAAGTGAAAGTTGAAAAAATCCTCCTACCTAGCGTGTGTGTGGGTCTGAAAAAGATTGTGTGTGTGTGTATAACTGTCAGACAATGACAGCATTTAAGCACACACGTCTGTGCAAAAGTATGTCATATGTGTGCTGGTAAGAGGAAAATGCTGAAAATTCAAAAATTTATAGAAAAGCAAAAGGAAACGAGTAAAAATACCACAGTCGGAAGTGCTCGAATCCGCGATATCCTCTAAGAAAAGTTTTTTTAAAGGACTTTTGATAAATATCAAAGATCATAATCCCGACTATTGTAATAAAAGTAATTCCCCTTTTTAATTCAGCATAAACCAAAACCTAAAACGAAATAGTTTCGTTTCACTATTAAATATATATATGTGGGGTTTTATATTCAAAGTTTATTATAAACAAGTGTATTGTTGATTTAACAAATTGTATTGCTTAGGATGATTAGCATTCGAATTAAAGTAACACGTCGTTTCGTCGTTTTGTTCTCAGCCTTCATACCACACAGGTCCAGCGTTGAACTTTTCGTCTTAACGAGCAAACATCTTCTGCTCTACGTCCAGTACGTTGCCCTCGTGGCTTTGCACTGTCCTCGTTGATCGTCGTTTTTGGATAACTCGCCGTCTGCGAATTCGCCGTCTTCTTTGCTCGTTGTTATGCGTCGTGTATTCGTCGTTCTTCTTTTAGCGTGTTCGTTGTCTAGGGATTCTTGTGCTGTTGGTTGTGCACAGTGGGATTTGGGTATACAGCATTTACCCAACCCACATATATATATATGTATATATATAATTTTATTTGACATTATGCTATCATAGAGAATTATTAATTATTATAACTAAAAATATGTAAATATGTATGGAAATGTGTCTTAAAATGGACCCTGTGCTTAAACCAATATCGAGTTCAAAATCGTGGAACCCAAGCTCACCGCCTTAGGACAAGGCTCTGAGTCCGGCTGTAAACTGAACAACAGAGGGCTTTGATATCTACGTTTTTATCCTATCGTCATTGGTGGTTCTTTTTTATTTTCAATTAAAAGTCATATTTCTTGCTGACTTGCAACTAGGTTTATGGCTCATTTTACTACTTTTGTATTTATTATGAGAATAAAATATTTAACATTATGTATAGATAAAGAGTGGTGAATGCTCTCTGTGGCATTGTCCACACAAGCTTCATGATACCCATTGAAACATTTTGTGTAGCTACAGGGTATTCGAAAAAGAAAAAATAGTATGATGTGAATGTCTATGAGAATTCTTGATAGTCAACGTGCTGAGGCTGGAGCTGTGCGACGTGCCGCTTGTTTGCCTCACTTCAGTGTGAGAGTTTCTGGAGTGTATGTTGTGTGCAAATGTGTAGTTTCTGCTTACGCCATCTTTCTTGCTCAATTTGTAAAACAATTTTGCATACAAATTGCAACAGCTCCGCCGTTGAGCTTGACATGCAACCATAGACGTTGCATATGCTGCATGCGTTGCATATACAGCCATAAAAATACAACGCTAGCAATGCAAATATCGTGAAAAAGCGTGGCCAACATGCATGACAATGCATGACTAAAGTAATGAATTACTTATTGTAAGTCCCCCTGACCCGCTCCAGGCAACAAGACATATGCCACTGACTTCCTCGGTAGCTTAACGCCCCATCCACTCCCTTTGCTGGAAAAGAATAACATGAAAAAGGTCGTGCCGCCTTGACGATGGCATCTGAATTTGTGTGCATTTGTTTGTCCAATTTAAATGAGTGACAAGCGACTTGCATTTAATTCAACTGTTTATCCGTTGAATATACTCGTAAACATTTACATTTACAACTCAACCAAAATGATCTATGTGAATTGCAAATTTTCGTGGCAATTCTTTCAACATAAATACAAAGCATTGTGTGGAAAATAAGAGGAACAAGAATTATGTAAGGCGATGCTTTTAGACAGGTTGAGAATTGGGTATCCTGGAAATATTGATAAAATTTTGTGAATCACAAAAAACGCAATTCAAAGCGATTAAAATTTGAGTTAAAATTAAAAAAAAATAAAAAAATTTTACTATTTATTTGTACTTCATGTATTAAGTGGAACTTACTCAGTTTATTTGGCTTTTGCTTTTACTTATAAATAAATTAATATTAAATGTTTTTGCATTAAATTATAATTAAATTATAATTATAAATAAATAATTATTTTTTTTTGAAAACAACTTTTATCGATATTATGCAAATTGCTAAGAGGTACCGTATACATGAAATAAAAAATAAAAAGCGAGCCCCGTTTTTAAAATATCGCTTCAAAACATTCATTTTAACAAACGATATATTATTTTGTGATATTTTATTTAAGCCCCAAGCTTTCATTTATAATAAAATATCTTCAAAAAAAATAAAAATTGTTTAAATTCGTAGTGCATATTGTATTTCAACTGTAAACAGCTTTTTTTTTACATTTATAATGCAATTACTTGTGAAATGAACAAAACCTTGAGAAAAACGAAAACAGAGCAAATATTTGTGGCCAAGTCAACGATTCGTTTAAATTAATTTAATTAATTGCACATCACTACACAAGCAGAATAAATAAAACAAATAAAATGATCGAGTTTCCATTAAATATTGCTAAATTGCAGACAAAAAATAACTGTATGGGTTCTTAAACACCGAATTAACAAATATGCATTTTATGCATTTTCATCCTAATTAAATAATATTTAATTTTTGCGTACTTTGCGGCGCGTAAAAGCCACTCAACTCGACGGCTAATAGTCACAGCCATTATGGTATATCTTTCGCTGAGCTGACGGTAATTAGCCGCAGCTTAAGCACCGTCCAACGTTTACCCTTGCCAACAGCAACGCAAACGCCCCAGCCCCTGCCCACACGCCATCCTTGCCACCTAGCTGCATTTGGTTTATGGCATAAATCTGCCAAGCCGCTTTCGCCGTGTGCACGCAAATGAACCAAACCCCTACAAAGGACTTTATTTATTGTTGTTGCTTCTATCCAGCTCCAGCGACACTAACAATTCACTGCAGCTACAATGTTCTAATGAGCTACATCCAGCAAATAGCCGAAAAAGTAGCACGCTTTTAACTAGTTTTCTGTAATTATATTGAACTGAATTTTGAATTGAATTTTGATTCGAGTATTGAATACATTTAATTAATAAACCTATTGTCTTAAGTGTAAGCATACTTTCAATATGCAAGCAGGTTTAGCTTAAATTGAAATTACATTTTTTTCGGTCGTTTTTAATACAATTTTCTTAAAGCTTTCATGAGCTTTAAAAAATGCTTTAAGTAATACATTTGGTTCAAAATGTGAGAGGAGTGGGGTTCAATTGATTGCAGTTTTGAGCAAGCTTTATAGTGATTAAAGATTAATTGCTATATTAAAATAGCTTGGACCGAGTTTCAATTCAACAAGAAGTTGGGCTGCTTTGGAAATGAATTTGGATTATGATCCTTATTACAAACAGAAATTTGACCCAAATGTTGAATAAAACGTATTATTACATAAGTTGCAGGCTTTACGGCTTTATTGTGTTTACTTTTCAAATTAATTTCAGATTGTGCGTTAATGAGCTTTCAAATTATGGACTCGATTGAAGGCTTTTATTTAGCGTAGGCCAGAATTTCAAGCTGTCTTGAATCCCTCGCAATAGTTCTTACAACTAATTAGCTTTTGAAATTGTTTTATTTGACAAATGTTTCTCTCTTAATAAGCCTCAGCTTTAATTCAAGGCTGCCTTGAGTTAGTCTTGATATTTTTGGATGCTACATTAAAAGATAAATTCCCTATTTAAGTCGATTTTTATTGGTTGTAAGCTTCGATATTGGAGCTGAATAGTGTAGCATGCACAGAAAACGCACAATAATATTTCGAGTACTAGCGGCAGGCAGCATCAGCAGCAGCAGCAGCTTAACCTGTCTCACCTGGTAGACAATTTTGTAGTAGAAAATATTGTCGCATTTTTTCAATATGGTTGAGCCGGCTACCTGCGCAGCACAGAAACTTGTTAAGTGTGTGGTTAGTCGTGCGAGTGTGCGTGGGTGTGTGTGTGAAAAATTCAATTTGTTACACGCTTTATGTTGGCTTTGGCTGTTCATAACACACCGCTAAAAGCTTAGTTGCCTTTTGGGGCCTGAACAATTCTAAAAGCTGGCGCCATAAATTAATCGAGCAGCGCTATAAGCCAGGCTACGGCTTAGGCAAAAATTTCATTAAAATGAAAGCCACTCGAAAGTGGGGCTTAACTGTTTGAGCCAACGGCTGAATATGCCGCATTGCACTGCACTCAACTGCACCGAACTATGTGGGGCAGGTAAATGCGAGGCGGCAGCTTCAAATACTACGCACTTAGCTGTAATTTTGCAATTACTGAATGCGCACTTAAGTTGAATTAAAAACAAATTAATTGTTGTATGCAACGTCAGCGTGGCTGCTGCTGCTACTGCTGCTGCTATCTATTGTGGCACCCACGACAACTCTTAGGCAACTTGAAAAACAATTTGCGTTGCACAGGTAAATTTATAGCCTCTTAGCTGCTGCTGCTGCTGCTACTGCTGACTGGATTAAGGGAGCCTCAAAGCTAGCTAATGAAATATGAAACTAAGTGAGCCGCTCGCTAGCCTCAGCGCGCTAATCGTGCCACTTTAATGTGCATCAAGTTGCCTTAAGCCCATCTCTCTCCAGTTGACCGAATCGCAATTTGTTGCCCAAGTCCGCTTGGCTTCAGTTGAAGTTGCCAATTCAAGTGGAGCCTTAAACTGCGCCAGTTGAACTCAAGTTCTTCTTATGACGCACTAAAAATGAAGACACTAAATGCAGCGCCACAGAAGCAGCGTCATTTTTGGTTATTGTTGCAGCCATTGCTGTAATGTGCCATGCAGCAGGAAACATCAGGATCACATACACACGCACGCACGCACACATGCACACACGCACACACACCCGCACACGCACACACGAGTTACTTATACAATGGAAAAGAAAACAACTCGCGCGTGTGTGTAAAACTTTATTTTTACGACAAAGTGCAAGCAGCAAAGTTGTTAGCAAAAGACACAAGCTGCACCATAATAACACAAAAAAACCAAGTAAGCATCTATTGGACATGGTGATAGAATATAACATACCCTGTAGGAGTTGCCGCTTGTTGTTGATTTGTGTTAAAAGATTTAATAAGTGCTACTTTTCAATATATATCGTTTGTCAAGGTGGCAAACCCAAGTGCTTTAATGTTTAAGCCAATGTCTTGTCTCAAAGTTCGGTTTAAGATCACGAATTTTCTTATCTGTTGTTCAAAGCTTGGCCTAGCAACTTTCATTCAATTTATTATAAAGCAGTTTCATTTAAGCTTAATCTTTGGTTTTGGTAAAATTTTGGTTACTTTTTAGATGTATATTAACTGAGATTGGAAAAAACATTAAAAGGCTAGATAGACTCAGTCTGCTGATTAGAAAATTATACACTTGGCTCATGTTTACCTGCAACATGCATTGAGTTCACAACATGATCCCTTCTTAGCCATTTTGATTGCCACGGGGTATACTAGAAAACTGTAAGTCGCTGCAAGTTGTTGTTGCAAGTTGCTTCAGTTGGATTTTAATTTTTGGCAGTGCCGTGCGGCAAAGTGAACATGAGACAAAGTTTTAACTAAAAATTGCTACGCGGCAACTTTACTTTATATTGTTGAAGAAATTTGATTTTTATTCTTTGTGTGCACCCTAGCTGCTGCTACACGCTGCGTATACGTAATGTGTCATACAGCGGATTCAATTACAATTTCCAGCTGAACGCAGGGAACGGGGCACGGCCAGTGGGTTTTGCAGTTGTAGTGGCAAGCAAGTCGATAATTATGTTCGTCACTGCGGGTCTTTGCCGTTTCTTCTGTTCAGTTTGCCTCTGACTCCGCCTCTGTGTCAAGTATACGGCTAACATAATTGCGCACGCCATTAACACTGACACTTAATACGCAATTTATGCAATTTGATGGCCCATGATTAATGCGGCGCCTGTCATGTTGCAACTTGAGGCAAATTTGTTTAACAAATGATCTGCGCGGTCGTGTACTGCTTGTCAGCCATGCCAAAAAGTATGCTACATTTTTGGCTCGAAGCAGGAGGCAGTGTCCTGCTTCACAGTGGTGCCAAGGTGAAGTGAAGCGAAATTAACCGGAAACCGGTATTATAGCGAACTTCTTCTAAATATAATTAAAGGTTGTTAACAACTGGGTATACTAAGTATTAGTGCTATTAACTGAATTATTTAATTTGGACCTGACACTCTGGTCGAGCCGTGCTTGGAATAAGCCCGTCACAAGAAATCGGTATTTAAATAATTTAAACTTGGAAATCAATCAAAGCTAATTATTTCTGTAAAATCAATTTCAACTATTTATTACAGAAACAATCTCGCTAAATATATTTAGCCAAAATCACATATTTATCAGACATTGATAAAAAAATATTAATGCAAGAGTTGAACGATATTCTAAGAAGATGCGCTTCAACCTACTGGCCGTAAAGGATGTGTTTGATAGGTAAATAATAACAGTATTAGGATGTCGGAATACGCAATTCTTGTGCTTAACCCTAGCTTCAAAATATCTCATAATTAAAGAATTCATATCCAGCTAAGGATTCGCCAAAAGTATTCTAAGAATAGAATTCAACTGCCTTTGTTATTTAATTAAATGACATTTAGACAGCCATTCCATATGAAGAGATGGGGTCAATCATAGATTTGAATAAACGGACATCCAATTTTGAATTAAAGGGCACAGAGGTTGAACCTTCGGAGGTGGCTAAAACAATAGTGTGTTGTCTACTGTTATCCTCAGGTATTTGCAGCATCTGTCGCACAACAATACCCGAACTTACAGCCCTCTAATTCAGATAGGCATCCACATATAGAGATTTAAATTTGTGTATTTTTTATAGCTGAATGTTAAGTCTTAAAGCTATACAGTGTAGGTGTAGAATTATGATTCTCATATGTAAGCATGTATTATATATGAATTTCATTACGTGAATTCCACTGTTCACAGATTTATCTATAAAATGTTTAAAATGCTTAAGTAGAGTGAACCTTTTTATAAAGTTTTGCGAGGTCGTCTTGCCTATGGGCCACGCCCCTGCTTGAATGTAAAGTTTGGTAAAGTCAAAGGAGCGCAATGTTGATGAATGAGCTGGAACTGTCCCATAAGTCGTAAGCGACGCAGGAATGAAACTGCAAACGCAGATGAAGGGCAGATGGCACCAGGGAGAGGGAGAAGGGTGCTGTGCAAGTGTTTTCATCAAGTTGCGCTCTTATCGCTGGGCAGGCGAAAATTAATGTGCACTTTACTTCCTTTGAGGCTAGTCGAAGAGAATTATAAAAGCATTTAAAAACGCATAAATGTATTTTCCGGTGCACACAGCCCCGCACATAATGCCAAATTTATGAACTTGCTGGGCAACAAAAAAGTACAAAAAATTAATTGCCATGGTAAAACAGGAACTTCAAGTGCAAGACGCAACGCAAAATTTGTAAGCTAGTCCAAGTCCAAACCAAAACCAGAGCCCACGCTCGAAGTACGAGTCGAAGCAAGTGTCAGATGCAACCTATTAAAAAAGCATCACGAACTGGCAATTGGTGGGTGGTTGAGGAGGGAGCTGTGCTAGGGGATCCAGTACCGAGAAATACCTGGAGAAACTATAGCACGAGTTTTACGACCTGCATTTCCGCTTGCCACAAAGCAAAGCACAAGCCCAAACTGAAGCTGACTTCCTGTTGTGGACGCAGCAGCAGCAGCAGAGACGCAGGCGGAGGTGAGGGCAGGAGGACGTTGCCTGGCAGCCGAAAATGCGGAAACGTCCATTTTATAGCGGAAATATATTCTTATGCGGAGACGCGGCGATGATTTATGTATGTTTTGGCATTACGTGCCACAGCAGCAGCAGCAGGAGTAGCAGCAGTAGTAGCAGCAACAAAGCTTTGTGTGAGAATTTCGAATTAAATTCCTTGCCCCATGACGGCAGCTTATGAGGAGTAATAAAAAAATATATAGAAACTTGCAACAGAAATGGCTCAGGCTCATACAAATGCTGCAATTATTTGCATGCTCGACTCTCAAGCATTTCTATTTGCTCGAGTCGCCTTTGTGGCAAGCGGCATGCAGCATGCAAAGCGTGGCAAACATACTCGGTGCCACTAGAAGTGCGTATCTTTGCGTCGCCTCAGCTCGAATTCAGGTTAAGTGCGCGTTCATATGCGTTTATGCCTGGCATTATTATAAGCCCACCCGACCATCCGACCAATCCAGGCCGTAACTTACCACTCTCGATTACAGTTGTTGTAAAGTTGCACTTTTCCAGTTGATGTTGAAAGCATGCGTGCAACAGCAACTGCCACAGCAACTTTTATTTTTGTGCAGCAATCAACAAAAATTAAAAAAAAAACAAAACAAAAAATTGCGCATGCAAAAAGTTTTCGCAATTTCGCTGGCAAATTTACTGTTTGTTTTTTGTTGTTTTTCTTTTTGAAGCCTATAAAATATTGGCAAATAATTAAAAAGTTTTCCTCTGCTGGGCTAATGGAAATTGAAAAGTTTGTGAGACTCAGTACAGCTGACATTTTGTAATTTGTTGAAAGTTTATCAAATTAACGAAAAATATTGAAATTCAATTTTGTATTCACTGCCATGTCTCGAGAGAACTTTCAAATTCATGACCGTTTCACTCTGAAACAACTTCATGAAAAATAGTTAAATATATCTAGCCAAAACTACTGAAAGATGTAATTGTAGTAATACAAAGGGTTATAGTATTAAACAATTGCAATAGTAGTAATTAAGATTAGCATAATAATAGTATTTAACATACGATAGTGTTTAAAGTAACACATATATGTATGGTATAATATTGTTACGTAACACTGATATCGGTGACTTATGGCTATGCAGCTGTTAACAGAAGAGGAAACTCAATAAAGTAGATCGTGCGTAAAAGAAGCTGTTCCACATTATGTTAAATTATTCTTCTTTATAATAATACATATACATTTAAACAAAATGAAAAAAAACGAGAAAGAAGTGCTATCTTCGGCACACCGAAGATTTAATACCCTTGCAGACCCAACCTTTTCAAAATGCTTATAGTGCTTTGCCCGTATCTAAGAAGCACAGGGAGAATAGTTAATGCCGAGTATGGTTAAGATATCATGAAAAACAAAAGAGGTTTCCGTACAAAAACTTAATTTTCGACCGATCGTTCCTATGGCAGCTATATGATATAGTAGCCCGATGTGAATAAGATTTTGCATAAGTGGAGGGAGCATAGTAAAACTAATAAATGCCGAGTTTGGTCAAGATATCTTGAAAAACAAAAAAATTTTCCATACAAAACTTAATTTTCGACCGATCGTTCCTATGGCAGCTATATGATATAGTTGTCCGATCTTAATAGGATTTTGCATATATATGGGGAGCGTAGTAAAACTAATAAATACCGAGTTTGGTCAAGATATCTTGAAAAACATAAACATTTTCCATACAAAAACTTAATTTTCGACCGATCGTTCCTATGGCAGCTATATGATATAGTTGTCCGATCTTAATAGGATTTTGCATATATATGGGGAACGTAGTAAAACTAATAAATACCGAGTTTTGTCAAGATATCTTGAAAAACATAAAAATTTTCCATACAAAAACTTAATTTTCTACCGATCGTTCCTATGGCAGCTATATGATATAGTTGTCCGATCTTAATAGGATTATGCATATATATGGGTAACGTAGTAAAACTAATAAATACTAAGTTTAGTAAGGATAACTTTATAAACAAAAATGTTTTTCATACAAGAACCTACTTTTCGACCGATCGTTCCTATGGCAGCTATATGATATAGTGGTCCGATCCAGCTGGTTTTGACATATGAACTGCGTGCAACAGAAAGAGGGACTTCTGCAAAGTTTCATAAAGATAGCTTTAAAACTGAGAGACTAGTTCGCATAGAAACAGACAGACGGACAGCCGGACAGACGGACAGACGGACATGGCTATATCAACTCGGCTGTTGATACTGATCAAGAATATATATACTTTATGGGGTCGGAGATGTCTCCTTCTATGCGTTACACATTTCACGACAAAATTATAATACCCTCTGCAAGGGTATAATAAGTGTAACGCAATATTTTAATATATATTGCAAATAATATTATTTTTCTATTGCATAAAAGAGCTTAGACTTTTTGGGGTGTGACCGTATTTTGGTATGATTTTGATAATTCAGTAATTGTGAAATGTGTAAATTGTGACATTATAAAGGTGACATTATATTCAGTGTGACGGGACTTTAGAGAACCTTTATTTCGCTGAGACCTTTAGCTTGAAAACTATAGCAAATTAAATTTGCCGATTAAGCATTCATAAATAACGCCTTAAATTAATTACAATATATTTAAACTGCAATTAATTGCATAAAAGCATTTATACAAATATACATATGTACATAAATACAGATACAGATACATTTAATACATACTGATAGAAATACACACGAAAGTTTAATGGCAAATTCCTGCAGCCAAATAATATAATGCATTACATTTAATGAAATTTACGGGTCAACACCTCCCACAAGCATACGCACATGTACATATATACATATTGTGTAAACACATTTACTTAAACACACCCAGACACATACATGAAGCTGGCCGATTCCGCATTACACGTCATTTCACAAGCCGACAACGCATGCATGCCTGCACATTTTATACTCTAGCGAGGGTACAATAGTTTTTCACGGAATATGTGACGCAAGAAGAAGAATGGAACACTTATATACTTTTCTTACAAACTACTTTTGGCCTATAATATGAGCGAATTATTATTATTATTTTAACAGATAAGATCAGTTATTTTCAAAAGTTTGTTTAAACATGTCTTAAGAGTATTTTATCGTCTACACCACAAACATAATTATTCCCTTTATGAATTTTTTTGTGGTATCTCGCGCTCTGCCGCCTCTTACCGTTCACTTCATTTCTCTTCCTTGCCTGCCACCCACCCGCTGCCACATAGCTGTGAGGATTTTTTGCACTTACATTCGCGCCCGCATTCGTGCTGCGAACGGGTGCATAACATAAGCATTTATAGAGGCCACCGAGCAATGCGGCGAGTGCGACAGATAATTTTGTTGTTGGTGTCTGGCAATGCCAGTTGCCATTTACCGTTAACGCGTTAACGTTAGCCGTTCCTTTTGCCCGTACTTGGCAATGCCTTTATTTATATTTCTTTCATATTTTTTTGCATTTATTTTATTTTTTTGGCTTTTGCAGTCAGTTTGGTGTTGTTGCGTCTGTCATTACGTTCGCCTGAGCTGCGACTCTGGTGTGCACATGAAATTTTATGACAAGTATTTCGTGTATTGTTCGCAGTTGACGTTGCCATTCGAGATAACGAAAAGGTTGACAGCCAGGAACAACCACACGAACAGCTGCATTCACGAAACAAGCAGCCAACACGCCCACAGACTGAATACGTCGACTGCAGGTGCTAAGGGAAAATAACGAAAATACATATGCATTTATGCATATACTATACAAATATACACATAAATGTTCATATGGATGTACTTAACTATACTTCGTAAATCTTTAGTTGCTTTTGAGATGAGCAGAAATCACTTTGCGAAATTATTGTATATCAATTAACAGATTCTCAGTAATTATTATATGGTTTTCATAAAAAATATGAATTGTTCTTGTGCTATTTTTCTGTTCTTGTTATAAAATTCTCTTTCCCTTCCTTTGCATACGAATTTTTATTTAATTTTCTTACGGAAATGTAAGTAAATGTAAATATCATTAATGCAAACCAGACTCTTTGCTCCTCATGTTTTTGTATTTTTTCCTTCATAAATTTTTAGAAGTGCAAATAAAATTGTTATCCCCCAAAGAAATCAATAGATATTTATAAATTTCTTGCACTTTCAACAATATCTCGTTACTTGCTGCACATTAAATATGAAGAATGTTTAATTTTCTGTTGTACATAATTCAGAGCGCTTAGCTTCAACATGACCATTTTGTTGCCAATAAAATTTCAACTTATTTTGCCAAAGAAGAAAAAAAAAAAATGAATAAAAAAATAAAAAATACAAAAACATATAAAAGAAAAGCTGTGCGAAAGTTTTACCAGCCCCTTGGCCCCTTGCCGCCTGTGTAACTTCCCCCGTGACCTCTCCGTTATGCATCTTACTTTGTTTTTGTTGCTTTTTCTGGCACTTTGGGCATACAAGAAAGTTTATTAAAAAGTATGCAAGAAATTTTTGCATCTATGCATCGCTCGGCAGGCAGGAGCGCTATGATCCACATTTCTTTATGTTGATATTGTTGTTGTTGTTGCTGCTGTTGTTCAAATTGACATGAAACGGCAAAATGAAATTGCAATTTCTTGTGATAAATTTCAATGAACAACCTGCCAGTGTGCCCAGGCGCACAGGCGAGTGAATGTAAATATGAAAATGTGAGGCATGCAAAATGCAAATAATTTGAGTGCACTTTGTTGTTCAATATGAATCAAAGTTGAGTGATTTATGTGGCATGACGAAAGCCCAGCCACAAACTACAAGACTGACACAATATCATTAAAAAATAACAAGATAGTTTGGTATTTCCCAAAATACATGGCCAATTAGGCCGTAATTGCAATTTTACGCAAATTGGGGCTTAATCAGATTTTTTTTTTGATATGTTGCTTAAATCAATATGAGCTATATAACTTTGAATTAATAAGTTATACTGAAAATATTTGTGCTAAACATGTATGTGTAGGGTAAAAGAATATATTTGTCTTTTTATAGTTATGATAAAAAGGTATAAAACAACACATTATTAAGAACGATCATCAGAATTTTATAAGAGAATAAGTGGGCTTTCATTTAATCCATTCATTTAACCTAAGCAACTGCCCATATACATTGTGTCATGAATTCTGGTCGAGAGCATTTCAAATGTGTATCTGAGTACTAACTTTTTTATTTTTATGAATGCTTTTTTAATAATATTAAAAACAAAAGGGAATGCTTAAATAAAACATAAAAATATATTAT
The DNA here is from genome assembly GCA_035045355.1 of Drosophila lacicola. Taxonomy (NCBI): domain Eukaryota; kingdom Metazoa; phylum Arthropoda; class Insecta; order Diptera; family Drosophilidae; genus Drosophila; species Drosophila lacicola. The sequence goes on from JAWNPB010000169.1 coordinate 36,292, forward strand.
ATA